>JAVSCE010022419.1:0-50817 GCA_032199065.1 Smutsia gigantea
TAAACAAAATTCAGCAACATATAAAAAAGGGAAATACATCATGACCAAATAATTCAAGATTTGTCCAACATTCAAACTTCAATCAGTCTATCACATCAGCAAACAATGAAAAACACATAAAATCACCTCAATAAATGCAGGAAAGGTACTGGATGCAATCAACATCTATTCATGATGAAAATGCTCAGTAAATGAATAATGGACAGGAATATCTGCAACTGGATTAATAGCCCCTATGAATCCTACAGCTAAAATCAAACAATGATGAGTGACTAAATGCTTTCATCTGATCAGGAAGAAGACAAGGGTGCTCACTCTCACCAAAATTATTAAACATGGTTTTGAAGGTCCTACTGAGTGCTGTAAAGAAAGAAAAGGCCCCATCAGGCTATCATCAGATTTCTTAACAGAAACCTTACAGGCCAGAATAAAGTGGCATGATATACTTAATGCAATGAAACAGAAGGGACTTGAACCAAAAATACTCTACCTGGCAAGGTTATCATTAAAAATTTTTTAATAATTTATTTTGGTATCATTAATCAACTATTACATGTGCAATATTATGGTTATTAAACTACCCCCTTCATCAGGTCCCCACCACCAACCTCATTATACTCACTGTCCATCAGCATAGTGAGATGCTATACAATCACTACTTGTCTTCTCTGAGTTGTACAGCCCTCCCCGTGCCCCCGCCCAACATTACATCGGCTAATCATAATGCCCTTTTTTCCCCCTATCATTCCCTTCGTACCCATCCTCCCTAGTCCCTTTCCGTTTGGTAACTATTAGTCCTTTCTTAGGATCTGTGAGTCTGCTGCTGTTTTGTTGATTCAGTTTTTTTCTTTGTTCTTATACTCCACAGATGAGTGAAATCATTTGATACTTGTCTTTTTCGGCTTGGCTTATTTCACTGAGCATAATACCCTCTAGCTCCATCCATGTTGTTGCACATGGTAGGATTTGTTTTCTTCTTATGGCTGAATAATATTCCATTGTGTATATGTACCACATCTTCTTTATCCATCCATCTACTGATGGACACTTGGGTTGCTTCCATTTCTTAGCTATTGTAAATAGTGCTGGGATAAACATAGGGGTGCATCTTTCTTTTTTGAATTGGGCTGCTGCATTCTTAGGGTAAATTCCTAGGAGTGGGATTCCTGGGTCAAATGGTATTTCTATTTTGAGTTTTTTGAGGAACCTCCATACTGCTTTCCAAAATGGTTGAACTAATTTGCATTCCCACAAGCAGTGTAGGAGGGTTCCCTTTTATCCACATCCTTGCGAACATTTGTTGTTGTTTGTGTTTTGGATGTTGGCCATCCTCACTGGTGTGAGGTGATATCTCATTGTGGTTTTAATCTGCATTTCTCTGATGATTAGCGATGTGGAGCATATTTTCATGTGCCTCTTGGCCATCTGAATTTCTTCTTTGGAGAACTGTCTGTTCATGTCCTCTGCTGATTTCTTAATTGGATTATTTGCTTTTTGTTTGTTGAGGTGCGTGAGTTCTTTATATATTTTGGATGTCAACCCCTTATCAGATATGTCATTTATGAATATATTCTCCCATACTGTAGGATGTCTTTTTCTTCTATTGATGGTGTCCTTTGCTGTACAGAAGCTTTTCAGCTTGATATAGTCCCACTTGTTCATTTTTGCTTTTGTTTCCCTTGCCGGGGGAGATATGTTCATGAAGAAGTCATTCATGTTTATGTCCAAGAGATTTTTGCCTATGTTTTTTTCTAAGAGTTTTATGGTTTCATGAGTTACATTCAGGTCTGTGGGTCCGTTTTTGTGCCAATACCAAATTGTCTTGATTACTGTGGCTTTGTAGTAGAGCTTGAAGTCAGGGAGCATAATTCCCCCTGTTTTATTCCTCCTTCTCAGGATTGCTTTGGCTATTCGGGGTCCTTTGTGGTTCCATATGAATTTTAGAATTATTTGATCCAGTTCATTGAAGAAAGTTGTTGGTAGTTTGATAGGGATTGCATTGAATCTGTAGAGTGCTTTAGGTAGTATAGCCATTTTGACAATATTGATTCTTCCTAGCCAAGAGCATGGGATGAATTTCCATTTGTTAGTGTCCTCTAATTTCTCTTAGGAGTGTCCTGTAGTTTTCAGAGTACAGGTCTTTCTCTTCCTTCGTTAGGTTTATTCCTAGGTATTTTATTCTTTTTGATGCAATTGTGAATGGAATTGTTTTTCTGATTTCTCTTTCTGTTAGTTTATCATTAGTGTATAGGAAAGCAACAGATTTCTGTGTGTTAATTTTGTATCCTGCAACTTTGCTGAATTCAGACATTAGTTCTAGTAGTTTTGGAGTGCAGTCTTTAGGGTTTTTTATGTGCAATATCATGCCATCTGTACATAGTGACAATTTGACTTCTTGTTTATCAATCTGGATGCCTTGTATGTCTTTGTTTCGTCTGATTGCCGTGGCTAGGACCTCCGGTACTAAGTTGAATAACAGTAGACAGAGTGGGCATCCCTGTCTTGTTCCCAATCTTACATGAACAGCTTTCAGCTTCTCACTGTTAAGTATGATGTTAGCTCTGGGTTTTTCATATATAGCCTTTATGATGTTGACGTACTTGCCCTCTACACCCATTCTGTGAGAGTTTTAATCATGAATGGATGCTGAATTTCGTCAAATGCTTTTTCAGCGTCTATGGAGATGATCATGTGGTTTTTGTTCTTCTTTTTGTTGATGTGGTGGATGATGTTGATGGATTTTCGAATGTTGTACCATCCTTGCATCCCTGGGATGAATCCCACTTGATCATGGTGTATGATCCTCTTGATGTATTTTTGAATTCGGTTTGCTAATATTTTGTTGAGTATTTTTGCATCTACGTTCATCAGGGATATTGGTCTGTAATTTTCTTTTTTGGTGAGGTCTTTGCCCGGTTTTGGTATTAGAGTGATGCTGGCTTCATAGAATGAGTTTGGAAGTATTCCCTCCTCTTCTATTTTTTGGAAAACTTTAAGGAGAATGGGTGTTATTTCTTCTCTATATGTCTGGTAGAATTCAGAGGTGAATCCATCGGGTCCGGGGGTTTTGTTCTTGGGTAGTTTTTTGATTACCGCTTCAATTTCATTGCTGGTTATTGGTGTGTTTAGTTTTTCTGTTTCTTGCTTGGTCAGTCTTGGAAGGCTGTATTTTTCTAAGAATTTGTCCATTTGTCTAGGTTTTCCAGCTTGTTAGCATATAGATTCTCATAATATTCTCTTATAATTCTTTCTGTTTTTCTGAGTCCGTCGTTATTTTTCCTTTCTCATTTCTGATTCTGTTTATGAGTGTAGATTCTCTTTTTCTCTTAATGAGTCTGGCTAGGGATTTATCCATTTTCATTTTTTCAAAGAACCAGCTGTTGGTTTCATTTATTTTTTTCTATTGTTTTATTCTTCTCAATTTTATTTATTTCTTCTCTGATCTTTATTATGTCCCTCCTTCTGGTGACTTTGGGTCTCATTTGTTCTTCTTTTTCCAATTTCAGTAATAGTGTCTTTAGACTATTCATTTGGGAATGTTCTTCCTTTTTTAAATAGGCCTGGATTGCAATATACTTTCCTCTTAGAACTGCTTTACTGCATCCCACAGAAGTTGTGGCTTTGTGTTATTGTTGTCATTAGTCTCCATATATTCTTTGATTTCTGTTTTGATTTGGTCATTAACCCATTGATTAATTAGGAGAATGTTGTTAAGTCTCCATGTATTTGTGAGCCTTTTTCTTTTATTTCTAAAAATTTATTTCTAGTTTTATACTTTGGTGATCTGAGAAGTTGGTTGGTAGAATTTCAATATTTTTGAATTTACTGAGGTTCTTTCTGTGGCCTAGTATGTGGTCTATTCTGGAAAATGTTCCATGTGCACTTGAGAAGAATTTGTATCCTGTTGTTTTTGGGTGTAGAGTTCTGTAGATGTCTGTTAGGTCCATCTGTTCTAGTGTGTTGCTCAGTGCCTCTGTGTCTTTACTTATTTTTCTCTCTGGTTGATCTGTCCTTTGGAATAAGTGGTGTGTTGAAGTCTCCTAAAATGAATGCATTGCTTTCTATTTCCTCCTTTAATTCTGTTAGTATTTGTTTCACATACGCTGGCGCTCCTGTGTTGGGTGCGTATATATTTATAATGGTTATATCCTCTTGTTGGACTAACACCTTTATCATTCTGTAATGTCCTTCTTTTTCTCTTGCTACTTTTTTCGTTTTGAAGTCTATTTTGTCTGATACAAGTACTGCAACACCTGCTTTTTTTCTCCTTGTTGTTTGCATGAAATATCTTTTTCCATCCCTTCACTTTTAGTCTGTGTATATCTTTGGGTTTGAGGTGAGTCTCTCGTAGGCAGCATATAGATGGGTCTTACTTTTTTATCCATTATATTACTCTGTGTCTTTTGATTGGCACCTTCAGTCCATTTACATTTAGGGTGATTATCGATAGATAGGTACTTATTGCCATTGCTGGCTTTAGATTCATGGTTACCAAAGGTTCAAGGGTTGCTTCTTTACTATCTAACAATCTAACTTAACTTTCTTGTTAAGTTATTGTAAACACCATCTGATGTTTCTTTATTTCTTTCCCTTCTTATTCTTCCTCCTCCATTCTTTATATACTAGGTGTTTTATTCTTTGCCTTTAGTTAGTATTTGGATGGTCTGCTTTCTTTGCTATGATTTTATTTTCTCTGGTGACATCTTTTTAGCCTTAGGAGTGCTTCCCTCTAGAGCTGTCCGTTTAAGATATCCTTTAGGGGTGGTTTATGGGAGGCAAACTCTCTCAGCTTTTGCTTGTCTGGAAATTGTTTAATCCCTCCGTCATATTTAAATGATAATCGTACTGGATACAATATTCTTGGTTCGAGGCCCTTGTGTTTCATTATGTTAAATATATCATGCCATTCTCTTCTGGCCTGTAAGGTTTCTGTTGAGAAGTGTGATGATAGTCAGATGGGTTTTCCTTTGTGGGTGATCTTTTTTCTCTCTCTACCTGCCTTTAATACTCTGTCCTTATCTTTGATCTTTGCCATTTTAATTATCATGTGTCTTGGTTTTGTCTTCCTTGGGTTCCTTGTTTTGGGAGATCTGTGGGCTTCTGTGGACTACGAGACTATTTCCTTCCCCATGCTGGTACTCCTATAATGCGAATATTGTTCCGTTTGTACTGGTCACACAGTTCTCTTAATATTCTTTCATTCCTAGAGATCCTTTTATCTCTCTCTGCCTCAGCTTCTCTGTATTCCTGTTCTCTGATTTCTATTCCATTAACAGTTTCTTGCATCTCGTCCAGTCTGCTGCTAAGCTGGTCGATGGCTTGTGTCATTTCTGCATTGTCTTTCTTGACCTCCATCACCTCCTCCCTCACCTCTTGTATATTTCTCTGTAGATCCATCAGTATGGTTATGACTTTTATTCTGAATTCTTTTTCAAGAAGATTGTGCATTTCCATCCCTTCAGACTCCCTCTCTGGTGTCTGGGTCTGGATATGCTTTGTTTGTACCATATTCCTCTGTCTTTTCATGGTGATGAAGTGGTCGCTGGTAGGTGCCACGTATGTCAGGTGGGCTCTTTAAGACTTAAAAAAAGAAAAAGAGAAAGAGAAAAAAAAGAAAGAAGAGAAAGAAAAGAAAAGAGAAAAAGAAACCGACAAAAATAAAACAAAAAAAACGCCTGCGGAAGTAGATTCTGTCAGGATGCTGTAGGTGGCACTGTTGCTCCACTATTCTGCAACCGCGGCCGCGCTGCTCCGCAGGGTCCTTTGTAGCTCTGGCCAGGGCAGGAACGAATGGGAGGCTGCTGATCTCTGTGGGAAGTTTCAGGGCAGCTACTTTTTCCCAGTCACCATTAAGGGGTCCGAAATTCCCCAGGACTGCCAGCCTGCTGGGCTGAGTGTGCTGGGGACAATCCTGCTCCTCTGTTGGGCCCCTGTCTCTTTAATACTGCAAAAAAAAGCGCGTGCTTTTCTTTTGTCCCGGGTAGCCGGCTACAAGGACCCAATGCGTTCCCCAGCTTAGATCCTGCACCCTCTGTCTCTCGAATCTCCAATACAAAGCGCAATGTGTGTCAGTGCTCCCGGCGCAGATCACCAGGGCTGGTAATTTCGCAGGCTTGTACTTCCACTCCCTACTGGCTCTGAATCCTCTCCTCCCACCGGTGCGCTGGGGTGGGGGAGTGCTCAGGTCCCGCTGCGACGCGGCTCCATATCTTACCCGCCTTGCGGGGGTGCCGAGTCCTCTCAGGTGTAGATGCAGGCTGGGTGCTGTCCTGTATCTTCTTGTCTCTCTTTTAGGAATAGCTGTATTTGTTGTATTTTCATAAATACATATGGTTTGGGGAGGAGATTTCCGCCGCCCTGCTCATGCCACCATCTTCCCGGAACCCCTCATTTAAATTTGCAGGAGGATTAAACAATTTCAGATAAGCAAAAGCTGAGAGAACTTACCTCTTACAAACCACCTCTATAGTGTAGTTTGGAGGGACTACTATAGATGGAAGTATTCTTAAGGCTAAATAGCTGTCACCAGGGGAAATAAAACCACAGCAAATAAAACAATTTATTACTAAGCAGATGCAAAATCAAATCAACTACCCCAAAGTCAATCAAGGGATAGACAAAGATTACAGAATTTATATACCTAGTTTACAAAGAATGGGGAAGGAAGAAAAAGGAGGGGGGGAAAAAAAAGAACCTTTAGGTTGACTTTGTAATAACAAACAAAGTGAGTTAAATTAGAATGTTAAAGAGTAAGGGAATTGCCCTTGAACTTTTGCTAACCACGAATCTAAAGCCTGCAATGGCAATAAGTACATACCTATAGAGAAACAGCCTAAATGTAATCAATCAAAAGACATTGAGTCACTGAATGGATAAAAAAAACAAGACGTGTCTATATGCTACCTACAAGAGACTCACTTCAAACCCAAAGACATACACAAACTGAAAGTAAAGGGATGGAAATGATATTTCATGCAACTAATAGGGAGAAAAAAGCAGGAGTTGCAGTACTTGTATTAGACAAAATAGACTTCAAAACAAAGAAAGTCACAAGAGACAAAGAAGGACATTACAGAATGATAAAGGGGTCAGTCCAACAAGAGGATATAACTATTATAAATATCTACGCACCCAACACAGGATCACCTACATATGTGAAACAAATACTACCAGAATTAAAGGGGGAAATAGAATATGATGCATTCATTTTTAGGAGACTCATACACTCAATACAAAGGATAGATCAACCAGACAGAAAATAAGTAAGGAGACAGAGGCACTGAACGACATATTAAAACAGATGGACTTAACGGACATCTACAGAACACTCCATCCAAAAGCAACAGGATACACATTCCTCTCAAGTGCACATGGCACATTTTCAAGAATAGATTATATTCTAGGCCACAGAAAGAGCCTCAGTAAATTCAGAAAGATTGAAATTGAAACAACCAGATTCTCAGATCACAAAGGTATGAAACTAGAAATAAATTACACAAAGAAAAAAAACCCCACAAAAACATGGAGGCTTAATAACATGCTCCTAAATAATCAATGGATCAATGACCAAATAAAAACAGAGAAGAGGCAATATATGGAGACAAATGACAACAATAATTCAACACTACAAAATTTGTGAGATGCAGCAAAGGCCATGCTAAGAGGCAAGTATATTTCAATACAGGCCTACCTTGGGAAAGAACAATCCCAAATGAAGCCTAAACTTGCAATTATCGGAACTGGAAAAAGAAGAACAAATGAGGCCCAAAGTCAGTGGAAAGAGGGACACAATAAAGATTAGAGCAGAAATATATAAAATTGAGAAGAATTAAACAATAGAAACAATCAATGAAAGCAGGAGCGGGTTCTTTGAGAAAATCAACAAAATAGATAAACCCCTAGCCAGACATAACAAGAAAAAATAGAGTCTACACACATAAATAGAATCAGAAATGAAAAAGGAAAAATCACTATGGACACCACAGAAATACAAAGAATTATGAGAGAATACTCCAAAAAATTATATGGTAACAAACTGGATAACCTAGAAGAAATGAACAACTATATAGAAAAATACAAAATTCCAAGGCTGACCCAGGAAGAAACAGAAAATCTGAATAGACCAATTACCAAGAAGGAAATTGAATTGGTAATCAAAAAACTATCTAAGAACAAAATCCCCAGACCAGATGGTTTCACTGCTGAATTTTATCGAAGATTTAGTGAAGACCTAATACCCATCCTCCTTAAAGTTTTCCAAAAAGTAGAAAGGAGGAAATACTCCCAAACTCATTCCATGAGGCCAGAATCACTTTAATACCAAAACCAGACAGACACCACAAAAAGAGAAAATTACAGACCAATATCCCTGATGAACATAAATGCAAAAATACTCAAAATATTAGCAAATAGAATTCAAAAATACATCAAGAAGCTCATCCATCATGATCAAATAGGATTTATTCCAGGGATGCAAGGATGTTACAACATTCGAAAATCCATCAACATCACCCACCACGTCAACAAAAAGGAGGACAAAAACCACATGGTCATCTCCATAGATGCCAAAAAAGCATTTGACAAAATTCAACATCCATTCATTATAAAAACTCTCAACAAAATGGGTATAGAGGGCAAGTAACTCAACATAATAAAGGCCATATATGACAAACCCACAGCCAACATCATACTTAACAGCGAGAAGCTGAAAGCTTTTCCTTTAAGATCGGGAACAAGGCAAGGATGCCCACTCTCACAACTTTTATTCAACATAGTTCTGGAGGTCATAGCCCACGGCAATCAGGCAACACAAAGAAATAAAAGGCATCCAGATTGGTGAGGAAGAAGTTAAACTGTCTCTGTTTGCAGATGGCATGATATTGTACATAGGAATCCCTAAAGAATCCACTGCAAAACTACTAGATCTAATATCTGAATTCAGCAAAGTTTCAGGATACAAAATTAATACATAGAAATCTGTTGCACTCCTATATACTAACAATGAACTAGCAGAAAGAGAAATCAGGAAAACAATTCCATTCACAATTGCATCAAAAAGAATAAAATACCTAGGAATAAACCTAACCAAGGAAGTGAAAGACCTATACTCTGAAAACTACAAGACACTTATTAGAGAAAGTAAAGAAGATATCAATAAATGGAAACACAACCCGTGCTCATGGATAGGAAGAATTAATATTGTCAAAATGGCCATCCTGCCTAAAGCAATCTACAGATTCAATGCAATTCCTATCAAAATACCAACAGCATTCTTCAACTAGAGCAAATAGTTCTAAAATTCATATGGAACAACAAAAGACCCCCAAATAGCCAAACAATCCTGAGAAGGAAGAATAAATTTGGGGGGATTATACTCCCAGACTTCAAGCACTACTACAAAGCCACAGTAATCAAAACAATTTGGAACTGGCACAAGAACAGACCCATAGACCAATGGAACAGACTAGAGAGCCCAGATATAAACCCAAGCATATATGGTCAATTAATATACAATAAAGGAGCCATGGATACACAATGGGGAAATGACAGCCTCTTCAACAGCTGGTGCTGGCAAAACTGGACAGCTACATGCAAGAGAATGAAACTGGATTATTGTCTAACCCCATACACAAAAGTAAACTCAAATGGATCAAATACCTGAATGTAAGTCATGAAACCATAAAACTTTTCGAAGAACATATAGGCAAAAATCTCTTAAATATAAACATGAGGAACTTTTTCCTGAATGGAAGGGAAACAAAATAAAAAATGAACAAACGGGACTACATCATGCTAAAAAGCTTCTTCTGTACAGCAAAGGACACCATCAGTAGAACAAAAAGGCATCCTACAGTATGGGAGAATATATTTGTAAATGACATATCTGACAAGGGGTTAAAATCCAAAATATATAAGGAACTCACGAACCTCAACACCCAAAAAGCAAATAACCCTATTAAAAAATGGGTGGAGGATATGAACAGACACTTCTCCGAAGAAGAAATTCAGATGGCCAGCAGGCACATGAAAAGATGCTCCACATCACTAATCATCAGAGAAATGCAAATTAAAACCACAATGAGATATCACCTCACACCAGTTAGGATGGCCAATATCCAAAAGACAAACAACAAATGTTGGCGAGGATGTGGAGAAAGGGGAAACCTCCTACACTGCTGGTGGGAATGTAAAATAGTTCAACCATGTGGAAAGCAATATGGAGGTTCCTCAAAAAACTAAAAATAGAAATACCATTTGACCCAGGAATTCCACTTCTAGGAATTTACCCTAAGAATGCAGCAGCCCAGTTTCAAAAAGACATATGCACCCCTATGTTTATTGCAACACTACTTACAATAGCCAAGAAATGGAAGCAACCTAAGTGTCCATCAGTAGATGAATGGATAAAGAAGATGTGGTACATATACACAATGGAATATTATTCAGCCATAAGAAGAAAACAAATCCTACCATTTGGAACAACATGGATGGAGCTAGAGGGTATTATGATCAGTGAAATAAGCCAGGGTGAGAAAGACAAGTACCAAATGATTTCCCTCATTTTTAGAGTATAACAAGAAAGAAAAACTGAAGAAACAAAACAGCAGCGGACTCACAGAACCCAAGAATGGACTAACAGATACCAAAGGGAAAGGAACTGGGAGTGTAAGTGGGAAGGAAGGGAGAAGGGGAATAAGGGGCATTACGATTAGTACACATAACGTAGGGGCGTCACAGGGAAGGCAGTATAGCACAAAGACAAGTAGTGACTCTATAGCATCTTACTTCGCTGACAGACAGTGACTATAATGGGGTATGTGGCAGAGACTTGATAATGGGGGGAATCTAGTAACCATAATGTTGTTCATGTGATTGTATATTAGTGATACCAAAATAAATAGAAAAAAGAAAGAAAGAAAAGGCATATATAAATTAGAAGGGAAGACTTCCACATTGCATGTTAAGTGGGCCAAAGGACTACAGTTCCCATTATAGAAGTGACCAGCCTCCTACAACAGGCTTGGCCTCTTTAGAGAAGACCCCTCTCACTTTATGAAAAGCAGCAGCCAGTATGCTGTATATGACTTAAATTGCCTGAACTCATGACTTTGAATGTTAAGAGAATGACAGGAAGAAAAAGACGTATCTAGGATTCATTCATAGCAGCTAGAGAGGTTTCTAATGATAGCAGTAGCCAGTGCAATGCTGGTCTGAAAGAGCAGTGATAAGAACTGTTGGCATCATGGCCAAACTAATCCTGATAAAAGATGACAATTGGACTTCTTGTTCTTGGCTCCCAGATATGCCTTGGTTCCTACTCCAACTTCCTCAGGACAGTCAAGATTCTTACTGTTTCTGTGAGCCCTCCAATATCCTTCTAATAAATTCCTTTCCCAACCAGAGATGGTTTCTCTTGTTTGCAACCAAGAATCCAGTTACTCAGGTCTCATTAATTTTCAAAATGACTACATTATTACCTGTGTTCACTGGATTAAGTTCCCATTGAGAATTTGGGGATCTTGTTGTCACTGCCTTTGAAGTTTGTAGGACATTTTGGAAATTAACTAGTATTTTGAAAAGTAATGGGACCTGAGTTACCTCTGATGCATCTAACCCATTTACTACCCTCAGAAGTTCCTGAAGTTCTGTATTCTACATCCATCTACTAATACTAATGTCTTTAACTGTCAGGGTTCTTCATTGCAAGCAACTGAAACTAATTCTAGCTAGAAAAGGAATTTGTTGGAGAGATATCAGAGAATTCACAGAAAGAGTGAGGGACTTGGAGAACCTGAAAATGGAGGTGGAAACAGAGAACTACATACTAACTCAATCAATTAAACTCTTGATTCCAGGCTAAGATGGTAGTCAGGGACTTCCTATGTGGATCAAAAAAGTATTCTCAATCTCTTATAGCTGCCAGGATGACAGAAAACAAATTTAAAGGGTAACATCATTGAATTTAGGGTCTCACTAAGTCTCTTAAGTGAGGAGTAGTATCATTGTCTTACTAATGACAGAGAGTAAGAGTCAGAGAACCAGACCATTTACATACATATTTATATAAATATATGTAAGTAATATTGTATAGAAGGATGCAGAAAGGTCTGAGTACCTTGGATGCCTAGTTCCAATTGACCTTCCATTGTCACGAGTCATTAAGTGGACTATGACAGCATTATATCCATTTTAAGGGATGGTCTCTGAAAAAACAGTAGAGCAGAAACTTCCTCCTTGTGGGTAGAACTTCAAGTAACATATCCATGGTCTACTTTGGCTGAGGAAAGATGGCCTGGTGGGCAGTGGCTACAAGTTTAGCCAGATGAATAGGGACCTGAAAGGAGAAAGATTGGAGGACTGGTGACAAGGACATCTGGGGAAGAGACATATGGAGGAAATGGGCCTACTGAAATGAGCAGAGTATGACTATTTGTGTTTCATGAGAATGTTCAACAAAAGACGTCCTGTGGAGGCAGGATGATCTGCCATGAGAATGTCAACCAACCTCTTTTCCAACCACTGCAGTGTTTGTTCAATGGGCATAGGAACAAAGAACGTGGTAGCGAGAAATGCACTTCTCAGCATCCTTTTCTTTCACCAGTGACGCCCTGGCTGCCACCACTGCAGGATGCCAGTTTGCCAGCAGCAAGAACCAGCTCTGCGCTCTGACATGGAACCACAGCAGGAGGACCCACCACTAATTGATGATGCACTGAGTTGTTTGTGATGGAGAGGGCAGTAATCTCGCTCCGTTAAAAGAAATAACCAATTCTCCATTTGGGTTTGCAACCTTCATTTGTTCTACACACTTTACTTGAACACCACCACCCATAGATTTACCTGATACCTTTTAAACTATTACGTTTTGTTATTCAACATTGTTTGTAATCAAGGAGTTTACCTTATAGAAGTAGCAAAGCCCATTGAATTCACTGATTAGAATGGTGTAATAGTTTACTGACAGACTAAATCAGAAGGCAACACTATATGAGATCACAGTGCCATCCTCCAGGATACAATGTTGCTCTTAGTGTCTTGGGACCATGCGTATGGTTAGCAACCAAGTGTGGAAGGGGGCAGTTGGGCTTTTCAATATCATACCTAAGATCTACTGACAGTAATACTCACCTCTACAGCTGAGAGCTTTCAGTACCTCTGGGGGAAGTTATGAGTCCTCTGAATTGGAAAACTAAGACCCCAAGAAT
The DNA here is from genome assembly GCA_032199065.1 of Smutsia gigantea. Lineage (NCBI taxonomy): Eukaryota > Metazoa > Chordata > Mammalia > Pholidota > Manidae > Smutsia > Smutsia gigantea. The sequence goes on from JAVSCE010022419.1 coordinate 13,206, forward strand.
CCCGATTGATATAACATGGCATAATATATACTACCCACTCCCTGAAAAAAACATACTTGCAATTCAAGCCAGCTCAGAGACGATTCAGAAGAAAGATTCAAGAATGGCAAGTAATAACATTAAGAGGTTAATCATATATGATGTTGAGAATATGAAATTGCCAATATATTTGACCATTTTTAACTGTAATACACAATTTCACATAAATTTTACCCTATAGTATTAAGAATTAACATAAAATACTTACTCATACATACAATCAGATAGCATACCATACATAGTTTCTGGAATCAGTATAAACAATGAGGTAGATCATACATAGGTTATTAGAGAATTAGACTAATATGGAAACCCATTCTTTTATGTGATTGGAGTCTCAGTAACAGTCTCTGTGAGGATACTTAAAATTCACTGACATCTTACTCTTACTTGGTGAGGCTGAAGTGGCCAAAAATGATTATCTTATGCCTAAGGTGGAAAAGGGGCTAAACACTTGAACAAAAAGGCATTTTATAATATATCCAACTTTAAAAATATAATGTTAACATCCAGGAAAAACTCATTATGTAAAGATGAGCAGAGGAGCCATCCTAGGCATTCTTTTTTTTAAATACTTATGCAAAAAGGAACAAGTGAAAGAAATGACAGAACATAAAACATACTCTGTTAGCATATGGCCACAGCATGTAACTATCTAGACCAAAGGTATTTGTAAGAACACAAAATTTGATGAAAAATATTGCCACTATAAGGGAAGAGCTCAAAGGAAAGGTGCAAGTGCATAATAAATAAATTTCATGATAGGAAATTAAAACTAGTGTTTTAGACCTAAGAAATAAGTAAACGAGAACCATCATAAAATGAAGGTCATATAGGAGGTAACTGAGAAAAACTAAAATTACTTGAAAAAAGAAAGGACCATAGAGAAATACCTTGAGAGAAGTGAGGAAAATAAAATTGGGAAGTACAAAAAGTTAAATAAAAAAGATTATAGAGAAAACAGAAATGAAAGGCAGATGCAGAAAATCCAACACTGGCATGACTGTAATCCTTGAAGGAAGGAGTTAGATATATAGAATAGAAAACATTTCAAAGATATCATTAAGACAACTTTCCTGAAATAAAAGGACTTTTACAGGACAGAAAGGTTACACTATGTCTCAGGAAAAATGAACACAGAACATCATCAAGGAAGCATATCCTCATAAAGTTACTGGATTTCAAAACTGAAGATTTCTAAATGCAAGAACTCAGGGAAGACAGTTCTCACAAACCCTTTCCAAAAACCTACTAGATGAAGAGGTATCATAGGAACTGTGAAGAGATGGAAAAACTTCTCCAGAAAGAAGACTAGTACTGAGTATTGGATCCATTCCTGTGGGAGTGGGAAGGTGAAAAAGAGGGAGGACAAGAGTAAACAGGCGATAATGGACCTAATATGAACTGTCAGAACTAGTCATTGCAGTCATTGGCTCTTTACTGAAATTTAAAGAAAAAGAAATCTATCTTTTATTTTATTTTATTTTATCAGTGCTTTCTGTTCTGGCAAAATTTTTCACCAGGCTATATTCTGAGTCCAAAGAATCTTAATTTGCTTACTGAAATTACAACATGGCTTATTAAAACAAAGTTATGTTTTGGTTATGGCTTCCAAATATGATCAGTAACTCCAAGTTTCTATTAGTAGTAATTAACTTTATTTTACTAAGTTCCACAAAACATTCTCAAGTACCTTATTCAAATAAATTTATTATAGATTTTCATTGGAGATATATTTGATAGCAGAGTAGACTGAACAGCTTGCCCAAGATAAAAATCTAACAGGTCAGCATGCTAAAAGAGCTTATGCATTTGGGCCTTACATGCCCCATAAAGAGTCTTATGCTGTTTACTTACTCATAAATTCTGCCATCACCCCAAAATCCAGAAAACCTCAGGATCCAAATAAAAGCCCAATCTACTAAGGAACTGACTTACACATTGCGTATTTGTTTTACAGAAAGGTTTGTTATTTCAGTGTAAATTTTATTTAAAATGAATACTGAAAGAACTTCCCCTTCCATGTGTTACAGTTAAAATATTACAGCTTTCTAAGTAATTTCAGTCTTCCATTCACTGTCTGAAAAGATGGCAATAGCTGCTTTAGGACAACTATGATTCAGCGTTGCATCAAAATGTCTGGACAATTCTCTTAATAACCACACTTTATCTTACTTGCATAAAATATGTCCTATATCTGAAATTAATATAATACTGTATGTTAACTCTAATACAATAAAAACTAAATTAAAAAATAAACATGTCTTTCAAAAATAACTTATAAACTCTCACAGTCAAGAAGACTCTAGAGAGACATGACAACTAAATGTAATGCATAGGTATCCTGGATACAGCCTTAGAACAGAAAAAAAATACTAAATTTTTTAAACATCAAGGATTTCTGAATAAAAGTACAGACTTCGGTTAATCATAATAATGTATCAAGTATTAGTTCATTATTTGTAACAAACATACCATAATGAATACGTTAATAATCAGCGAAACTGGTGTGGGGGTATATGAGAACTCTGTGCTATCTTGAAATTTTTTCTGTAAATCTAAAGCTGCTCTAAAAAATAATTTTTACTTTTTAAAAAACTGAGACAAAGCCATCAGTAGATGAATGGATAAAGAAGATGTGGTACATATACACAATGGAATATTATACAGCTATAAGAAGAAAACAAATCCTACCATTTGCAACAACATGGATGGAGCTAGAGGATATTATGCTCAGTGAAATAAGCCAAGCCAAAAAAGACAAGTATCAAATGATTTCACTCATATGTGGAGTATAAGAACAAAGAAAAAAACTGAAGGAACAAAACAGGGGCAGACTCACAGAACCCAAGAATGGACTAATAGTTACCAAAGAGAAAGGGACTGGGGAGGATGGGTGGGAAGGGAGGGACAAGGGGGGAAAGGGGGCATTACGATTAGTAGATGTAATGTTGGGGGGGCACAGGGAGGGCTGTACAACTCAGAGAAGACAAGTAGTGACTCTATAGCATCTCACTACGCTGATGGACAGTGACTGTAATGGGGTTGGTGGGGGGACCTGATGAAGGGGGTAGTTTAATCACCATAATAATTGCACATGTAATCGTAGATTAATGATACCAAAATAAATAAAAAAAACTGAGACAAAGGAGTAGAGGAATACATCTAGATTTCTAATAATAGGTAAATGATAAACTAAATCATGGCATATTTGTCCACTTGATTATTATGCATTTTAGGAAAATAATCTTGAAGATACAGAAGTATAAAAAATGTTTATGACATAAAATGAAAACAGTAAAATGTATACTAGTATAATTTAACACATAAAAACATTTGTGAAAAGATTGAAAGACAGTACCTAAAAATGGTGTTAATTATTTTAGGGAGGATTATGAATGACTTTTTTCTCTGTATTCTAAGCTTCCCTAATACTGTGACATTTTTAAAATTAAAAAATTACAGAAACATTTATTATAATCTAATAAAAAACTGTGGTGCCCAGTACTGGTTGCGGACCCAATATTCATTCTCCTTTTCCTCCTTCCTAATAGAAACTTAATCATTTTCTTACAGGGAACCCATTTCATCTTCAGCTACAGAGGACAAGCTTCATTATGCTAATAAAATCAAGGCGTGGCTCCCCTGGAAACTATAATCAACATCATAGTTGGCAGATAGGATTTCCCCTTTTCTTGTTGGAAATGATCAAGAAAGCATGTAGTCTGACTGTACTGGCAGCCGTCTTCACAGCCATAGAGAATCTACTGTCAGATCACTGAAGACAGCAAATGGCAACCTAACATCATTAAGTCACTAACCATGCTGGACCTGGAGCCTCCACAACCTCTGGATTCCCACTTATATGAGATAATACATTCCCTTATAATTTAAGTCACTTTGAGTCAGGGTTTCTATCACTCAATGCCAAAAGGATACTAATATAAAATACTTAAAAATATCTTCCATGAGAAACAAACTTCTCCTTCCCTCACTTTGCAACAGAAAAGTAAAACCTTGCCACCAAAATCAAAATCTCAGGACTGTTCACATCATGTATCTTGTAGGTATTCACTGCACAGTGACATGGTACTGCCGGTTCTAGAGCATAAAAATACTATAAATGGCTCCCTATTTGAAGCAATATATTTCTGTCTTACAGGCATTCGCTTGATGACTTCAACCAAGTTTATTTCACTTTCATTGAGTATACACATCAAGGCCAGGAAGTCATCTCTGTCCCCTACAGCAGATCGCGCTCCTTAGTACTAACATTCTCCTTTGGTTTTATCTCCTTTCTGGCACATGCCACTTTCTAGCTGTGTTACAGTGCTTTAGGCATATCTCTTGCTTTAGGCATATCAACAGATGAGGAGGATCATCCCAAAGAGAATAAACATTATTTCTTACACTGAGCAAGTGTATCTTATACTGAGATTTGCTCATCTTAGATGCCCAAAATGTGATGGTTGAGTGAATAAATGAATAAACAAATTAATGCTTTGGACCTAGAAAAAAGGCATACTATTCCTCCTTGGAACTCCAAAGGAAAACTAGAAAAACTGAAGATAGTAAAAACAAACAACCCGAAGACATGTATTTAAACTATTGAGTCCTTTAATAAACAGCGGCCACATTATCAAAATTATTAAAAGTAATATGTCAAAAAAGCCAGGAACAAGGAAAAAATGCCTACCACTATTGCTTTCATTCAAAATTGAACTCTCATCACTTACTAGTGTGGAAAATGTCTCCTTCCCAGTTGTGAGTTAACAGTTCAGGAAAATAAGAAAAAAATAAAAGTTACAGGGATTAGAATGGAAGAAACAAATCTGTCATTACCAATGATGTGATTATCTACATAGAAAATTCAAAAGAAACTATATCCAAAATATGAAAATGAATAAGAGGATTTAGCAAGATGGTTGGATATAAGATTAATATACAAAATTAAATTTAAGTCTATATACCAGCACCAAAAAATTAGAATATGCAACTTAAAATATCCATTCTTCAGGAGTTAATATTAATAACATGAAAACACAATTCATAAACTAGGGAGAAGATATTTTCCATATCAGTAACTGTTAAAAAGGTTGCTTTTCAAAATTTAACTCCAAAAAAAATCAAATGACAAATTACCCAATTAAAGATGAATGCTAAAATGAGTAAGTGAAGGTTTAAGCAGAAACAGAATAATTGCATAGTCTCAAAAAATCTTCCCCAAAATAGAATAATTACAAGGGGAAAACAGTAAGTTAGGAATCCTGGCAGTAATCACCTTAGCCAAGTGATCAAGGTTAACATCACCAATAATACATATTGACATCATGTACCCCCTGATACGATTGATGTACATCACCTCTGTGGTATCTTTCCCAATGATGCCTAATCTCAATCTAATTATGAGAAAACATTAGACAAACCAAAATGAGAGAAATCCTACAAAAATCACTGACCACTCCTCTTCAAAAGCATCAAGGTCATGAAAGAAAAGGCTGAGGAATTGTCATTAATTTTAACTACAGCAACATGAAAACTAATTGCAATGCAGGATCCTGGACCAGATTGTCAAATAGGAAAAAGACATTAGTGGGAAAATTGATAAGATCTGAAAAACTTCTACATTTTATTTAATAGTATTGTACCAAGGTTAATTTATTAGTTTTGATAAATATTGTGTGGTAATGTAAGATGTTATTAACAAAAGGAACTCTAAAAAAAGGTATAATTTTTACAATATCTGTAAACCTAAACTATCTCAACAAAAAATTAACTGAAAAAATGTAAGACATAAATGTATTTTCTAGAAGAGAAAACATAATAATATAAATACATGCAAAGTTGCTCAATCTCATTAGTAAGTAGAAAAATATAAACTAAGATTACCATTTTACTCCCACTTGATTGGCTAAAGCTGAAGAGTCTAACAACATCAAGTGCTGATAAGAATGTGAAGCAATGGAAACTCATTGCTATGGTAGTAGGAATAAAACGGGTGGTACACTTTGGAAAATGGTTTGGCTATAAAGTTGTAAAGTTAAACAAGCACATGTTTGTGATGCAGTAACTTTACTCTTAAGTAGAATCTAGAGACACTTAGGAAGCACTGGAATGCTCATAGGTGCGTTATTCATAACAGCAAAACCTCAGTTTAACCCAAATATCCATTGTTAGATAAATAAGTTCAATGTATGGTGTATTTCAGGAAATGGAAAAGTTGTTAATTAAAATGAACGAAACGGACTTCCGGGAAGATGGCGGCGTGAGCAGGGCAGTGGAAATCTCCTCCCAAAACCAAATATATTTATGAAAATACAGCAAATACAACTATTCCTCAGAGAGAGACCAGAAGATACAGGACGACACCAGCCTGCAGCTACACCTGAGAGGACTCAGCACCCTGCGAGGCAGGTAACATACGGAGCCGTGTCCCAGCGGGACCCGAGCAATCCCCGGCCCCAGCGCACCAGTGGGAGGAAAGGATGCAGAGCCTGGAGGGAGTGGAAGTACAGGCCTGCGAAATAACCAGTCCTGGTGATCTGCGCCGGGAGTACTGACACACATTGCATGGTGTAGCACAGATTGGAGAGACAGAGGGTGCAGGAACTGAGCCAGAAAGCACCCGGGTTCTCGCAGCTGGTTCCGTGGGATAAAAGAAAAGCGCGCCTTCTTTTTTTATTGGTCTTAAAGAGACAGGGGCCCAACAGAGGAGAAGGATCGTCCCAGTACACTCAGCCCAGCAGGCTGGGAGTCCTGGGAAATTTCAGACCCCTTGGCTGGGGACAGGGAAAAAGTAGCTGCACTGAGACTTACACAGAGATCAACAGCCTCCCATTCGTTCCTGCCCCAGCTAGAGCTACAAAGGGCCCTGCAGAGTGGTGTGGCAGTGGGTGCAGAATAGTGGAGCAACAGCGCCACCTACAGCATCCTCACAGAATCTACTCCCAGTGGGCGTTTTTTTGATGGTTTGTTTTTCTTTCTTTTTCTCTCTTTTCTTTCTTTTCTTTCTTTCTTTCTTTCTCTTCCTTCCTTTTTTTTTTCTTTTTAAAAGTCTTATAAAGAGCCCAGCTGACATGTGGCACCTACGAGCGACCATTTCTATCACCATGTAAAGACAGAGGAATATGGTCCAGACTAAGATCAACCAGACAACCCCAGAGAGGGAGCCTGAAGGGATGGAAATGCACAATCTTTCTGAAAAAGAATTAAGAATAAAACTCATAACCATACTGACAGAGGTACAGAGAAATGTGCGACAGCTGAGGGAGGAAGTGAGGGAAGTGAGGAAAGACAACGCAGAAATCAGACAAGCAATCGACGGGGTTAAAAGCAGACTGGACAAGATGCAAGAGACAGTTAATGGAACAGAAATCAGAGAACAGGAGTACAGAGAAGCTGAGGCAGAGAGAGATAAAAGGATCACTAGGAATGAAAGAATATTAAAAGAACTGTGTGACCAATCCAAATGGAACAATAATCGCATTATAGGAGGACCAGACGAAGAAGAGAGAAAAAGGGATAGAAAGTGTCTTTGAAGAAATAATTGCTGAAAACTTCCCCATGCTGGGGAAAGAAACAGTCTCGCAGTCCACAGAAGCCCACAGATCTCCCAACACAAGGTACCCAAGGAAGAAAACACCAAGACACATAATAATTAAAATGGCAAAGATCAAAGATAAGGACAGAGTATTAAAGGCAGCTGGAGAGAGAAAAAAGATCACCCACAAAGGAAAACCCATCAGACTATCATCAGACTTCTCAACAGAAACCTTACAGGCCAGAAGAGAATGGCATGATATATTTAACGTAATGAAACACAAGGGCCTCGAACCAAGAATATTGTACCCAGCACGATTATCATTTAAATATGATGAAGGGATTAAACAATTTTCAGACAAGCAAAAGCTGAGAGAGTTTCCCTCCCATAAACCACCTCTACAGGATATCTTAAGGGAACTGCTCTAGAGGGAAGCACCCCTAAGGCTAAAAAGATGTCACCAGAGAAAATAAAATCATAGTAAAGAAAGCAGACCATCCAAATACTAACTAAAGGCAAAGAATAAAACACCTAGTATATAAAGAATGGAGGAGGAAGAATAAGAAGGGAGAGAAATAGAGAAACATCAGACGGTGTTTACAATAACTTAACAAGAAAGTTAAGTTAGATTGTTAAATAGTAAAGAAGCAACCCTTGAACCTTTGGTAACCACGAATCTAAAGCCAGCAATGGCAATAAGTACATATCTATCAATAATCACCCTAAATGTAAATGGACTGAATGCACCAATCAAAAGACACAGAGTAACAGAATGGATAAAAAAGCAAGACCCATCTATATGCTGCCTACAAGAAACTCACCTCAAACCCAAAGACATACACAGACTAAAAGTGAAGGGATGGAAAAAGATATTTCATGCAAACAACAAGGAGAAAACAGCAGGTGTTTCAGTACTTGTATCAGACAAAATAGACTTCAAAATGAAGAAAGTAGCAAGAGGTAAAGAAGAACATTACATAATGATAAAGGGGTCAATCCAACAAGAGGATATAACCATTATAAATATATATGCACCGAACACAGGAGCGCCGGCATATGTGAAACAAATACTAACAGAATTAAAGGAGGAAATAGACAGCAATGCATTCATTCTAGGTGACATCAACACACCACTCACTCCAAAGGACAGATCAACCAGACAGAAAATAAGTAAAGACACAGAGGCACTGAACAACACACTAGAACAGATGGACCTAACAGACATCTACAGAACTCTACACCCAAAAGCAACAGGATACACATTCTTCTCAAGTGCACATGAAACATTTTCCAGAATAGACCACATACTAGGCCACAAAAAGAACCTCAGTAATTTCAAAAATACTGAAATTCTACCAACCAACTTCTCAGATCATAAAGGTATAAAACTAGAATTAAATTTTAGAAAGAAAACAAAAAGACTCACAAATACATGGAGACTTAACAACATTCTCCTAATTAATCAATGGGTTAACGACCAAATCAAAACAGAAATCAAAGAATATATGGACACTAATGACAACAACAACACAAAGCCACAACTTCTGTGGGACACAGCACAGGCAGTTCTAAGAGGAAAGTATATTGCAATCCAGGCCTATTTAAAGAAGGAAGAACATTCCCAAATGAATAGTCTAAAGACACAATTTTTGAAATTGGAAAAAGAAGAACAAATGAGGCCCAAAGTCACCAGAAGGAGGGACATAATAAAGATCAGAGAAGAAATAAATAAAATTGAGAAGAATAAAACAATAGAAAAAAATCAATGAAACCAAGAGCTGGTTCATTGAAAAAATAAACAAAATAAATAAACCCCTAGCCAGACTCATTAAGAGAAAAAGAGAATCTACACACAAACAGAATCAGAAATGAGAAAGGAAAAATAAAGACGGACCCCACAGAAATACAAAGAATTATAAGAGAATATTATGAGAATCTATATGCTAACAAGCTTGAAAACCTAGAAAAAATGGACTTCTTAGAAAAATACAACCTTCCAAGGCTGACCAAACATGAAACAGAAAAACTAAACAGACCAATCACAAGCAACAAAATTGAATTGGTAATCAGAAAACTACCCAAGAACAAAACCCCCGGGCCTGATGGATTCACCACTGAATCCTACCAGACATATAGAGAAGAAATAACACCCATTCTCCTTAAAGTTTTCCAAAAAATAGAAGAGGAGGGAATACTTCCAAACTCATTCTATGAAGCCAGCATCATTCTAATACCAAAACCTGGCAAAGACCTCATCAAAAAAGAAAATTACAGACCAATATCCCTGATGAACGTAGATGCAAACATACTCAACAAAATATTAGCAAACCGAATTCAAAATACATCAAGAGGATCATACACCATGGTCAAGTGGGATTCATCTCAGGGATGCAAGGATGGTACAACATTCGAAAATCCATCAACATCATCCACCACATCAAGAAAAAGAAGAACAAAAACCATATGATCATCTCCATTGATGCTGAAAAAGCATTTGACCAAATTCAGCATCCATTCATGATTAAAACTCTCAACAAAATGGGTATAGACGACAAGTACCTCAACATCATAAAGGCCATATATGACAAACCCACAGCTAACATCATACTTAACAGCGAGAAGTTGAAAGCTTTTCACCTAAGATCGGGAACAAGACAGGGATGCCCACTCTCTCCACTGTTATTCAACATAGTACTGGAGGTCCTAGCCACAGCAATCAGACAAAACAAAGACATACAAGGCATCCAGATTGGTAAAGAAGTCAAATTGTCACTATTTGCAGATGACATGATATTGTACATAGAAAACCCTAAAGAGTCCACTCCAAAACTATTACAATTAATATCTGAATTCAGCAAAGTTGCAGGATACAAAATTAAGACACAGAAATCTGTTGCTTTCCTATACACTAACAATGAACTAACAGAAAGAGAAATCAGAAAAACAATTCCATTCACAATTGCATCAAAAAGAATAAAATACCTAGGAATAAACCTAACCAAGGAAGTGAAAGACTTGTACTCTGAAAACTACAAGACAACCCTAAGAGAAATTAAAGAGGACACTAAGAAATGGAAATTCATCCCATGCTCTTGGCTAGGAAGAATAAATATTGTCAAAATGGCTATACTACCTAAAGCAATCTACAGATTCAACCCAATCCCTATCAAAATACCAACAGCTTTCTTCAATGAACTGGAACAAATAATTCTAAAATTCATATGGAACCACAAAAGACCCCGAATAGCCAAATCAATCCTGAGAAGGAGGAATAAAACAGGGGGAATTACGCTCCCTCACTTCAAGCTCTACTACAAAGCCACAGTAATCAAGACGATTTGGTATTGGCACAAAAACAGACCCACAGACCAGTGGAATAGAATAGAAAATCCAAACATTAACCCAAACATATACAGTCAATTAATATTTGATAAAGGAGCCTTGGATATACAATGGGGAGATGACAGTCTCTTCAGCAGCTGGTGTTGGAAAAACTGGACAGCTACATATAAGAGAATGTATAAAGAACTCATCCACCTCAACAAACAAAAAGCAAATAATCCAATTAAGAAATGGGCAGAGGACATGAATAGACTTCTCCAAAGAAGAAATTCAGATGGCCAGCAGATAGCTAATCATCAGAGAAATGCAAATTAAAACCACAATGAGCTATCACCTCACACCAGTGAGGATGGCCAACATCCAAAACACAAATAACAACAAATTTTGGCCAGGATGTGGAGAAAAGGGAACCCTCCCACACTGCTGGTGGGAATGCAAATTAGTTCAACCATTGTGGAAAGCAGTATGGAGGTTCCTCAAAAAACTCAAAATAGAAATACCATTTGACCCAGGAATTCCACTCCTAGGAATTTACCCTAAGACTGCAGCAGCCCAGTTTGAAAAAGACATATATGCACCCCTATGTTTATCGCAGCACTATTTACAATAGCCAAGAAATGGAAGCAACCTAAGCGTCCATCAGTAGATGAATGGATAAAGAAGATGTGGTACATATACACAACAGAATATTATTCAGCCATAAGAAGAAAACAAATCCTACCATTTGCAACAACATGGATGGAGCTAGAGGGTATTATGCTCAGTGAAATAAGCCAAGCCGAAAAAGACAAGTATCAAATGATTTCACTCATATGTGGAGTATAAGAACAAAGAAAAAAACTGAAGGAACAAAACAGCAGCAGACTCACAGAACCCAAGAACGGACTAATAGTTACCAAAGGGAAAGGGACTGGGGAGGATGGGTGGGAAGGGAGGGATAAGAGGGAAAAAGGGGCATTACGATTAGCAGATGTAATGTTGGGGGGGCACGGGGAGGGCTGTACAACTCAGAGAAGACAAGTAGTGATTCTACAGCATCTCATTATGCTGATGGACTGTGACTGTAATGGGGTTGGTAGGGGGGGCCTGATGAAGGGGGTAGTTTAATAATCATAATATTGCACATGTAACTGTAGATTAATGATACCAAAATAAATTATTTAAAAAAATAGATTTAACAGGTAACATCAACTTTTATAACTTCAGGTAAACCTAGGCAGAATAAAACTTTTCATTTTAATGCTGAAAAAAATAGTAATAAAATAAAATGAACGAAACATATAAATACATCTTAGAAACATAATATTAAAGGAAAAAAGTCAAAGAAGAATATACATAGCATGGTATATTTTATAAGGTTCAAAAACAAGCAAAACTAAATTTCAGGGATACATACAACTATGGATGAGTTATAAAGAAAAGCACATTCTGATTTGCATGTCTGAGATAGTGGCAACCTCTCCAGAAAAAATTAGGGATTAGGAGGATAGAGAGGAACACACAGTGTGCTTCAACAGTATTGTGATTTATTTCTCAATCTGAGCTGTGAGTCCACGGGTTGGTTTTAATATCAGAATTTTAAATTATGTGTTACATATATTCTTTTATCTGTGAAACATCCTGTGCAATTAATTTTAATCACTACTTTTAAAACATTTTAGATAAATATATTGCAAACCCTTAATGTGGTTATTTCTGATGGTGAAATTCTGGAAATTTCCACTTTCTATAGTACATGTTTTAAACAGTTTTAATAATAAATATATAACATGTATGTATTTGGGAAAATTTTTAATTTTTTTCTTTATTGATATTGTAATAATAAATAGTCGTTAGCTAAAAAGCTTTCCTCATTTGAGTAATTTAGAATGATAACCACTTCAATCTTTGTTATTTAGCAGAGTTCCTCCACAAATACTGTTCCCATTCACAATCAGTGACATTACAATTGGGTCCTATTGTAAAATTAATCAGGAAAGTGCTAAAAGAATATTCCCAACTTATTACCATTGATAGGTGGGAGCTGTGTGTGTGTGTGTGTGTGTGTGTGTGTGTAAACATTCTATATATATAAGCATGAGGTCCACTATTCTGGGTGATGAACAAGTAAAAAGCTTACTATAAAGGAAGAGAGCAGCTACAGATATAAGAATTAAGAAAGTCCTTCAAGTTGGCATTAAAGAAAATGAGAACATTTGTAACATTCAACATTAGTGTTCTAAGGCATTCATCCTCCTTTCTCTATGACATATTGTCATAAAGTCTTAGCCTTAAAACTAGGCTATACACAGGAAGACAGTCATGCTTCTGTTAGTGTTTATCACTATCATTATCAGTCTTTAACAAATGCTCTCATGCATATTGCTCCTTAGAAACTCCATGCAAATGCAGTGACATCAGATCCCTGAGAACCTGAAGCAGAGAACAATCAAACATCAGCCACACCTAGGGTCCAGAACTTCAGTAACAACACACAGTGAAAACAAAGTGTGGCAGATACTTAAAATATACAGCCAAATACACCGTATCTAATTTTCTACAATTAGGAGTACAGAACGTGTCATTTTCTCTTTTTCTGGCTCAGTGTTATGACACAGCAGAAGGCAGCAAAAAAGGAATGGGGAATAGGCGACATGTGGGCAGATCAAAGAAAACAGGTAAGCAGAATGTGGAAAAGATGCAAGGCTCAACAATACTGAATGATTTTAGGTAAGGCCCTGAAGCTTGAAAGCCAAGAGCTTCATGTCGGATGCAAAGGGAACAGAGAGGAGGAAGCTGAAAGCACTGAAGGAGTATAAAGGGAAGGCTGATGGTAGCTAAGGTTCTCTAATACTTCAAAATGTTATTTTCAAGAGATGTACTAGAAATTTGGATGAAGCTGACAACCAGGGAAGAAGCGTTAATGACTGTACACAGTTCAAGGAAAAGAACAATTTGGCTACCAAAGCCTGAGTCAGGACCATTCTCCTCCATTCCTTTTACTTTTGCTCTGCTTTGACAAGGAAGCTCTCACTGAAGATGCAGCTCTTTCCAAAACTGATCCTTATAGGCCACCAGGTGGAGCCCAACTGTCACAAAAAAAGAGCCCCCTCCTCAGCCTGATTTGCTTTTTGTCTACCATCCAGTGAGAGACACAGCCCCCTCAAAAGGACTTACAAGGCCTGTTTGGTAATACAAGTTCATAGCATTATATAACTCAGCCTCTTCCTCAGAAAAGTCTTCAGATAAGGAACATACTCTTGAAAAGGTGAAATACTCCTTTTGCACAGGGGGAAAGATTGGATAGAGCTATTTTTCACTTCGCTAATTCTGTAAGCTGTGTCTCAATGAAGCAAACTATTTTCTCCTCGTTTTTCTACCAACCTAGTTACAGTTTAATTAATTTTCCTACTAAATATAATTAAATGTAATTTAATGAGTCATAGCCATACCATATCCCTAATTCATATCTACCTCATAAAAAAATCAGTATTTATCAACACTGAATAAAATAGTCAAAGTAATTGCTTCCACTCAGCTAACAAGTATTTCTGATTGTCTGATAACTGACACCTTACAGGTGGGTGCAAAGCTGGGAAATGAAGAAAATACCAGAACAGACCCCTCCCCCCAACTAACCACTTCCACCACCACCATCGATCAGAACTCCATCCTCTCCTTTCACCTTGCCCAGTCACTCTCTCCAGTGGAACCCTCCAGTGGAGCCATACTGCAACCCATTCTGTTTCTCATTCAACAGCCTCCCATTAAGCCTGGACAATCCCACATTCAACCAAAAATTTTTCAACCCTGCTATATCTGCACTGACCTATTCATCTGTCCTCTCCATCCCTTAAAGCTACCAAAGATGGAAATAATATAAATATGTCCCTTTGCTCTAGGGCAATTCACATTGTGTATCTTTAGTAGGTCTTCAGTGTTGCCAAAAAAGTTCCTCAGAGTAGCTGTTGTAAACTTTTCCATTTTCTTCAAGATTTATCTTTAAATATTTGAGAAGAAGACCCTATGACAAATCTAGGAGGATGTGACCATGGTATCTCCATGCTCATGACATCCTGGAAGGGAAGGCTGGGACTGTAAACTCTAGACTTTAGGATGGCAGATTTCACAAAGGTCTAAGCAAACACAGGCACGAATCCCAATGCATGAGGTTCTAAAGGGAAAGATGATTTAAGAGAGTTGGGAAGCTCTTAAAACAGTAACTCAGATTATATAATTACAAATCTTTCCAGCAAGGAAGCCAACACGGCTTTTTAAGTATCCTGGAAGAGATACCAAATATTTAGTACTGAACAGTAGAAGTATTAGCTGTGTTGTGGTGCATAACAAAAAGCAGTGATCCCTAAAAACCAGCAAGGGTTCACTAAGAGCAGACTGATTACCTTTAGGTTTTTGATAGCATTACAGGACCAGGATCATGAAATGTGGTAGATGTGGTATCCAGAGATGAAAAGGGCTCAACTGAGTCCTCTCATGACAAGATGAAAGTTCTCTAAGAGCAAGATGAAAAATGACTTTCCAACAACAAGCGGTCTCCAGCACTGTAATACTTTTTGGGCTCCCCTTGACTGGAGGCACCAAAGTGCCAGTGGGGGTGCCAGAGAAGCAATGCTTATACCAAAGAGGGCACCAAGATTGATGGCCTCCTTAAGGCCCCTTCCAAATTCTAATACTGAAATTATTTATCCTATTAATATGTACATTCTAGTTCATCTTTTTATAAAAGATTCTGCATTTGGGGTTCTCCATGTGAATTTACATACTGGCTGTAGTATGTTATCAAGTGTTGACTTTGAAATCATAGAACTTTGGTTCTCATCATTTTCTGTTCCAAACTCCTCCTGTGTTTTCTAGCCTGATTTATGGTACAACATCTCCTACTCAACCTGGCTGAAGACCTCAGGGTCATCAAACCATTTTCATATACCCATCTGAGTAGCCAGCAAACATTCACTGAGTATCCTTGTCCTAAAGGAGCTCACAGCCAAGCGAAAACCTTACATAAGCAATTACAAAATACAAACAGATGAAAGCTACAGTATTATCAGAAATGATGGGAGCACCCAAGAGGGAGGACTCCAAGTCAGGGAACATTTTCCTAGTGGACAACTGAGTTAAGTTTAAAAGTTGAATATTTCATTAAAAAACACTGGGGGAGGAGAAAGCCAGTGCTGGGAAAGGAAGGGTAGGGTGCAGAAGTTTGGAGCTCTGGACAAACACTGGGAAATGGCAAGCAATGAGGCATAAGAGAAGGAATGGCAGGAGCTGAGACTACTCTCAGTAAATTATGGTTAAATGCCATCACCGTCTACCCAGTCACCTAAGTCGGAGGCCTGAAAGGTCATCCAAGATTCTGTCCACACCTTCAGGCCCCACTTCTAGTCAGTCATCATGTCTGGGAACATTCGTTTTCCTCACCACCCAACTCCTTTCTTTCCTTTTGTCTTCACTGCAACTCCTTTACTTCCGGTTCTCCCCATCTCAGTCTTACTGTAGTAGCCTGCTAAGACTGCTTGTTTCCACTCATGTTCCCTCCTATCCCCTCTGGACTGTCCATCTGAGTGAACTTTTAGCAAAGAGGTTCCATTCTCCAAAAAACAATCCTGGATTTTCCTCCTTTAAAATTCCAGAAAATTATTTCATTCCTACAGAAGAACTTACAACATTCTGCTTCCTACTACAGTTACAGCTTAAAGAGAGGCAATTCAATCTGAGTGCTTTATCCACACTCTTTCCCAGAGAGTCAAGGACCACAGGCCCTGCTAATTGGGCAGAAGGTCATGAGACCTTGGGCCCCTACCTCTGCCCTAAAACTACTGACCAGGACAAACAACTATCTTAAGCTAGACATGTAAGATTTCCTACCCCAGAGATTCTGTATTGTGACCTAGACTTCAGTATGTGTCCTGCAGAGGATTGGCAGTGCCATTTTGGGACCACGTATGCTGTCGAGCAGGGAGATGGGTACTATACAGAGAGAAGCAGAACACGGCTCTTGTGCAGGAAGGGGTAGAAAAAAGATACCATGTGGTGGTTGGACTGGTCAGGCTGATTAAGAGAGAAACTATGATTCCTTTGCTGCCTTGTTAGTTCTGAGTTCCTCATAAGACCTGCCTCCATTTCCTGCACTGGGTTTTAAGAGAACCACCAGTTTCTTTTATATATCACCAATTTTACTGAAATTAGCTCAAGTAGGATTCCAATTCTTAGAATAAAACTAATCCTCTGACAGTTATGTACAAGTCCTGCATTTGGGTGTAATTTCTTTGAATAAAGAAACCACTGCTTGAATCTGTGGCATCTTACTACACTGATGGACAGTGACTGCAATGGGGTATGGGGGAGGACTCGATAATATGGGTGAATGTACTAACCACATTGTTTCTTTATGTGAATCCTTCATAAGAGTGTATACCAATAATACCTTAATAAAAAAAGAAAAAAAGAAACCACTGCTTGTTAACGTTTGCGTTCTCATGTAATACAGCAAAGGGACTTACACAGAGCTGATCAACATCTGACTTGTGAACTGAATTTAACTACAAAAGAAGTAAATGACTCTGGACTTGAATAATTAGTAGCAATTACATGGGCAGAAGTTCAATACTTTTAAGAGTAGAATGTAGGGGCAGGGAAGAAATTCAGAAGGAAGCCACTCTGGCCAAACTCGGTTCTTAGGCATAGTTTGTGTGAAAGCCAACTACAAACACACCCAGAGCAAGTACTACCTTCACACTCCTGGTCAAAACCTGGCCAAGAGGAGAGAGAAACCCACACAGTCACAGCACAGCATGTTCCAATTGGGGAACGGTGACCTCAGTTCCTAAAGATCAGTAACTGATAGCCAGAACGAAGTGGCAAGGCGACCACCAACAAGCTCAACAGCTGCAGTCCGCACCCCTCACGAGGCACACAGCATCTGAGAACCTCATCATGAAAATCTGCCACATTTTATTTAAGATAAAATTTCTCTTTTTCACAATGATTTTAAAAGGCATATTTCCATAAAAGACAATTTTTAATGCCTTTAAAAGAAGGCAGAGAAAATGTCAGTGCAGTTTTCCATCTAAGTATGAGAATCTTCTTTTTTTTATTTTGAAAAGTAGATGATTAATATATGGTTATTATTTTCAAATACTCTCTCTTTAGATTCAGCAGAAACCCTTACTGCTTCAAAGGCCTGACTCTTTTTTTGATTACTGTACTCTACCCACAAGAAAAGAGTTCTTGATGAAGTAATGCCTCAGTTGTAAAAAAGGAACCTGCAAGACCATTGGAGCAATAAGAGAAACTCATGCCATGAATATTTCCTAACTACACCCTTAAAACTGGAAAACTAAGCAAGTAGTCCAATCAAGCATACACAATGGAACAGGACAGAAAGGCAGATAAAAGACAAGGCTGGGTTTCCTGCTTTGATGTGAAAGTCTTTCCTTTTCACTGCCAAGCAGAGTGTGGCAGGCACAATCAACAGGGGCCAGGTGGCACAGGCCTTTTGAGTTAATGGTGAGAAACTGGCAAGCCTCAGAGAAGGACTATTTAGGGCTCAAGGGGTTGACATCACTTTGGGATAATGAGTTAGGCTTAAAGATGATGACATTGCAATCACAACACTTGAGAGCAAAAGGAAAGTGCAACTGTTCCCTGAGTGGCTTGGAATCATATGAATCACACTGACCTTCCTATCGCTGAAAAAAATGGCACAGGGCAGTGTTTCCGAAATTGCATTAGGTATGACAGACAGGCTTAATCTGGCTTACTTCGCATGGCATAAGAGGCTAAGTATGGAATAAACCTGACAAAATCAGCACAGTGTGGCCATCCTTTCAGGGTTGGCACTCAGAACCGTAGAACATATCCAGAAGGGCCCATCCTGTACAAGCTAAGTGACCAACAAGCAAGTCACCAAACTGGTCTAAAAGGGTCAGAACGACCTTTTCTGGCTTGCAAGCTTTTATTTTCATTTTGTGTGAGGTATAAATCAAACATCCATAACAAAGGGCTGAAGATATAGCTAAAACTTAATATTGCTTTTCTTTCAAAATGAATACCACCTGCAAGAAGAAAATAGGCACAGCATTTGATCAAATAGCTGAGTCCAGCAGTTTCTTCTGATCAAAATGAAATAGCTATCCAGGATGCTCTGTGACTACATAATCTATGTTTAAGTTATACTTGTTTCTGACAGCTTCCTTAAAAACATGGTATCCTTTTCCTGCTTATAGTAGGTTAATTTAATTTTTAATGCCACAAGTGAGACCAATACCAAAAAGCATGTTAATCAAACATACCTTCATATTCATACTTGAAAGCATGGGAAACTGGGTCCCCTGACTATGCCCAGCATTTTGCATATTTTAACACTAGCACGTGAAAGGGGGGGTCTGATTGTTTGATGCAATACGCTTTTTGCAGTTCTCAAGTACAAACAGGCATTCATGACATAACAGAAAATAAGTAAAGGCTTAGAATGTGCTTTTATTTTATGGCCAAAAATCAAAAACAAAAACAGTTTACTGACTAGTAATTAAAGGAAAAGGGGCCAAAGGTGACCAGTTGAGGTGGTAGGTAGCTAAGGGCAATATCTGAAGAACCAAGAAAAAAATATGCTAAGTACCCATGCTTTAAATAAAGAAATAATAATTAAAATATACATTTTACCTAGGAGGCCACCTAAACTGAGTTCTAACTGGGATCAGTGATTTTTCTTGCCAGAGATCACCTACCCCAGTGCAAAATTGCTGTCCTCCTTCCAGTCCACGATATGGCAGATGAACAGTGTGTTGGCATAATCTTTAGGCCGGGTCACAAAGTCCTGGGGACAGTCCTTGAGAGGCACATAAATTCTAGGCACTCGGTGGTCCGAGGGAGAAAACAGGGCATATTTCCTAAACAGTTCACTGTTCTTATCAGTCAAGAGTTTGAGAAAGCCAGTTGCTGCTCGGGAATGTTTTTTCTCCAAGATGTAAACCACCTGAAAACACCAAAGATAGAGTCAATGTTGTTTATCTATAGGACTGGGTAACAGCAGGATATCTGGTCAACTAGCTGAGTCCAGCAGTATTTTTAGGCTCAAATGAAGTGCCTCTCACTGATGCTCTGTGACTAAGTAATCTATACTTAAGTTCCAACAACTTAAGTATCCAAAGAGCACATATATTCCAGGAAAACTAGGCAATAAATGGATGAATTAGACAAAAGTACTTTTATAACCAAGACCTATGTCTTAAGGAGATGAGTAAGACTCTAGCGGGAAGTTGGATCCAGGTATTTGTTCTGCATTACATTTTTCTCACATGAACTAAGCCAGTACCTCACATATTCCACCCCCTTCATCAGAATCATTTGCCAACGTTCTACTTATTTCCCTGAGCAAAGGTGGAGACTGCTGTTGAGCTGGCTGCTGCTCTGACTCCACGTGGAGGGTTCAGCCTACCTACCGAGAACCTCCAAACCAGTTAACACACCTCACCTCACCCGCAGGTGCTCCTGGCCACTACCCCATAAGGAAGTGCATTACAGCACCTTCTTCTTGCCCGATCTCAGTCCCATTATCTGCTCTATTTTCTTCCTAGCTTTTCCTTCCTCCTTAGAAAGGACCATTCTATTTTGAACAAACTGTTATGCCTTCTTTCAGGAATCCTCTACCCCCTCCTTGCATGTGCTTGTCTGTCACAAGGACTCTGTGATACCTGGCTTACAGTCTGCCTCTCCCAGCTTCATCCAGGTGAATGACTCAGACAACATTTTATCTCTACAGTTCCTCTCTTCCATGCCAATGGCCTTCACTTCCATTCAATTTCAGCAACTCATCTTTATGGCCACACCTCAGCATCATCTGGAAGTGGTCCAGTCCCAATCACCACAAACTGACCCATCCTCCAGCCCTGTAATGCTCCTGTGCCCCTCCACGGACTTTTTCACCTCATCAAGATGACTAATGCCTTGACCCTTGCTTGTTCTCTATGTCTATTAGCTTCTTCTTAGCCCTGAATCCTTTCCTACCTCCAAGAGACACCATGTTCCATCATTTCAAGTCCTCTTACCTATCTCATCAAATGCCTCACTTTCCCCTTATCCCTCCATTACACCCACTCTAAAAAATCCTCAATTCTGGAACAATTCAGCCACCAAAATTCTCTAGCCTTGAACACAAGCTATTGAGACCACCAGCAAATAAGAGAATCAGTTAGACAGATGGATACCATTACACATTAATGTTATGTGACTGTTGCCAGGACCTCAAAATCTCAAGGTATTTTATTTGTTCCAAGTCAGCAGAGTCTATTCTTTAAGCACCACTCTCTGTCTGAGACTCCAGTTATTGAATGTTGAGGCACTGTTCATTTTTTCAGTCTATTTTCTCTGTGTTCAAATTGGGTAAATCCTATTGATCTGTCCTCAAGTTAACCAATTCTACACTGAGTCACCGCTACTCTACTAATGAGACCGTCCAGCAAGTATTTTATTTATTAATTTACTTATTGGTTCCATTATTTCCATTTTTTTCTTTGTAACTTCTGTTTCCTTCCTAAGATCTTCTATTTTCTCATTTGTTTCAAGATAATTTTTAATTGCTTGTTGAAGCATATTTATGATGAATTTTAAAACTGCTGTCAGGTAATTGTAACATCTTGGTGTTGGCATCAGTTTCATTGTCTTTCCTCACTCAAGTGGTGATTTCCCAGGTCCTTGGTATGATGGGCGATTTTCTGTCATCTCCTGGCTTTTTGGCTATTGTGTTAGCAGACCCAAGGAGTTTTTTGAATCTATTTTAAATCTTGTCTTTTAGAAGGCAGTCACTCTACGATTAGCATGTAGTCCCTGGATGACTTTTGTGGGCTAGTTCCAATGACAATTTAATTTTCAGAGTGTTTGTGCTAGTTTGATACATTTGGTTGACATGGTGCCACTGTGGGCTCCTGCTGGTCTCTGCTGGAACTACCTGAGGGTGTGGAAGGAACTTCCTTAGGTCTGGCCACCAGGTCTCACTAGTAAATGAGGAACAAATCCTAATCCATGTCCGTGCAGAGACAAAAACTTCCCCATTTTTTATTGTTGTGGTAGGCCCCCCTTTAATGGGTGCCCAGCATCTCTGAGTGGGAGAGGGGCATCTCAAGTCCATGAGGGTAAGAAGCTTTACTGTACCACATACCTGTTGTGGTAGCATCTCCCCTACTGGTGTCTCTGGGGCTGGCAGGGGGAGGCTCATGCCTGTGAGGACAAAGGAGCTTCCCATGCTGGGCTGCTGGCTATGGCAGGATCCCTCTAACTAGTATTCCCCAGCTGTTTGCTACATCTGAGTAGAGGAGAGGAGTCTCAGGCTCATAAGAACAAAGAGGCTTTGGGGGCTGGGCCACTTCTTTGGTGGGATCCCCATTGTCAGAGCCACCCAGATGACTACTACTTCTTGGTGGAGGAGAGAAATCTCAGGTGTGGCAGGGAAGGAGAGCCTTTCTCCTAGCCACTTATCATCAGCAGGGCTCCCAGTCAATCCCTCTTGCAGGTGCTGCCGGGTGTGGTGGGAGGGACTCCTGTTAGAGCTGAGGGAGGACTGAGTCTGCCTGGGCCCCTTCTATTGCTAGGATAGGACCCAGAAACACTGAGCCTGGAACCCCTTCTGTTGGTGGGAGGGTTGTAAAGTCTCCCACTGCTATGTTGTTCCTCTAGTCCTGGGGTCCCTAACTCTGCCTTCCTCTTCTTACCTTTAGTGTTCCTTTTGGGTATCTCTTGTTCTCCTGTCAGGTTTATAGTTGTACTTAGTGGACAAAGAAGCAAGGACAAAAGAGTCTATGCCTTCTTGGCTGAACCAGAAGTTCTTGCTTCTTGTTTTGATATTTAACAGTTTAAGTGTAAAACACAGCTTTACATTACTTGTTATTCACATGTTAGTTGTCATAGAAATGGCTTTACCACAGCATACAAGTGCAGTTTCGCCTTGTAATTTTAGATTGAATTCATTAAGAAGCTTTCAAAAGCAAAAACCTCAAAACACCAACAAGACAGACGGCACCGTTGGGGGGCAGTAGCAAATTGCAGTACACAAGTTCCCTCTACAGAGGGGGTTGCCTCTATTCAACTCTGACTGAAGTCATTTAAGACTGTGGCCCAATGTCACTGGATGTTTTGTTTTGTCAAAAGCCACAAGCCTGAATTTTTAACGTAAACACTTCCATTTTTTTCTTTAATGTAAGCTACTAATTGAAAAATTTTACATATTGCACGGGTCAAACAAAACACAAGTTTCTGAGCCAGATTCAGCTCACAGGCTTTCCATTCATTATAATCTTCCACACCTAGCATGTTGCCTGGTATATGGTTAGGATTCAAGGTGCATATTAAAATAAATATCTAGATAACTGGATGGACAATTGGGGTTAACATACATGTAATAGAAGTTAGAAACTCCTCATGTCAATACATAGGAGATATGCTCCTAACCAACTTGCTAGACTGAGTGGCACAATGCATTCTCAGGCAAACATGCTGACAGATGCCTCTGGGTGAGGAAGCCTCAGCTATTACACCACTTCACTCTTTGTCCTTGCAGCACCTCTTCTACCATGAGCTATTTGCATGGCTAGGGTCAGCTGTGTTTGATCTCATAACTGAACATGCCACTGGCATAAATAATTAAAAACCAAAATTGATTATGCAAAACAAAAATGGGGTATAAAAGCATAGATACAGATACGACAACAATAAAAAAAAATGGAGCAAAAATCTACAGGGAGTCCACCTATATTCATATTGCTTCACCAGTGTCTAAGCTCTCATTCCTCTTCAAATAACCCAAACTTGAAGTCACAGATAATATTTTACAAGTGCAGTTTAAGCAGAAAAAATTAATGCAGAACTTCAATAAATATACCCACATGCAAAGAAAAGACCTTGGTCCTTCATCTAAAGGCAGGCAAATGAATATATATGTATGCTTAAATTTATAAACAAGATCCATTTTTATGATTTCCTGCTTCCACTGGCTTTTCTAATTGACTGACCAACTACAGCTCTAACTGAATCACATGAGAGACCTTTGACAGGTAGCTCAAGTGACAGCCACTTAGACAAGTGGAGAAAATCTGTAGGCAATGACCTTTGCTGATCTTTGCAGTGACTTCTCTGATGAAGCTCTTGTGTCCTGAGACACGCAGGTGCTCTCATCTTTTTTAACTGGTGCATCAGCATCCTCTTTTCCTAAATTAAAAAGAGAGTAGAAGAGAAGGAATCAGTTAGACACATATATATTAGGCATAAAGACTCAGGATTTTAAAATTCAGAGCTGCAAGGATTCTTGGATACCGTTTACTCCAAACTACTCATGTTACAGAAAAGGAAACCCAGGCCCACAGTGGTTAGGTGACTTGGCTAAGGTCAATCACACATCACCAACTTGTATTAATGCTCACACTCAGCAGGCCACATTCCATCTACTTAGTGTTATTCATATGCTAAGCATCATACAAGTGGAGAGCATCAAACTATGTGAATTGAACTAAATTGCCTATGTGTCAAAATGCCAAAAAGACTGGATATTAAATACTGCCGCAGCCCACAATGAGGAATCAAGATAGGCCAATTTATTATGCACATCTGTTGAAGTAAAACAAAATCAAAATAAACGTTAACTTTTAAAAGTACTTTGGTATCAACCATAATAAACAAAATGCTGGAAAATAGATTATGTTTATTAAATAAATAAATAAATAAATAAGCCAACGCTGATTTTCCTGGCTTTTCTTAGTGACATTATATAAAGAGTAAAGTATTTAAAGGTCTTTTAATGTTGAATTTTCTTTCTTAAAAAACTTATAAAATACACATTCACCCAAAAAACTGAAACCACATCTCCCCAATAAAGAGGGGGTTAGGCTCTGAACCAGAAGTATTAAAACTACTCATGAAGCAGCAAATTACACACTTCTGAACATTTAATATTTTTTATTTTCATGTGTTACATTAGATTTCTCCCACAAAATATTCTTACCCATCTTATAGCAGAGTTTCTGGATACTAGGGGTCATAGCCAATTCACGTGGACCCACTCCCACTTAGATAACTAAGGAAGACTTGTACTTATCATCATGTTGATATTACCTCGGCCAAAATAAATAAATAAATCCTTTTCAGGACTGGCTGCCCCATTGCAAAGGCTCAGCTTAAAGCCAACTTTTACCATTCTGGGCGTTCTCTGGAAACACTGACATGATTGGATGTACTGGGGCTTAAGAATGATCAACTCTGCTTTTCCATCTATGCTGAAATACACCTACCATAGTACCCACTGAAAGTAGAATGTCACTGTTTTCCAAAAAGAAAAAACAACTTTCCCATTGTTGACCACCCTGTCCATCAGTAAAAGAGAGGCATCATCCAAATTCATCTTTTATTTTAGACCACATTTCAGGAGTCCAGAACCATCAGCTGCTTCCAGAACATCTTTTATACTCTCAGGGAGAAAAAAACAACAACATGCAAGTTGCGCATCTGTTCCGTAACATGTCTTGCCAATATGTTCTGCAGAACAAGGTAATTCAGAAAAGATTAGGAGGCTAGAATTATTAGCACACTCTAGCTAGATACCTGACACCTGAGTTTTTGATCTCAAGAGCTGGCAGTGAAGAGATGGTAGTGAGGGTATTTCCAAGGCAGCCCAAATCCTGGGCATGCAGCTTTCTGTGACAGGCACTGGTGGCTCCACCTTCAAGTGCTATTGCTTTAGATTCCATTCCAACACCAAGCAAGTGTTCTGTTCCAAAAGTTATGCCATCCAAAGAAAGAGGGCAAGCCATGGAAGCGGGCCCAATCATGATTTTCAGATACCACACCTGAATATGACCTTTTCAGGTTCTGTGTTCATAGAGAGATCCTGGCAGAAATAAGGCTGTGTTCAAAGACGCATTCTAATAAATTAAACCGAAGTTTATTGCTCTGTAGGTGAGCATCAAAGATGTTAAAGGAATGTGAAAAAACACAATACCAGGTAAGAAAGGTGAATCACCTTAATAGGTTTCCAACAATGACGTCCTGCCATACTGAATAGCAAAGTCGTCAATTTAATGAAAGAATCCACCATACTTGTTTAATCATAAAATCATTTATTTAATCATTTATTCCATGTGTATTTTTCAAGAACCAGGCATTGAGGATTTAGTGGTGAATAAGAGAAACATGGTCCCAGCCCTTATGGCATATATATTTTGTTATGGGAGTGATAGTCAATAAATAATTACTCAATAAATATAAAGCTATAAATTGTGATAAATGCTAAGAAGAAAAGAACAGTCCCAAGGAGAAGGCTGAGAGAATATATTATTTAGATTTAAAAAGAGGTCAGGGAAAGGCCCTGTGTGGAAATGACATTTAAGCTGAGACGTGAGGATGGTATGCATAGGAGTGAAGAAGGGGACAGAAGACCCCAGGTAGGGAATAACATTTGGGAAGGTGCAGTGGTGCAGAGTTCTTGGTACAATCAAGGACAGAAAGAAGACATATACCTGGAGCACAGTGAGCTAGGACAGGCAGGACAACCGATAAGAATGAAAGGGAGACAGGAGTAAAGTCAGGCGGAGCCTTCTAGGATTTAAGAATCTCAAATACAGTGGGAAGCTGACCTGGGATTTTGTAGGAGAAAGTAACATTGCCCAGGGGGAGTTTAGAGCAGGCTACAAGGGGATGTAGGGAGTTAAGAGTTACTGCAGTAGTCTGGATGTAAGAGGATAATGCAGCAATGCAGGCACTGGAGATGGAACTAACAGGATCAACTCAGGACCTATTTTGGAGTTGAACTAATAGACTTTGGTGGTACTCAGATATGAGAGTTTAGAGATTATTAGATATGAGAAGTGAAGGATTATTTCCAACTTTCCAACTTCTGCAGGTGGTTGATGGAGGAATCATTATTGGCACAGGGTAGCCTAGAGGAGGTGAAAATCAAGAATTCTATTTCTGAGGTGGTTCTACTTAAGAGGCCACCATGAAAACCCTCACATGATGAACCTGAGTAAGCAGTTCAACATGAAGGTCTGGAACTCGTAAAGAGAGATCCGGGCTGTGGCTCTAAATATAATTTATATGCTGAGAACTTCCATATTTGTACTTTCCAGCCCATGCTGCTGAGAAGAGATTCAAACCCAAGTCTGTTCAACTACAAAGTTCATGAAGCTCTTCCACCGCTATGTACTCAAGAAAGTAGTGATGTGCTGTTAAGGAGAACAATTCACTGAGGAAGTGACTTGGGGCCTAAAGGATGTACAGATGTTGTGAAGATAGAGAAGTAATGTAAAGAGCATTTCCAGTAAAGGCTGGCACTCTGCAAAGGCCCAGACCTGTCCTGACATGGTAAAGGGTTAGTAAGGAATTCACTGGAGCTACTAAAAGGTTGAGGACACAAGTACTAGACAGGAAGGGGCTGGGATAGGGAAAGAATCAAGACTCTGTAAGGGTGGACAGGTCCCATGGCAGACATTCTAGTTACTGCCCAAATAACTATCCTCTTCTTTCCTAGTAATAAGAACTCTAATTTTTAGCTGGGTGTACTAGTTAAAAGTCTACATTCCTCAGCCTCCTTACAACTAAGCATGCTTGTATGTCTAAGTTTTAGCCAATAAGATGCAGGTTAAAGAGTTGTAAGTGACTTCTAGGGAGTGTCCTTAAAGGACAGAGGCCCAGCCCTCCTCCATTCTTCCTCTTGTCGTCTAGAATGTGGGTTTGATAGCTGGACCTCAAGCACTCATCTTGGATCTGGAGCCACAGGACAAGGGTGCTTCTTACTGTGCAGAGCAGCATTGACACAATGAGTTGAAGACTAGGAAGTAGCCTATAAGCCCTGGCTTGCCTTCCTCTGTCTTCTTTTATGTGAGATAGAAGTAAACTTCTTTTTTATTTAAGCCATTAATATTTTAGGATTTAATGTCATTCTCAGTAGAATATACGTTCTAATATACAGGTCTAGATGATGAACCTGACAAGCTTAAACACTATCCTATAGAGCATTATAAAGCAAAGGGACACATACACTTTAGGGCTATGAATCTGGCAGCACTCTGGAGCAGAGAGACAGTAGTAGCAGAGACCTTAAATAGCTGGGGTTGCAGTCTAGGCAAGACACAATCAGAATCGGAATTAAGATAGCAGCAGTGAGAGTAAAAAGAGGCAATATTTGAAACGTATTTCTGAGAAGGATGCCGTCAAGTGTGTTTCCATCACTATGAATGACTTTGGTTCGACTATAAAAAAATGGGCTTAAATTTAAAAAGTTTTTGATTGACTATCAGGAAGAATGGCTTGACAGAACAATAAAACTCCATGATGAAAGTACTAGAATTGGGCAGAGTTGCTGACAGTCCTTAACAAGGGTAAAGGTTATTTGTCCCCACAGCCTTCTGTTTGCCATACTGAAGGCAGAGCTGTGGTCCCTTCTAGTTCCAAGAATTCTAGAAAGCAGTGACTACCAAATTTCTTCATCTAAAAGAGAGGATTTTGTAAAAAAAAAAAAAATTTAGATACAGTTCTAATATAAGCAACTGTTTATTATATTGCCCAAGGAACACTCTAGGAAGAAAAGTCCACTGAAATCTTAACCTCTTCCTACAGATTATCTGAAACTTCTATTTCTATTTTAAACACTTAAAAAGTAAAATGCCATGGTTTGCTGGGGTTGGCACTGCCACTAACATATATCAAGTGCAAACCCAACACCTTATTTTGATAGGAAAAATGATTCTGATTTCATCTTCTCATACATAAAAAACAGACTGACAAGTCTGATGATTTTTAATACTTTACAAATGCACCAAAATGTTTCCAAATGACTACACTGTGATGCTCAGTGGGGAATGTGAAGAAAAAAGGATTTGGGAAAAAATATGTTCCAATTTATCCAATTAAAAGGGTGACAAACACTGACAAACTCAATCTTTTTCCATCTCTGAATGAAGGGCTGTAGAAATTTACAATTTCCAACAAGAACTCAATGAGACCTGCAATATATTTCATAAATGAAAATGTTTCCCTTCAGACCTCTTGAAGTCAACCAACCAGGAAAACTTATTTTATGGGCTCTTCTCCCAACTGAAATGTAGAAATGACAACACACATTCTCACAGGGCAAGGTAACAGTCATGTTATATCATCTGCTCGGCTGCCAATTTGCCAGGCTTAGTGATGATGATCATTCTAGGACCAGCTCTTCCAGGGCCAAGACTCAGGGGCACCAATGAGTTTCCTGCTTCTCCAAATCCCCAGCCCAAGCAATTCTCACTCTGAAATAGAGCTAAATGAAATTGTATGGTACAAGAATTTCACAGTGTTTTCATGTATATTACCTCATTTGATCCACACCACAAATAAATATGGGCAGAGTAGGTATTGTTTTTCAGTTTCACCAAAGAAATGGGGGTAATGAAGAGGCAGAGCCAATCAACAGCATCCAGGGATTCTGGTACTGACTGGTGACCTGTTCTCCACACAAGCAAGAATCAGAGCATTATGGGAAGAATCAGGAAAATCTATATCAAGATATTGCTTAAGTGGCCATGGGACCCCCTGAAATGCTGGAGTTAACCCAGTGAAGGTCCTGAATACCTATGGAGGATCAGTCACTAAATAACCCTGTCTCTGTCCTCAGAAAGCTCATGTGCTAGAAATGTGACAAAGATGCAAACAAATATTGAAAGTACATGGTGTGGTGATTGCTGGCAACAAGCACTGTGCCCAAAGGCAGCGAGAAGAGAGCCAGGCAGTTTGACAGGGAACCCCTGAGCTGAAAATGGGAAGGCAGAACAGGAACTAGCCAGATGGATGGGCATGGGGAGCATTCCAGAAGGGAGAAGAGCAAGTGCAAAGGCACACAATCAAGAGTACACTGAGGAGGAAGAAGGTTCTATTTGTCTAGACAAGTTATTGGGATCAGTCCACCAAGGGCCTTATATCACATGCTGAAGAGTATGTATTTTATACTTTAGAGATGGAAAACTATTGAAAATTTTGAGAACATGTTCAGAATTACATCTCAGAAGTGAATGCTCAGCCTACTGTTCCTTGGTAGAAAATTTTTTCTACAGCTGATTTTAAGATTTATTCTTTGCCTTTGGTTTTGTGTAGTTTTATCTTGATGTATCTAAGTTTATATATTTTTTTAAATTCTATTTGCAATCATTGATCTTCTTAAATATGTGGTTTGGGCCTCAACTGTTATGGAAAATCTCAGCCCTTATCTTCAAATTTCACATTTTGTCTCTCCTCTCCTTCTAGGACTTATTGAGACCTTCTTGCTCTGTTATCCATGTCTCTTACCCTTTCCCTCTGCATTTTCTATTTGTCTCTCCATGTCTCTCTGGATAATTTTTTCTTACCATCTTCCAATATGTTAATTTTCTCTTCAGCTTTATTGAATCTTCTGTTAAATTCATCCATTGAGGTTTTTTCTTTAAGCTATTTAGTAGAATACACACTTTTCCTCATCTGCTGTGTTCTTAAATTCATTATAGTTATGTTTATTTCTAGAAGTTGTATTTGGCTTCTTTTCCAATTTGCTTTGTCAAATTTCATACATTCCTATTCTTTGCAAATATCTTCAAGCTTACCTTTTATTTCTTTAAACATAGTAGTTTTTTTACAGATGGCAATGATTCCAATACCTGATGATGTTTGTGAATGTTTTTGTTGTATGTGGTTGCTGATGGTTCTTCACCTTGGAGTATGGTTCCCTTGGGTGCCTGGTTATATTTATGAGCTGGTCACTGACTAATTTGAGGCCTAGGTTGAAGAAACCTTCCCTCTGAAAGAATTTCCACTTCATTTTGCCAGATACCTGGAGGCACTACCAGCCCTTAAACCAATTCAAGACTTAAGATTCTTTGGATGATCCAGTCAGCTTGAACCTAGGCTGCAAGTCCACATGAGAGCTGGTATATTTCAGATCTGCCCTCACCCTGACAGTTTAGCCCTTTGGGGTCTCAGCTTCTTGTGAGGAGTCTGGGCTTTATTTCTGTCCCCCACAGCTGCTGATTAAATCTGCAGTGTCACCTGAGCTCTCCATTTCAATTTTAACCAGGTAATGCCTGTCAGCTATTTGATGCTCCAAGGTTTTTTACTTCACCCAAATATTTTTAGGTGTTTGAGTGAGAGGGTGTTTATCTGAGTAAAAGCCCACCATTACTAAAAACAAAAAGTCCCTAGGATATATAATAAGAAATACTTTACATGTGGCAGTAGAGAGAAGTTAGTTAGGGAGCAGTGACAGGGGTGAGAACAGGGGAGGGGGTAGTGGCCATCTACACAGGAAACACAATAGGGAGACAGTAAGGAAGCTACTTATGAGAGTGCCCAGTGTTACGTTTAGGCAAAAGCATGAGGGATAGGGAGAAGACGCAGGTATTCTCACATTAAGTTTTCTCAGCAACCCCATGAAGGAAGCATTACTACTCTGATTTTCAGAGAATAATAGTCAGCAGTTCAAAGAGGCAGAGTACCTAATGCCAGGGTTCATCCAAGGAGATGGTTAGTAGAGGGGGTGTCAGAACCCAGTATGACTCCAAGTCCAAACTCTCCCCATCACAGTATGATGAGATCTGGAAGAAAGGTAGGTGGATTTGGGTGGGCTCCAGTGAGGATGGGAAGGTTTACAAAATTTTTACGATTCAGTAATATACATTTTTGAAGGATTTTAAGTTTCAGAAGATGCCAAGTGATGAACAGCTCTCCATATAATTTCACTGCTTTCACTTATAGGGATGATAATAAAGTACTTAAAAAACATGAGCTTTGGAGTCACAAGACCTAAATTCAAACCTAGGACCTCTGACCCTGAACCAAGTTACTCCTTCTCTCTACATTTCCTCCTTTGTAAATAAGGAATGGTTTACATGAGTTATGTTTATATACAGTGCCTTGGCACAAAGTACATTAACAAGAATTGTTCTATACTATTAATGTTCTTGTTGTTATTCTTATTATTAGCTCTTGCAGTGAAGTTTTAGTGAACCCAACCCTGTTACCCTGGGTATAACTGACTGGACAAGACTAGTGTACAGGACATTTCCTCATCTGCAAAATGTAACACATCTTACAAGACTAACGGGAAGATTAAATGAAATTCTTTTTTTTTTTTAGGACATAATTCACTTTATGGAGCAAAAGGTAAATTAAGGTGGCATACAGTAACTGCTTTTTTTCTTTGAATATTTATAAATTGCTATGTGGGAGAGTTCCTATGATAATAGAGCAAATTCTCATTTATTCAAACCCTGACTAGAAAGTTCGAATATCTAGAAACTGGGGAGGGGTAGGAAAGAGGTATGGATAGGAGTTTATAAACACAAGATAAATTTTTATTGAATTGTAAAAGCAACTTTCATAATCTAAGATTCACAACCATATCGGATCATATAATTCAGTTACCAATCTCTATACTCTGAAATATCCATTTTAAATGAATGGGCCCCAGAAGAACCCCACTGTAATTTCCCCACTCTCAGAATCCAGTATTATATGGTATTTATGTACTTGTAATGTCAAAAGTATTTAATGACATTCAAATGTTCTGAAATTGAACAGGGTGTGTATGTGTGTGTGTGTGGTAGGGGAAGAAAGAGAGAATAAAATAAATGAAATTCATTTAATCTTCCCGTTAGTCTTGTAAGATGTGTTACATTTTGCAGATGAGGAAATGTCCTGTACACCAGTCTTGTCCAGTCAGTTATACCCAGGGTAACAGGATTGGGTTCACTAAAACTTCACTGCAAGAGCTAATAAATTAAATGAAATTAAGTAAAAGTGCTATAGTGGCTGGAAAACAGTAAGTACTCAACAACTGCTATATAATCTATGTTTAAATTGTGTATAATTTTCCGTATGCTTGCTGCATTCTGTGCAAAGTAAAGAGAATTAAGAGATGGCGCTATAGGGGGACTTCCGGGAAGATGGCGGTGTGAGCAGGGCGGCAGAAATCTCCTCCCAACACTATATTTTATCTACGAAAACACAGCAAATACATCTATTCCTAAAAGAGAGACGAGAATACACAGGAAAGCGCACAGCGTGCAGCTACACCCGAGAGGACTCGGCACCCCAAGAGGCGGGTAAGATACAGAGCCGCGACCCGGCGGGACCCGAGCCCTCCACCACCCCAGCGCACCGGCGGGAGGAGAGGATTCAGAGCCGGGAGGGAGTGGAAGTGCACCCCGCGAAGTAGCCAGCCCCGGTGATCTGCGCGGGGAGCGCTGACCCACATTGCGCAGTGCAGCGGAGATTGGAGAGACAGAGGGGCAGGATCTGAGCGGGGAACGCGCCAGGCAGCTTGCAGCCAGCTCCCGGGAAGGAAAAAAAAAAAGCACGTGCTTTCTTCAGCGGTCTTAAAGAGACAGGAGCCCAGCGGAGGAGCCAGATCGCCCCAGCACACTCAGCCCAGCAGGCTGGGAGTCCTGGGGAGTTTCAGACGCCTTAGCTGGCGACTGAGGAAGCGTAGCCATACTTAACACTTCTCACTAAGATCAACAGCCTCCTATTCGTTCCCACCCCTGCCAGAGCGATAAAGGGCCCTGCGGAGCGGCACAGTCACAGCTGTGGAATAGTGGGGCAATAGCGCCACCTAGAGCATTCCCACAGAATCTACGTCCAGTGGGCATTTTTGTTTGTTTGTTTTTTGTTTCGTTTTTGTTTTTTCTTTTCTTTCTTTTTTCTTTCTTTCTTTCTTTCTTTCTTTTTTTTCTCTTTTTTTTTCTTCTCTTTTTAAATTCTTAAAGGGAACAGCTGACATACATGGCAACTATCAGTGACAAATTATACAGCCATGAAAAGAGAGGAATATGGTTCAGACCAAAATCAACCAGACAACCCCAGAGAGGGAGTCTGAAGGGATGGAAATGCACAGCCTCCCTGAAAAAGAATTCAGAATAAAAGTCATAACCATGCTGATGGACCTACAGAGAAATGTGCAAGAGCTGAGGGAGGAAGTGAGGGAACTGAGGAAAGACAATACAGAAATCAGACAAGCGATCGACGGGCTTAACAGCAGAATGGATGAGATGCGAGAGACTGTTAATGGAATAGAAAACAGAGAACAGGAGTACAGAGCAGCTGAGGCAGAGAGAGATAAAAGGATTTCTAGGAATGAAAGAATATTAAGAGAACTGTGTGACCAATCCAAACGGAACAATATTCGCATTATAGGAGTACCAGAGGAAGAAGAGAGAGAAAAAGGGATAGAAAGTGTCTTTGAAGAAATAATTGCTGAAAACTTTCCCTCGCTGGGGAAGGAAGTAGTCTCGCAGTCCACCGAAGCTCATAGATCTCCCAACACAAGGGACCCAAGGAAGACAACACCAAGACACATAATAATTAAGATGGCAAAGATCAAAGATAAAGACAGGGTATTAAAGGCAGCTAGAGAGAGAAAAAAGATCACCTACAAAGGAAAACCCATCAGACTATCATCAGACTTCTCAACAGAAACCTTACAGGCCAGAAGAGAATGGCATGATATATTTAACGTAATGAAACAGAAGGGCCTCGAACCAAGAATATTGTATCCAGCACGATTATCATTTAAATATGATGGAGGGATTAAACAATTTCCAGACAAACGAAAGTTGAGAGAGTTTGCCTCTCATAAACCACCACTACAGGATATTTTAAATGGACTGCTCTAGAGGGAAGCACACCTAAGGCTAAAAAGATGTCACCAGAGGAAAAAAAATCATAGCAAAAAAGCAGACCATCCAAATGCCAACTAAAGGCAAAGAATAAAACACCTATTATAGAAAGAATGGAGGAGGAGGAATAAGAAGGGAGAGAAGAAAGAAACATCAGACTGTGTTTACAATAACTTAACAAGAAAGTTAAGTTAGATTGTTAGATAGTAAAGAAGCAACCCTTGAACCACTTGGTAACCCCGCGAATCCTAAAGCCAGCAATGGCAATAAGCACATACCTATCAATAATCACCCTAAATGTAAATGGACTGAATGCACCAATCAAAAGACACAGAGTAACAGAATGGATAAAAAAAGCAAGACCATCTATATACTGCTACAAAGCTCCTAAGTCAAGATATACACAGACTAAAAGAGTGAAGGGATGAAAAAAATATTTCATGCAAACAACAAGAAAAAAGCAGGTGTTGCCAGTGCTTAATCAGACAAAATAGACTAAAACAGAAGAAAGTAGCAAAAGATAAAAAGGACATTACATATTATTAAAAGTCCAAGTCTATGAAGATATAACCATTATAAATATATATACCCAACACAGGAGCGCCAGCATATGTAGAGACAAATACTAACAAATTAAAGGAGGAAATAGACAGCAATGCATTCATCTTAGGAGACTTCAACACACCACTCACTCCAGAGGACAGATCAACCAGACAGAAAATAAGTAAAGACACAGAGGCGCTGAACAACACACTAGAACAGATGGACCTAACAGACATCTACAGAACTCTACACCCAAAAGCAACAGGATACACATTCTTCTCAAGTACACATGGAACATTTTCCAGAATAGACCACATACTAGGCCACAAAAAGAACCTCAGTAATTTCAAAATATTGAAATCCTACCAACCAACTTCTCAGATCACCAAGGTATAAAACTAGAAATAAATTTTAGAAAGAAATCAAAAAGGCTCACAAATACATGGAGACTTAACAACACTCTCCTAATTAATCAATGGGTTAACGACCAAATCAAAACAGAAATCAAAAGAATATATGGAGACTAATGACAACAACAACAAAAAGCCACAACTTCTGTGGGACGCAGCAAAGGCAGTTATAAGAGGAAAGTATATTACAATCCAGGCCTATTTAAAGAAGGAAGAACATTCCCAAATGAATAGTCCAAAGACACAATTACTGAAATTGGAAAAAGAAGAACAAATGAGGCCCAAAGTCACCAGAAGGAGGGACATAATAAAGATCAGAGAAGAAATAAAAAAAATTGAGAAGAATAAAACAATAGAAAAAAATCAATGAAACCAAGAGCTGGTTCTTTGAAAAAATAACAAAATAGAAAAACCCCTAGCCAGACTCATTAAGAGAAAAAGAATCTACACACATAAACAGAATCAGAAATGAGAAAGGAAAAATAACGACGGACCCCACAGAAATACAAAGAATTATAAGAGAATATTATGAGAATCTATATGCTAACAAGCTGGAAAACATAGAAGAAATGGACAACTTCTTAGAAAAATACAACCTTCCAAGACTGACCAGGGAGAAACAGAAAAACTAAACAGACCAATCCCAGTGACGAAATCGGGTGGTAATCAAAAAACTGCAGAACAAAACCCCTGGGCCTGATGGATTCACCTCTGAATTCTACCAAACATATAGAGAAGAAATAACACGATTCTCCTTAAGTTTTCAAAAAATAGAAGAGGAGGGAATACTTCCTAACTCATTCTATGAAGCCAGCATCACTCTAATACCAAAACCGGGCAAAGACCTCACCAAAAAAGAAAATTACAGACCAATATCACTGATGAACGTAGATGCAAAAATACTCAACAAAATATTAGCAAACCGAATTCAAAAATACATCAAAGAGGATCATACACCATGATCAAGTGGGATTCATCCCAGGGATGCAAGGATGGTACAACATTCGAAAATCCATCAACATCATCCACCACATCAACAAAAAGAAGAACAAAAACCACATTATCATCTCCATAGATGCTGAAAAAGCATTTGACAAAATTCAGCATCCATTCCTGATTAAACTCTCAACAAAATGGGTATAGACGGCAAGTACCTCAACATCGTAAAGGCTATATATGACAAACCCACAGCTAACATCATACTTAACGGCGAGACTGAAAGCTTTTCATCTAAAATCTAGAACAAAAGACAAGGATTACCCTCCCTCTCCCACTGTTATTCAACATAAGTACTGGAGGGTCCTAGCCACAGCAATCAGACAAAACAAAGACATACAAGGCATCAGATTGGTAAAGAAGAAGTCAAATTGTCACTGTTGCAGATGACATGATACTGTACATAAAAAACCCTAAAGATTCCATTCCAAAACTACTAGAACTAATATCTGAATTCAGGAAGTTTGCAGGATACAAAAATTAACACACAGAAATCTGTTGCTTTCTATACACTAATGATGAACTAACAGAAAGAAATCAGAAAAACAATTCCATTCACAATTGCATCAAAAGAATAAAAATACCTAGGAATAAACCTATGAGGAAATTGAAAGACACTGTACTCTGAAAACTACAAGACACTCTAAGAGAAATTAAAGAGGACACTAACAAATGGGAAATGCATCCCATGCTCTTGGCTAGGAAGAATAAATATTGTCCAAATGGCTATACTACCTAAAGCAATCTACAGATTCAATGCAATCCCTATCAAACTACCAACAGCTTTCTTCAATGAGCTGGAACAAATAATTCTAAAATTCATATGGAACCACAAAAGACCCCGAATAGCCAAAGCAATCCTGAGAAGGAGGAATCAAACAGGGAATTACACTCCCTGACTTCAAGCTCTACTACAAAGCCACAGTAATCAAGACAATTTGGTATTGGCACAAAAACAGACCCACAGACCAGTGGAACAGAATAGAAAATCCAAACATTAACCCAAACATATACAGTCAATTAATATTTGATAAAAGTGCCTTGGATATACAATGGGGAGATGGCAGCCTCTTCAACAGCTGGTGTTG
>JAVSCE010022420.1:0-21303 GCA_032199065.1 Smutsia gigantea
TATTTAAATAAAGTTTCTGTTTTCTCTCCTTCATGTCCATAAAGTGACAGTTGCAAAAGGGGAACCAGATACTTAGCATGGCCTGACAAAAACAAACTCCTCTTTAGAGTGGGAAGTACTCACAACTGGAGTATTTTTGAGGTGTTATATAGTCCATGGATTTTAAATGTAACCTTGATGCCGGGGTTCTTGTTCACGAAGCCAAACAATGAGCTTCACAAAGACTCAAGGTAGGAGAGAAAGGTACAGGCTTTTATTTAGAAATAAAGTGAGAGGAGTTCCTGGCTCATGCCAGGAGGGGTCAAGGGAGCCCGGTGTGGTGCATTGCATAGGGGCCTTATAGGCAGATGAGTATATTTCAAGATCATGAAAAAAAGGCTTAGGGGTGTGGAATTGTTAAGTGGAGACTGAATATCTAGAATTACCTTAACACAAGGAATTTCCTGCCAGACTTTTCTCTGGGACACCTGCATTCTGGTCTAGGAGCTTATCAAAAGGCAGCTTGCCCAGCCCCCAAGGTGGGCTGAAGTATTCTCTGTTTGCTAAAGAGTAAGTTGAAATTCTTACTTCTTAAATTTCCTGGGTGTTAAAATGCAATCTTATCTTTAAGATAGAATCTTTTTGCATTTTAATATGTTGTTTACAGCTGGGTCTGCATGCTAAATTACTTGCCCAGTTTGTAAAATCACCCCATCAGATCTGAAAGAGGAAAGACAGCACATAGGCCTGGGCATTTTAGCATGCTAAAGTGAATCTTACACATGATTACAAATGATTAACATAATAAAAATATGTGCTACTGTTCTTTATCTGGGCAACATTAACTGGTCTTACTAATGAGTGACCCTAGATCTTAATGTTTAACACAGAGTTTTGGTAGGGGGTTTCCTTGCATGTAGTTACATTGCTCTGACTGCAAATATATTGCCTTGCTTTTTCCAAAGGCCTTCACCCTACTCTGTCTAAGCCTATGGTCCCTGTCTAAATCTCAGCAACCTGAGTTTGTTCCTTTTGGGTACTAAATTACTAATTTTTACAAGAAGATTGGAAAATATGGTCAACAGGTAACAAAGGAAGTTAAAGAGGTTACAATGACTTTGGAAGATTATTTAAATTACTAATTTAATGTGATTGTATCTATGATATTACTGAATAAAGTAGACTATGTACTTGGACTTTTACTTAAGATTCTTCAAGAATATTTAACTTCAGTCTTCTTGAAATGATTCCATACAACTCTATCAGAATGCTGTATCATAGTTTGATTTTTAATGATACTAACTTTCATTAAAGAGTAGATGTCAGGGGAGAAGCTAAGGTAGGAAAGGACTTTTGTGCATATAGTGACTGTTAGGAGGCTGACGAAAGGACTCCAGCATGGGCAGCAGTGGTGAGATAACAAGTGACTCCCTCTGCTGATTGGGGGCCGCCTGTGACAATCAAGGCTGGTGTTGACACCAGAAATATACCCCGGACCGCTTCCTTCAGATAGAGGCAGAGAGGTGTGAGTCCCTGAGCTCTGGCTTTGGAGTCCCCCAGGCCTGCCTCAGAATCCGGGGAGTGCGCCACTAATTCTGTGACTGGGGCAACTTTCACAGCCCCAGAAGTCTCTTTGCCCATCTGTGAAATGCGGAAAGTGAAGCCTAGCTTAAGTGGCTTTCTAGAGGAATAGGAAAGAAGTGTTTAGACTGTATAGGGTATGTGTACAGCAAATATCTGTCCCCTTCCCTTCCTCTTTATAAATCCCTCTTTTAAAATCCCATGCTTTACCAAACTGTTCATTATTAGTATGCATTACTTTAATCTGTCATCTTATTGATGCCAGAGTTCTTGTTCATGAAGCCGAAGAATGAGCTTCATAAACACTCACGGTAGAAGAGCAATGTACAGGCTTTATTTAGAAATAAAGTGAGAGAAAAGAGCTCCTGGCTCATGCCAGGAGGGTCAAGAGAGCCCGGTATGGTGAATTGTCTAGGGGTTTTAAGGGCAGATGAGCATTTTTCGAGATCATGAAAAAAAGGCATACGGGTGTGGACATGTGCCATCTGCCCTGCCGTCAAGGTGGGCTGGGTTGTTCTCTGCTTGCTAGGGCTGTTTAGAGTAAAGTCATGGCTTATGCTGAGATACCCTTCCCTATTTGTGAAACAGTCAAACATTCTAGGCCCAGTTGCTCATGGCCTTCTGACTTTTAACTGACCTCACTGAAGATGTCTATATTCTTTTTTTCATATCTGTGATATTTATTTCTTAACTGGGGTAATCTGTACAAGGGTGTTTGTTATATATACACATATTTTTAAATTTATTTTGGTATCATTAATATACAATTACATGGGCAATATTATGCTTATTAAACTACCCCTTCATCATTTCCCCCCACGAATCCGATTACAGTCACTGTCCATCAGTGTAGTGAGATGCTATAGAATCACTACTTGTCTTCTCTGAGTTGTACTGCCCTCCCATGCCCACCCAACATTACATCTGCTAATCGTAATGCCCCTTTCTCCCTCTTATCCCTCCCTTCCCACCCGTCTTCCCCAGTCCCTTTACCTTTGGCAACTATTAGTCCGTTCTTGGGTTCTGTGAGTCTGCTGCTGTTTTGTTCCTTAAGTTTTTTCTTTGTTCTTATATTCCAGATATGAGTGAAATCATTTGATACTTGTCTTTCTCGGCTTGGCTTCTTTTAGTGAGCATAATACCCTCTAGCTCCATCCATGTTGTTGCAAATGGTAGGATTTGTTTTCTTCTTATGGCTGAATAATATTCCATTTTGTATATGTACCACATCTTCTTTATCCATTTATCTACTGATGGACACTTAGCTTGCTTCCATTTCTTGGCTATTGTAAATAGTGCTGCAAAAAACATAGGGGTACATCTGTCTTTTTCAAATTGGGCTGCTGCATTCTTAGGGTAAATTCCTAGGAGTGGAATTCCTGGGTCAATTGGTATTTGCATTTAGAGTTTTTTGAGGAACCTCCATACTGCATTCCACAATGGTTGAACTAATTTGCATTCCTCCCAGCAGTGTAGGAGGGTTCCCTTTTCTCCACATCCTCGACAACATTTGTTGTTTGTGTTTTGGATGTTGGCCACACTCACTGGTGTGAGGTGGTATCTCATTGTTGTTTTAATCTGCATTTCTCTGATGATTAGTGATGTGGACCATCTTTTCATGTGCCTGCTGGCCATCTAAATTTCTTCTTTGGGGAAGTATCTATCCATATCCTCATCCCATTTCTTAATTGGACTATTTGCTTTTTGTTTGTTGAAGTGCGTGAGTTCTTTATATATTTTGGATGTCAACCCCTTATCGAATACATCATTTATGAATATATTCTCCAATACTGTAGGGTGTCTATTTGTTGAACTCATGGTGTCCTTTGCTGTACAGAAGCTTTTCAGCTTGAAATAGTCCCAGTGGTTCATTTTTGCTTGTTTCCCTTGCCCGGGGAGATTTGTTCATGAAGAAGTCGCTCATGTTTATGTATAAGAGATTTTTGCCTATATTTTTCTGTAAGACTTTTATGGTTTCATGACTTACATTCAGGTTTTTGATCCACCTTGGGTTTACCTTTGTCTATGGGGTTAAAGATTAGTCCACTTTCATTCTGTTACATGTAGCTGTCCAGTTTTTCAACACGAGCTGCTGAAGAGGCTGTCATCTCCGCATTGTATGTCCAAAGATCTTTATCAAATATTAATTGACTGTATATGTATGGGTTAATGTTTGGATTTTCTATTCTGTTCCACTGGTCTGTGGGTCTGTTTCTGTGCCAATACCAAATTGCCTTAATTACTGCTGCTTTGTAGTAGAGCTTGAAGTCAGGGCGCGTAAATCCCCCTGTTTTATTCCTACTTCTCAGGATTGCTTTGGCTATTCGGGGTCTTTTGTAGTTCCATATGAATTTTAGAATTATTTGTTCCAGTTCATTGAAGAAAGCTGTTCATAGTTTGATAGGGAGTACGTTGAATCTGTATATTGCCTTAGGTAGTATAGCCATTTTGACAATATTTACTCTTCCTAGCCAAGTGCGTGGGATGCATTTCCATTTGGTAGTGTCCTGTTTAATTTTTCTTAGGAGTGTATTGTAGTTTTCAGAGTACAGGTCTTTCACTTCCTTCTTTAGGTTTATTCCTAGGTATTTTATTCTTTTTGATGCAATTGTCATTGGAATTGTTTTTCTCATTTCTCTTTCTGTTGCTTCATCGTTAGTGTATAGGAAAGGAACAAATTTCTGTGTGTTAATTTTGTATCCTGCAACTTTGCTGAATTCAGATATTAGTTCTAGTAGCTTTGGAGTGGAATCTTTAGGGTTTTTTATGTACAATATCATGTCATCTGCAAATAGTGACAATTCAACTTCTTCTTTACCAATCTGGATGCCTTGTATGTCTTTGTTTTGTTTGATCGCCGTGGCTAGGTCCTCCAGTACTATGTGGAATAACAATGGAGATAGTGGTCATCCCTGTCTTGTTCCCGATCTTAGATGAAAAGGTTTTAGCTTCTTGCTGTTAAGTATGATGTTAGCCGTGGGTTTGTCATATATGGCCTTTATGATGTTGAGGTACTTGCCCTCTATACCGATTTTGTTGAGAGTTTTAATAATGAATGAATGCTGAATTTTGTCAAATGCTTTTTCACCATCTATGGAGATGATCATGTGGTTTTTGTTCTTTTTTTATTGATGTGGTGGATGATGTTGATGGATTTTCGAATGTTGTACCATCCTTGCATCCCTGGGATGAATCCCACTTGATCATGGTCTATGATCATCTTGGTATATTTTTGAATTCGGTTTGCTAATGTTTTGTTGAGGATTTTTGCATCTACGTTCATCAGGGATATTGGTCTGTAGTTTTCTTTTTTGTGAGGTCTTTTCCAGGTTTTGGTATTAGAGTGATGCTGCCTTCATAGGATGAGTTTGGAAGTATTCCCTCCTCTTCTATATTTTGGAAAACTTTAAGGAGTATGGGTGTTATTTCTTCTCTGTATGTCTGGTAGAATTCAGAGGTGAATCCATCTAGTCCAGGGGTTTTGTTCTTGGGTAGTTTTTTGATTTCCAATTCGATTTCGTCACTGGTGATTGGTCTGTTTAGTTTTTCTGTTTCTTGTATTGTCAGTTTTGGAACGTTGTATTTTTCTGAGATGTTGACCATTTCTTCTAGTTTTCCAGCTTGTTAGCATATATTTTCAAAATATTCTCCTATAATTTTTTGTATTTCTGTGATATCCGTTGTGATTTTTCTTTCTCATTTCTGATTCTGTTTATGTCTGCAGATTCTCTTTTTCTCTTAAAGAGTCTGCCTAGGGGTTTATCTATTTTGTTTATTTGTTCAAAGAACCAGCTCTTGGTTTTAGCGATTTTTTCTATTATTTTATTCTTCTCAATTTTATTTATTTCTTCTCTGATCTTTATTAGGTCCCTCCTTCTGGTGACTTTGGGCCTCATTTGTTCTTCTTTTTCCAATTTCAGTAATTGTGTCTTGAGACTATTCATTTGGGAATGTTCTTCCTTCTTTAAACAGTTGTGGATTGCAATATTCTTTCCTTTTAGAACTGCCTCTGCTGCGTCCCTCAGATTTTGTGGCTTTGTGTTGTTGTCATTTGCCTCCGTATACTCTTTGATTTCTGTTTTGATTTGGCAATTAACCAATTGGTTAATTAGGAGAATGTTGTTAAGTCTCGATGTATTTGTGAGCCTTTTTGTTATCTTTCTAAATTTTAACTCTCGTTTAATACCTTTATTGTCTGTGAAGTTGGTTGGTAGAATTTCAATATTTTAAACTTTACTGAGGTCCTTTTTGTGGCCTAGTATGTGGTCTATTCATGAAAATGTTCCATGTGCACTTGAGAAGAATGTGTATTTTGTTGCTTTTGGGTGCAGAGTTCTGTAGATGTCTCTTAGGTCCTCCTGTTCTAGTGTGTTGTACAGTGCCTCTGTGTCTTTACTTATTTTCTGTCTTTTTGATCTCTCCTTTTGATTGAGTGGTGTGTTGAAATCACCTAATATGAATGCATTGCTGTCTATTTCCTCCTTTAATTCTGTTAGTATTTGTTTCACATATGCTGGCACTCCCATGTTGGGTGCATATATATTTATAATGGTTATATCCTCTTGGTGGATTGACCCCTTTATCATCATGTAATATCCTTCTTTATCTCTTGCTACTTTCTTCCTTTTGAAGTCTATTTTGTCTGATACAAGTACTGCAACACCTGCTTTTTTCTCATTGTTATTTGCA
This sequence comes from Smutsia gigantea, assembly GCA_032199065.1. Classification (NCBI taxonomy): domain Eukaryota; kingdom Metazoa; phylum Chordata; class Mammalia; order Pholidota; family Manidae; genus Smutsia; species Smutsia gigantea. Next base: position 6,250 of record JAVSCE010022420.1, read on the forward strand.
TGAAATATCTTTTTCCATCCCTTCACTTTTAGTCTGTGTATATCTTTGGGTTTGAGGTAAGTCTCTTGTAAGCAGCATATAGATGGGTCTTGCTTTTTTATCCACTCTATTACTCTGTGTCTTATGTTTGGTGCATTAATCCATTTACATTTAGGGTGATTATTGATAGATATGTACTTATTGCCTTTGCTGGCTTTAGATTCATGGTTACCAAAGGTTCAGGTCTTGCTTCTTAACTATCTAACAGTCCAACTTAACTTTCTTGTTAATTTATTGTAAACAAAGTCTGATGTTTTTTTATTTCTCTCCCTTCTTACTCTTCCTCCTACATTCTTTATACACTGGATGTTTTATTTTTTGCCTTTAGGTAGTATTTGTATGGTCTGCTTTCTTTGCTTTGATTTTATTTTCTCTGGTGACATCTTTTTAGCCTTAGGAGTACTTCCCTCTAGAGCACTTCCTTTCATTTGTCCTGTAGAGGTGGTTTATTGGGGGCAAGTTCTCTCAGCTTTTGCTTGTCTGGAAATTGTTTAATCCCTCCTTCATACTTAAATGATAATCATGCTGGATACAGTATTCTTCATTCAAGTCTCTTCTGTTTCATTGTGTTAAATATATCATGCCATTCTCTTCTAGCATGTAAGGTTTCTGTTGAGAAGTGTGATGATAGTTTGATGGGTTTTCCTTTGAAGGTGATCTTTTTCCTTTCTCCAGCTGCCTTTAATACTCTGTCCTTATCTTTGATATTTGCTGTTTTCATTATTATGTGTCTTGCTGTTGTCTTCCTGGGGTCCCTTGTGTTAGGTGATCTGTGGTATCCATGGACTGTGAGACTATTTCCTTCCCCAGTAATGGGACGTTTTCAGAAATCATTTCTTGAAAGACACTTTCTATCCCTTTTTCTCAAATGGAAATACCATTTGAGCCAGGAATTCCACTCCTAGGAATTTACGCTAAGAATGTAGTAGCCCAATTTGAAAAATTCAGATGCACCCCTATGTTTATTGCAGCATTATTTACAACAGCCAAGAAATGTAAGCAACCAAAGTGTCCATCAGTAGATGAATGGATAAAGAAGATGTGGTACATATACACAATGGAATATTATTCAGCCATAAGGAGAATACAAATCCTACCATTTGCAACAACATGGACCAAGCTAGAGGGTATTATGCTCTGTGAAATAAGCCAAGCGGGAAATGTCAAGTATCAAATGACCTCACACATACATGGATCATAAGAGAAAAGATAAAAACTGAAAGAAAAAAACAGCAGCAGCCTCACAGAACCCAAGAATGGACTAATAGTTACCAAAAGGAACAGGACTGGGGAGGATTTGTCGGAAGGGAGGACAAGGGGGGAAAAGAGGCATTGCTATTAGCAGACACAATGTTGTGGGTGTCAAGGGGTGCTGTGCAACTCAGATAAGACAAGTAATGATTCTACAGCATCTCACTACACTTATTGACAGGGACTGTAATGGGGTTGATGGGGGACCTGATCAAATGGGGAGTTTAATAACCACAGTGCTGCCCATGCAACTGTAGATGAATGATGCCAAAAAGAAGAAAAAGAAAAATTGCATGGCAGAGTGCATCATGAATTTCTATGAGAAAAGTGTTGAAAACTGCAAATAATGACGTTTTTAGCAGATTATCTTGTTAGTCTTCCAATACATAAAATTCTGTGTATGAGATTATACTTGTTTTCGCTTTACCTGAAGTATCATTGATACATAATCTTATATTAGTTTCAAGATCACAACATGTGGCTCACTAGGGACCCACGCTGTTAAATCCTCGTCCCCATCAGAGCAGCTACTATTCGTCAGTCCCACCCCACCCCCTTGTGACCTCCTGGCCCTGCTCAGTGTCTATGGATCCATTGTTTTCTTCATTTGTTTTCTTTTGTTTTTAGATTCCAGAAGTAAGTGAATTCAGGAATTTGCCTTTCCCGGCCTGGTTTATTTCGCTGAACATAATACCCTCTAGGTCCATTCATGCTGCAGCTGGCAAGGCTTCGTTTTCTATGGCTGAATGACATTCCACTGTGTACATGTACCACCTCTTTACCCATTCATGTACTGATGGACACTTAAGTTGGTTCCGTATCTTGCTATTGCAAATAGTGCAGCAAAAGCTAAAAAGAAGGGGAGTGGGAGGAGTGCTCCGGGGAGCTGAGGGTGAGGTTGGGTTAGATGCTGTGCCTGCGCTGGCGGATAACTGAAAAGTGGAGGGGGAAGCGTGCTGGGTGTGCTGACGGGTTGATTCGAGGAAGCACATGCGCCAGTGGACAATGGAAAAGAGTAGGAGGAGTCGTGCGGGGGACTAGCTGACGGTGGGGTTGGTTTAGGAGAGGCACACTTGCTGGTGGATATGAAAAGGGAGTAGATGGTGGGGTTGGGTTTGAGGAGGCACACTTGCAGGCAGATATGAAAGGGAGCGGACAGTGGGTTGGGATAGAGCAGGCACACTTGCTGGCGGATATGAAAGGGGAGCGGGAGGGTTGCGGCAGTGTGAGCTCACTGTGGAGGGATTTGGATTTTGCTGAGGCTGTTGGGGAGGAGGAGGTCAGCTGGGTCAAGCCTGTCAACAAGGGGAAAGGAGTGGGTAGAGGCACAGAGGCACGATGTTGTCAGAGTAGGGGCAGGGGATTTAGAGGGTTTTTGTTCAGCGAGAAGGATTTTAAGAGAAGAGACAGTGATACAGGGACCTGGGCTTAGACAGAATAGGGTGAGGACCTCTGGAAAAAGCAAGGCAGGATATTTACAGTCAGAGCATTGTAACTACATGCAAGGAAATTCTCTACCAAAACTGTGTTAAATATTAAGCTCTGGATTCATTCTTCAGTGATATCAGTTAATATTCCCCAGAAAAAGAAGAGTAGCACATGTTTTTATTATGCTAATAATTTTTAATCATGTTTAAGATTCACCTTAACATGCTAAAAGCCCAGGTCTACGTGCTGTCATTCCTCCAGATCTGATGAAGTGATTTTTCAAACTGGATAACTAATTTAACATGCACACCCAGCTGTAAACAACATAGTAAAAAGCAGGAATGATTCTACCTTAAAGATTGCATTTTAACACCCAGGAAGTTAAGAAGATTCTTAACATACCCTTTAGCAAACAGACAATAACTCAGCCCACAATGGAATCTGGGAAGGCAGCCTTATTTGATGTGCTCCCAGACCAAGATGCCAGTATCCCAGAGAGCAATCAAAGCAGGAAATTTTGCAAGAAATTTCTTAAGTTAATTCTTAATATTCAGGGACCATTTAACAAGTCCACACCCCTAACCCATTTTTCACATTCCGCAAAATACTCAGCAGCCTATAAAAACCTAGACAATGCACCACTACAGGCTCTCTTGTCCCCTCCTGGTGTGAGCCAGGAGCTCAGTCCTCTCACTGTATCTCTCAGTAGAAGCCTCTACCTGTCTCTCCTACCTTGGGTGTTTGCTGAGTTCATTCTTCAACTTTGCAAACAAGGACCCCGGCATGAAATGAAGAACAGAGGGAGGGTTGCTTGCAGAAGGTGAAAAAGCCTTTGATATAGGGGACCACTGACCATTTGCCAGTCATCTGGAGAAAGTTATTAAGGTCTCTGAGAATTTGGAAATCAAATGTGCCCTCAACTGGCCAGCGTGAACACATTGTCGAGTTTATACTGAGGCCATGTGGAAGTTAAAGATCAGTTTTTTTGGTTTAATATCTCCTTTTAATCCTAATTGGGAAAGACTACAGAGGAGAGAGCTGAGGGGATGTCTTCCAATGTCTCTTAGGGGTAACTGCCCCTTGTGGGAGGGTGAGAAAGGGTGGTGGGGGTTTGGGAAGCACGCTGCTGGATGTCTTGCTGCAATTGGTTTCCTACCCAGCAGCTCCATTAACCCGACTGTCCTGCACCCCCACAGAAAGCGTCCCCCCAGTCAGAGCACAGGAGGTCCCCTTGTGGTGTTCTCAACTTGAGAACAGAGAGGAGGGAAGAGAAAAAGGAAAGGGGATCTGGACCAACTGTCCCTTGGTGCCAAGAGAAAGCCGATGACAGGCCGAAATCTCCCCCTCCTGGAATTGCAGCCGGTGCTGGATGTGCAGATTGGGGCCTGGCAAAACCATCCCTGGACTGTGGTTGGCGAAGGGGTGTTGGGTGATGGAGGGAAGGTAAACAGGGCGAGACACAGGAGGCTCTCAGGATATGGGTGTCAGCCCAGGACAAGCTGCCTCCCAGGCTGCAGAAGAGCCCTTGCTCTCGGCTACCGCTCCCAGGTCTCGCACTGTGGGAGAGGAGAGTGGGTGCGAACTCAGCAGTCCAGGCAGGTTTCTAACTGAACCCGAGAGGGACCCCTCTGTGCTGGCCAGCACAACAAAGGAAAGGAAAGGGTCTCTAGCAGCTCAAGAGGCTTTTTATGGCCAGAGCTTTTTGAGGGGAGGTGTTGGGAAAAAAGGGCTTTCAGCTGGCTGACATGTCCTCTGGAGGATGCTTGGAGCCTCAGTAAGATGAAATCCAGGTGTCTATCGGATGGTGGGTGGGCTTATTCAAAAGGCAGTATTCATGTCCGGATTGTACCACAGATGACACCACAGCCAAGGGGGTCACAGGGGCCGAGTCAGAATCCACTGACTCCCAGATTTGCCAGATGAGACGGTGGCAGGACATGAATGAGTTTCTAGGCGTGGGGACTCCCTGGGACCCTGGGGATCATGAGGCTGAGATGCCCTCATCCAGATTCCCGGAGTGATGCTGAGAGCAGTATCTCAGTCTTAACATCTCCCTGCATGTATTTACCTCTCTGAGTCTCAGTTTCTTCATCTATGAAGTGGGCGTGTGGGTCCTTGCAGGATGTTAATAGTGCCTGGCCCACAGCACGCATTGTTGAGATAGTTATTTATAAAACACACTGTATATTCATTGTCACATTATGTATGCTATGTTTTAATATGCAGGGTAATGGTATTATTTATTAAAATGTAAAAATACAACATGCAAAAAGTAAAAAGTGAATAAGAAAGATTGTACCAGTAGCCAACACTTAGTCCATGTAGGTGCTGTTCTAAGGATCCTTCCTGGAGTAGCGCACAAGTATATAATGAGGCTACTTTACACATTTTCTGCATTTTGCAAACAAGAAAATTGAAGCTCAGAGGTTAAAGAGCTCACCCAAGGTGGCAGTTGGTAAATTAATTCTAGATTCTGAGCTTCCACATCTCATTTCTTGAAGGAAGAACTGAGCTCGGGAAGTTAAATCAGATGGTGTTTGCAAGCATGCGGTGAGTCAGCATGAGACTTTTAAAAATCAGATTCAGGCCGAATCGATGGGTTAGAAGTGTGAGCTCTTCAGCCCAGCACATTTGGGTTTCAATTCGTGTGGCCTTGAGCGATCACACCTCAGTTTCCCGATCTGTGAAAAGAGGTTGAAAATAGTGCTGATTCTTTGGGGTTGGAGGATGAAGCCCACAGCAGCCGCCACAGACTGGGAGCTGTCCGCGGTGCTGACCCCAAGGACGTGGGTCTCAAATGGGAATCCGCAGCAGTCATGTTAGGGAGGGACCGTGGCACGGAGTCAGCGGAGCAAGTGAGCACGTGAGAGAAGCTGGAGCCTTCTGCTCTGCCCCTCAGACTCACACATGAGCCTCTCTCCACCATCAGACTAAAGCCTTCAGAGGGGAAAACAAGAAAAGAGCTCATCAGGGCCAGAGACAGGACAAGGGGATAAGTGGGGGGAAGAAGGATCGAGGATGGCCCATCAGTTGGGTGCACATCACTTCCTTCCTGAGGAAGTGGTCCCCTTATTCCCGTTTCCCTGAGGCCGAGGAAGAGCCCAGAGAGGACATAGTCTGCTGAAAGTCACTGCTCTGGGCAGCTCAGCTCCCCTCCCACACGGCTCTTCGTGCAGATCGGATGCTTGTAGGACCCCGGTCACTGGTCTGTCCCCCCACCCCCACCCCATCTGAGCCTCGTCCATGCACTCTCCCAATGGCACTTGAATTCTAATGCAGAAGTCTGTTCACTGCCAGGCATCCCCTGGAGGCTTCTCCGGCAGCTGGAGGAAGTTCAGGAAAAGCGGAGGGCGGCATGTGTGGGAACCGTGGGCTCCTCCCAGATCAGTAGGCCTACTAAGAAGACATGGGCCCATTTTCTTCTCGGGGAAACTGAGTTTCAGATGGGAAAACACATGCCCGTGTGCATATGCATTCCTATATCTATTCAGCAAATACAAAAGATAGTTCCTATAGTGCTAAAAAGAAAGGTAAATGTAAGGGCCTGGAGGATTCAGGATGGTGAGCTTTGGAGAGGAGAGAGCCCCAGAGAGCCCAGACCTCTCTGCACTAGGCCATCTCCCCTCCTGAGAGTCACCCCTGCACCCCAGGCACTGGGCTTCTGGGGAGGACTGCCAGAAGCACCCCCTATCCCCATTCCTGGCACCAGGGCCAGTGGGGCTGTGGGCTCCAGAGGGCCGCCTCTGAGCAGGACTGGCCGAGGGGGATTATGCTGCTCCTTCAGGGCAGGAAGCCCAGCAGAGGCCCCAGGCTCCCTGTCGGCCATCAGACTTGCGTGGGAGGCTTGGCCTCTGCTCCCCTGCCCAGTCCCTGCTTTTCAGTATTCCCGATTCTGGCAGTACTCCAAACTGAGAAAGGGTGGGTTTGTTCCAGGCTCAGGGGGCTGTTTCTGATGAACTTTGGCTGCCTTCCTAACTTCCAGTGTGACAGGATGAAAGAGAGACAGTTACGTGCCCAGCCACAAAAGGTGAGGGATTGAGTCAAAGATCTAATGGGCAGGACCCTGTCTGGCCAATCCCCTGGGTCTAACGTGTCTCGAGAGAGTTAAGACACGCAGAGCTGAGGACACTAAAGGCCCTGTCAGGTTGGGGATGGGGGTGGCAACAGGGCCACTTTCCGGGAAGAGGAACTGGAGACCTGAAGCCATCCCAGAGTTGTTTGAGGATTTAAATGTTACTATGTGTCAAACACGGGAACAGGCAGGGCTGGATGGCATTGGAGCGAAGGCAGGTTCCCATGTGAGCAAAGATCCGGGACCATCCCAGTGCCCCACTCCTCACCCCCCTCCTTGTCTGCATCATGTCCTTCCTCTACCCCAGGTCACTCTCCTCCTGGGTGAGGTCATGGTCCACAGGCACGTAGCCATGCTGTACGGAGGGAAGGCAGGTTCCCGTTTGTCACCTCCTCACAACGTCTGACCCACAGATGAGGGAGGAGACACGATAAGATATTGAGGATCTGAAAGGACCAGCCAGGGAACGAGAGGCTTCACAGCACAAGAGTGGCGCTGAGAGGGCACCCTTTGCATTTGAGCAAATAAATGTTAGCAATAGACTTCTATGGGAGGGGCTTAATACGCAACAATTAACTAACCCTCAGGACTTACCCCAAGAACCCCCTCCTTCCAGACCTCCAGCCTCCACTTACCTGAGGAGCTACTTGCTGTGAACCCACTTATTCTTATTCATGTGTTTAAATAACAGGAGGCTGATGCTTAGGGGAGGGGAGAGGAGGAGGGAGACATGTGGCCAGCTGGTGGTGTGTTTGGGGGAAGACACTTTTCCTGGAGATGCTAGAAGATCCACTAGCCTGCGTGTGGCTTCCCACCATGGCCCTGAGCCCTGGGGTATGGGTGACCTGGAGACGGGGCTGTTTGTTTCTGCACAGGGCCTCCATTCCCAGTTCTCCCTGGGGCAGATCTGTTTGGGCCAGAACGCTGTCCTTGGGGCAGACACCTCTTGCTGCAGGACACGTGCTCAAAATCTCCAATTGACTTCAACCCACACCTGACATTGAGGGAAATTGGTTCCTGTGGTGGTACGCCTGGCCTAACCCACAGGGGCTCCAAGAGCCTGGATCCCTGTCCCTAGGCTCTGCCGCCTCCCAGGAAGACCCAGCTGACTGAGGGGACACTGGCAGACAGGGGTGTCCCTATCCACACAAGTGCTGTGGTCCCAGGGACATGACTACCCACCTGCAAGTATGTCTGCAGGTGTGTCCAAGATGCTGCAGGCATGGCTCTCCAGGGCCAACACAATGACATGGATGGCCAAGTGATTCCTGAGGGCCAGACACTTCTGGGAGGGAAGACAGGGCTGAGAGTGTGGCCTGCATTTCTGCTCCTGTCCCGCATGAACACCTGTCCTTAAGGAGACAGACACTCAGGGAGCCCAGCACACCTGGTACCTGGTGAGCAGCCCTCCTGGGTGGAGGACTGTAGCTCAACCCAAGGAAGGGGCCCAGTGTGTTTGTCCCACCCCTGGGGCCTGTGAGTCCAGTTCCGCACACTCCTGGCAGGAGGGGCCCAGGGACCGTGCAGGGCAGAACACAGGCATCCTTGCTGTGAGCTGGCAATGGAGGGGAGCAGTTCCCAAGATGCCAGGATGGACCCCAGGGTCTGGCCCATCACATACTTCGGCAGCCTCGATCCAGAACTCCACTACTCCAGCCCTGTCCCAGGCCGTCCTCCTTGGTGTCCTGAGCCAGGTGGTGGTGACCAGCTTCACCAAGAAATAAAACCCCCTGAGGACGCTGTGCATGGTGGGGGCCGGGAGCTCCAGGCCTCCCGTCTGGGCTGGTTCTGTGAGCAGGTGTTCCCTTCAGAATAATCCATGAATGTGCACAGCCCCTGGGGATCCCAAGGGAGTGTCATCCAGCTGTGTCCCTGGTGCCCCTGAGCCCAGGCAGCTGAGGATGGGCTGTGAGCCTTGTGGCCATCCAGGCTTCAGAGCCAATCCACTGAGGCACCCAGGGCCAGAGGCACAGGACCCCACAGTGGTGCGGAACCCAGGGGCTTTGCTCGCAAGCATCCTTACTCACCTCCTCCCTGATGCACAAGGCAGCTCACCCTGCCCATCCTGGGGCTTCTGCCCCCCATTCTGCCACCCCGTGCAGCCCACTCCCCACTCAGATGCAGTTTCCCCCAAAACAACTGCACCCAGGGCCTCTGTTGGTGTCTGTCTCCCACGCAGTCAGGTCCATGGCAGGATTCTCTGAAGTACTGAGGCTGTGGAGGCCTGGCAGGCCAATGGCCTGAGGACCTAAGGCACTGGCAGCCCCTCCCCGCTCCCGTGCCCTGCCCCTCCCAGTGCAGCCAGGCCCCACCTACCTTCCCTCCAATATTCCTCATTGGTCTGCAAGGATCCCTGATGGCCAGCCCTACTTTCCCAGTGTGGTCAGTGAAGGCTTGGGGATGAGAGTCTCTCAGGGCACATGGTGCGTCTGAGCGGAAGTGGAGATGTGGGCCTAGATCACAGGAGGGCATGACAGGTCTGGGTCAGCCCATGACACAGGGAAGGCCCCACCCCCTACACGGAGAGACCACTCCACTCACCGCACAGATGAGCATCAGCTGGTTGGCCACGAGGCCGGGCTGAAACGCCAGGATGTTCAGCTTCTCGTTTCTTGGCACATCCCAGGTGCTTGTGGCACAGGGGTGGGTGGGCTCTGGGTCCGGATCTGGCTCTCCTAGGCCCTGTGCTTTCCAGCAGGTGCCATGGGCTCCAGTCCCGAGGGCTCATGGGGCTCCATCTCAGGGCCTGGCACTGGGGCTGAGACCACTCCTGTGATGTCCCAGGTGCTCATGGCCGAGGGGCTGGTGGGCTCCAGATGGGGGTTAGCACAGGGGCTGAGGCCACTGCTGGGACATCCTCCGGCACATCAGGGGATGACGCAGGTGGCGGCAGCTGCAGCTCCAGCACATGGGTCTCAAAGCACTCCTGACACAGGACAGACTGGCAGCGTTCCACCCCATGTGGTTCTGGAGCAGGACACAGATGAAGGGGCTGATTCCCACACCTTTCCAAGGACAGAAAAGCCCTCACTGCCTGGAAGAGAACCCCAGTCCAGTAAGCCCACCCTAGATGGTGTCCTGGCTGCAGCCCCTCACCTCCCAGTCCTGCCACAGTGGGCCCCAGGTGTTCCTCCTGGACCAAGTGGTGGAGGACTTTGCCCTCCACGTTAGGTGAAGCCTGGCTGCCATGGAGGATGCTGGGTACATGCTCGGGCTCCCAGGTACGGCGCCTAGCCTGTCCCATCCGGGGGCTGGGAGAAGGCCTGTGGGTGGAAGTGTGAGAAGCCTGGTGTTTCAGCCACATTGCCCTCCCGGCCCACGCTTATGTGGCCTTGGACACTCTGCATTCCCCGGCCTGTCCAGGCAACGGCCCCTCCACATTCCTGACCCTGGGTGTCTGCCCTGGGACCCCATCCTTTCCCATCCTCCCAAATAGGAAGTCCCCTGTCATCAGCCAACCTGTGGGAATCAAAGATGAGTGACCTGCTGGGTTCTGCTCTGCTCCCCCTGCCCCAAACCCCAAACTCCTCTTCCCCCCTTTCTGTGAGACGATGGGCAGTACCCCTCTGGGCCCAGTGAACTCACATTTCCAGTTTTTCCTCTGGCCCGTCGTCATGCCCCCATTACATGAGGGGGATGGGAGGGCACTGCCCGTGATGCTCCCTGGCCGTGAACTGGGAATGAGGCCTAGAGTGACAGCGCAACTCCACCAGGGATGGGGTCCCAGCATTGTGTCTGCTTCCTTCACTCAGTTATGCTAAGTGTCCCCAGAGAGTCTGCACACAGCGGGTGCTGCATACCTATTGTTGCTGAAGGAAGTCCTAAGAGAACCTGTTCCGGTACCCCTCTGCAGCCCCCAGAGGACCCTCATTTGGCCTCGGTGAGGACAAGGACAGGGCCCAGCCACAGGGAATGACGAGCCTCTGTTCCAAAGGCTGCTTTCCATGTGCTTTTCCAAACTGAGAAAGGCTTTAAGCCCCTGATGGGGTAGGCCAAAGGCATTCCATCGGGTACAGAGAAGTAAGCCGTGAAGGGGCCTAGCTTGGTCAGGAGTCATTTCTGCAGTGCCGGGTGTCAGGGTAGCCCCTCTAAGGATAATCTCCTGTTCCCCGTGGGGACCCTGACAGGCTGATCGCCAGCCACCCTGTCTGTCAGAGGAGCACGGGGTGGCTCAGACACATGTGGTGACACTCAAGACACACAGCAGGCTGTGGGCAGAGGCCCGGCTGTGCCGAGGAGGGGGTGGGTGCTCACCAGTTTCGCAGCTGGCCTGTGCCCGGCTGGTCAGCGTCCTCGGGAGGGAGTGGGGACTCAGGAGTGCTCCAGCTGGATCCACGTGTGCTGTGCACTTTCTCCACTTCCTCCTCACGCCTGTCCAGAGAGCCCTGAGCTTGGGGACCTTAGTCCCACGGAGAGGTGACTCATGTTCATGCTGAGGGGGCAGCAGGGATATAGTAAATGGGAAGCTCTGTAACCACCAGGAGGAGGGAGGTTTGCACCTCACCCGAGAGCCCCCAGCCCCCTGGGATGCGAGCAAGGAGAGGTGCAAGATACACCCAGGGAACAAGGTTCCTGGCCCTCTGGAGTGGGGCTATTGGCCACTGGGGAAGCCCTGGGAGGTCCCTGGCAGGTTGCCAGATTTGGAACAGAGTCCTGGGTGTACACCGTCTGCCCCGGACCCGGGAGATGGAGTAGGTGAATCCATCCACCAGCTCCTGAGGGCTCCGCAGGGTGGAGCTCTGCAAAGCAGGCACCTGACAGCTGGGGAGGCAGCACCTGTGGCTGCCTGGACCTCCCCTTAGGGGGCAATGTGGGCCCCAATCCCTGCCCCTGAAATCAGGGACACAGGGCCATCTGCATAGATAGCCAGGCCCTGAGGGAAGGAGAGGACACCCCTCAGCGCTCAGGATTAACATGTGGGTGGAAGTACCTGGTCCCAACTCTCACCTCCAATATCCTGAATGATGAGACCAGACTGTGACACTGATTGCCCCCCTCCTCCCGAACCTTCTGTCCCTTCAATACCCCAGCCCACTGCACAGAAGGGGCCAGGGGTGGGGGGGAAGGTCAGCCCAGGATGGGTCACACTTATGGCCTGGCCCTGGAATGGCCCATCTGGGCTGCCCTGTGTTACCTCGGGGTTCTTCAGACAACACGGACAGAAGCGTTGGAGGTGGTCCCGGAGCCAATGCCTGCAGCGAGTAGGAAGACTGTCCCTCTCAGCTTCCCCGACTCCCCCGCCTTCAGAAGACTCCACAGAACAAGACCGCATGTCGCTCTGTGAAGCGTCGCCGGTCAAGTGTGCAGGACTGGGGTCTGCCACCAGGAACTGGGCACTGGGTCACAATTCAGGTTCTACTGGGTGTGTCACCAGTGACATCACTTCTTCACGATTCCATGTCCTGGGCCCCTCCCTGCATTCAGACATGCCCACATGCCCCTCTGGGCTGCTGGCTGCCCACCCTCCTGGCCCTTGCCATGCATGACTCCACACCAGAGCCCACCCCTCGCTCTTTGGCCAGGTCACCAGGGTCCCAGCACTGAGGAGACAAGAGCTGAGCTCAGGTCTCTTTTCCTCACCAGTTCCCTGTCCTGCTGAAGCCACGGTACCTCCCAGGAGCTCGCCAATATCCCAACTTGCACAGGCAGTGTCATGCCAGACATTCCTGCCTAGGGACATCCTCAGGGATACATAGATGACACCTCCAACTCCTGGGGCTGTTGTCATGGTTGTCTGATGCACAGACTCAGAGATGGAAGAATACCCACCAGGCTTGGCATGGAGCGTGGAACACCACGAAGGTGACATGTTTTCTGCATCAAATATCTAAAATGAAAGATCCTTGTTTTGCCTGCAAAACAGAATGGTTGTGTAACTGGGTATTACAAAATATGTGGAAAGTTATTTCCCCTCAGCAGGTTGAAGATTGGTTTTCATTGCCTTCTAGTATCTATTGAGGCTAATGAAAAGTCTGCAGTTGATCTGATTGGCTTTTCTATTTTTTCTCTCCGGAACTGTGCAGTCCAATACAGTAACCACTAGTCACATGTGGCTAGTTAAATTTCAATAATAATTAGTTAAAATATTTTTTAAAATAAAAACTTAGTTCCTCAGTAGTTGCACTAGCCACATGTCAAGTATTCAATAACTGTATGTGGCTAGTGGCTATCATACTAGAGAGCAAACATATGATTATTTTTATTATTGCAGAAAATTCTATTAGACAGCACTGCTCTATAAGGAATTGAAATTTTTTCTTTATCTTTAACATTCTTTAATTTCACTCTAATGTGTCATGTGTACTTATCTTTATTTATGTTAGCATAAAAAATTTCTGAGGATTTTTAAATCTTGGCAATTCTGAGAGATTTTTCTTTAAACAATGCATATAAAAATCTCCATTCTCCTCTTTTGAAATACCTACTGTACATAGAAATATGAGAGCTTCTCAATCTGTATTTCTCATTTTATAAACAGCTGTTTTCCTCTTTTTAATCTGTGCTAAAATTGTTTGAAACATTCAGTTTTCAATTCAATTTAGTTTAGAGTTTATCCTTTACATTGATATTTAGTTTCAGATACTATCTTTTTATTTCTAAGTGTTAAAGCATTTTTTCTTTCCAATTTTGTTATTCATTTCTTCCTGTTTTTGTTCTAAAATGTCTTGTAATATAATACATTTAAATTATTTAAATAATCGTAAAATAAAGTAATTATTTTAAAGACTGTAAAACTATCACAAAGCAATTTTATCAGGAATGAATTAATTTCCTAAGTTTTTACTTTCCTCCATGCCCTTATTAGAATTACATGTGTTTGAAGAATCTATATATGTTTTATATTTTGAGGTTGCAATCATTTTAAGTGTCTTTAGCTATGACCACAATAATGTTCAATAATAAACTATCCCAAATCTCAGTGGTTTAATGCAACAGTCATTCATGGATCTGCAGGTCGACAGTAAAGGACTTGGACCTGAGGTATTTGGCAGGGCTTGGCCCCATGTCTGCTTCACATTCCCTTCATCCTCATGTTCTCATGGCTGTTACAGAAACTTAAGGAGGATAGTTCAGACTTACAAGTACAATACCTGCTCCTGCTTGTATCACATGTGCTGATACCCTGTTGACTAAGCTCCCATAGCCAAGCCCAACATACGGGAGGTGAGGAAATACACTACTTACATGGTGGGGGTGAGGAAGTATTTTTTAAGAATAACCTATCAGTTCACTTTGTTCTTTGTTCTCTCTGGGTCTGGAGTTTTATCATTGCTGCTGCCTAATGTGCTAGGCCCCTTTTCAACATTCAAATTTTCAAATGGCATTTTGGACTCACTCTGGGTAATATTGGTAATATCAGCAGGCCAGTCAGTGTGCCAGTGAATGGTTTGAATCAATTTCTCATCCTAAGACTATCTTTCTCATCCTGCTTCCCTGAGCCCAAAGAGTCCTATAAAGCCATAACCCCAAGGAGGAAGTCAGCAATTTCTCAGCCTCCTTTAGTAAGCAGGAATACATCCCAGGCTCCAGACTCTACTTATGGTGGCCCATTTTGTCTCTATTAAATTTCCAGATACTGCTGCCTATATCTGTCTAGAAGACCAGAAGGCCTAAACTTTGTTTTAACTCGCCACCTTATATAGTTTTTTGATTTCATATACAGTGAATTTTATACAATATTTGGGACAAACTATGTCTTTCTGCTGATGGCTTTAGTGTTTCATCTAGAATTACTGTGTGTCTAAAGAACAGAGAAATGTATTCTACTTAAGATGAACAACTGTGTCATCCGCATTGAAACTGTAACTTTCAAAAACCTTTATCTCACTTAATTTACCACTAATAAGATCTCCCTAAAACAGAGATGCTCATTCTAAAAAGAATTCTCCCTAGATAGGGAGAATGTGACACCAAGGTAGCCAAGTATTGGTACAGGGGAAGATATGAAGAGTTTATAATATCCCCATTTGATTTGGCTTCATCTCCAATATAATGACAACTATCCCAGTAGGCTTACTCTCCCGGTCTCAGTTGAAAAATACATCCTAGAGCCTACAACATTTCTCAGATATAGTCTATAAAATATTTAGAATTCTGTGACTTAATTTTAATAATCACAAAGGTTAATATAAACCTACTCTGAATTATCCAAATACTGATTTTATAATTAAATACTGCCATGCAGTGTAATTTCACTGCCTATGTTTGCAAATATGTACCTAGGGGCATACATGTGCCAAGGGAAGACCAAATGAAGTGGAGGC
>JAVSCE010022421.1:0-26817 GCA_032199065.1 Smutsia gigantea
GCCTCTGGATGTCCAGGGAGGACGGTGGGCTCACCTCCCCCAGAGCCATGTGCAGCTGCTCTGCAGATGAGTTCCCTCTGAACGATCCTTCCTGGACACCCAACTGGTACCCAAGGGTGGCTACATTGTGGGCCCCACAGCCCATCCCTGTCAGGCACCCCCACCCTCCTTGCAGGACTCTCTCAGGAAAGCCTCCCAGAGCAGTGCCTGAGGTCTTCACACCTCCTCTGCCTCCTGGTTCCCACTCAGCCCCCTGGTCATGGAGGAGGAAAATCTGTGCGCACTGAGAGCAAGTCCTCATGGGCAGCACCTGGCACTTGGCGGGCATTCAGTCCAGGCCCAGGCCCAGGCCCCTGTCACCACAGCATCTCCGACTCTCTCCAAGATGAGGCAGCCACAGACCCCAAGAAGCTCTTGAGAAGTGGTCCCAGGAGGCTCAGGTGATTCCCAGAGGGCTCAAGCGATCCCAAGGAGCTCATATGTTCCGAAGGGCTATAGGTAGTCTGAGGGGCTCAGGTGGTCCTAGGGGGAGCTTGGGTGGCCCTGAGGCCACCATCTGTAATGAGGCCAGGATGCCCCATTTATGAGAATAAAACAGCAGGCCTGAGAGGGTGGGCAGGACTGGGGCAGGCGTGGGGAGCAGTCAAGGTTCACCCCCATGTTCTGCACATTCCATGCTGGAAAGCTAGCCTCTCCTACCCTCCTGGCCTCCAGGCCCACCCATGCAGCCCTGCTGACCCGATGGACTTGGGTGCAGCACCCTGCTCACAGGTGGAGGTCCTGCAGTCAATCCCAGCCTACGTTCGTTCCCCTGGGGCCCAGGTGTGCTCAGGCCCCTGCCTGCTAGGCCCCAGGGACACTCATTAGGACCTTCCAGGGTCCTGAGGACAGGGCACACCCACACTGCTTCGGCAGCTGTGGCCCTCCCTCCTGATGGCTCTTCCTAGCAGGGCCTCAGTGCAAAGCTGTGCCTGGAGAACTTCCTGCCAGAGAATGGTGGGCGGCCAGGGGCCACCTGCCCTGAGGTCTGGAAAGTGAAGGTGTGCAGGCAGGAGACCCCTCTCCACCTCCTGTCTCCCAGGGAGCTCTCCCACCCCTCCAGCGTGGTCCAGGGTGACTGTGTACTCAAGGTGGCTCCCAGTGTTGGGGGTGCAGGGGCCCAGCACTGCACACCTGGGGGCCATCCTGCATTAGAAAGAAGGGCTTCCAAGGGCCCAAGCCAGGACTGGCGAGCAGGGGCAGGAAGAAACCCATCTCTGACCTCACCTGAAGCAGCCAAGGTGGGAGAATCAAGGTCAGGTGCAGCGGAGACCCCCCTCACTGCCACCCACCCCGCCAGTCCACCAGCTCTGCTTGTGCAGGGACAGCCTCCAAACCTCCTGCCTTGGCCCCATCCCACAGGAATCCAGGCTCCCACGACCCTGAGGGGATAAAGCCTCCCCTTTCCTGCCAGGGCCCAGCCTGCCCCAAGCTGGGTCTGCAATGTGCCAGCCCCGCCCACTGGGAATGCACATGCCACCTGCCCATGTTTGCCACCCCAGACCCAGAGGTCCCTTCCCTGGCCACACCAAAACTCAGAGAGGCAACCTACTCTCCCAAAACATCTGCCCCTAAAGGGGCACCAAAAATACACTGACACCTGGGAGCCTATCCATATCACAAAAAAATATGGAAGTCATTCCCAAGGCAGGGAGTGGTCATTCGCTGTGTATGGTCATGAACCCAAGCCCCTAGCATTCTCTCCTCTGTCCTCCCCAAACCTTGGAGGAAGGGGCTATCACCTACATCCCACTCACAGTGGGGCCGCTGCAGCTCAGGGCAGGGGCTGTAGGTAGGCGGGGCTCTGGTAGCAAACCTTACCTGCAGGGACGGATGCCAGGAGTCGTCGGGAGGAGACACAGGAAGCCATAGCGGGGTAAACAATGGGCAGAGAAGGGAAGCCGATACACATGTCACGGGTGAGTGGTGTCCCCCCATGCTCATGTATCCCTTAATCTCAGGAAGTGACATTTGAAATAGGTGTTTGCAGAT
The DNA here is from genome assembly GCA_032199065.1 of Smutsia gigantea. Lineage (NCBI taxonomy): Eukaryota > Metazoa > Chordata > Mammalia > Pholidota > Manidae > Smutsia > Smutsia gigantea. The sequence continues at coordinate 2,032 of JAVSCE010022421.1, forward strand.
GTAAGTTAGTTAAAATAAGGATAGGTGGGCCCTAAATCCAATGGTGGTGTACCTACAAGGGAAAGAGAGGACACAGGGAGGCCGTGAGGCCAAGGGACTGAGATGGCAATGGTGCAGCTCATGCTAAGGAGCGGTCAGGTCTCTCCACCGTTTCAAGCCACATTTGTGGTGCTTTGTTTGGTGGCACCAGGACACTGACACAGAGTGTCACCAAGCATCGTGAGTCTGGAGGCGACTGGAGCTTGGGCATCCTGAAGGCAGAGTCCCTGGCACACCCCGTGGTCAGTCCGCTGGGCTTTGCCCTACTGTGGGCTGGCCAAGTGCATGCCGTGGAAAGCATATTATCCCTGATGAGTGGGGAGCCCTAGAGGAGGTTTGGTCATACAGGGTTATTTGAGGAGGGCTCACGGAAGCAGGGCTGAGTGGGTGCAGGTAGGTGGGCTGGTTCTCTGCTTATCATTTGACTGTATCAGAAAGTAGGGGAAGCTGCAGCCAGGTAGACGGGTGACCTTTCTTTGGAGTTCTTTCCTCTGTCGAGCGCCTTGGTGCGCCCTGGGCCTGCACAGGACCAGGGGGTGGTGTGTGTCTCTCAGTGATCTGGCCTGACGCTGTGACCTGTGACCATTCACTTCAAAAGCAGAGGCCGCCTACCCGAGGGAGCTGGGCAGGCCATGCATGGGGCCACGTGGCTAGGTGGGTTGCTGAGGGCCGGAGCAGAGGGTAGAGAGCGTTTCTATGGGAAGGAATGGGCAGCGAGCAGGTGAGTGGCCTTAGATTGCCAGGTTGGGTGATTTCATGGGAGCTAGTTGATCGGTGCCGGCCCCAGGGTGACCGAGGCAGGTGGGCAGTGGTCCAGCGTGAGCCTCTGGAGGTGTGGGCTCTGCATGGTGGCTTGTACATGAAAGGCCAGCTCTAGAGAGTCCTTTACCATCTCTAGGAATTGGCTAGCTCCATCCCCCAAGGGCCAACATGGCTGTTAAAGCCTCACAACACAGAAATAGAATAGGTGACTCACTTGGGGCCCCAGAGGGGGGCTCAGGCAGTCAGGCTGAGTGGGCCGGGCTGAGGAGCCCTTGTGCACAGGCAGCATCTGCCCCAGGTGACCTGCCCAAAGTCACCCCAGCTGTGCCAGGGCTTGACCTCAAAGTTATCAATGCCAAATTCCTCCACCTGTACTTCAGCTTGATTTGATGAGTAGAGAGAAGAGCAGAGCAGATGCCTGCTGGGTGTTGTGAACATCATCGCCTGGACCGCCTCTTTCTCAGATCTACGGTCTGCTAGCGACACCTGCCCTGTGCCCGGCCTGTGCTGGGCTCCAGGGCCAGAGAGATGAACCAGGAGTGACTCCTGCACTCCAGTACAGTCCATCTATGGGGCATGAAGGGCTGACAAGCCAGCTCTGCCTCAACCCAGCTGAGTAGGCAGGGAGTCCTTCCTGGAGGCAGCAGCACTGATCCAAGCGTGGAAACAAGCAGAGACACAGGGCTGGGTAGAATGGAGGAAAGTTAGCTTTACTGAGGGCTTTACCCCCAGGCTCCATAGACCCGAGAGATCAGAGGCCAGCAGCATGGTGCAGCCAGCAGCAAGAACAGCCCAGGCAGCACCTGGGATGATGACTGGAGGGAATGAGGCAGGGAAGAGCCAAGCAGGGGCCTTTCAGCCTACTGTCCCCTTTGAGGTGGCAGCTGCCCTCCCCAGGGCCTCTGAAGGCTGCAGTGGCCCGCTCCCCACTGAGGATGGCTGTGTTCAGCTGAGCAGGTTGTATACTGCACAGGGGCCCTGGTGATCATGCAGACACACTGAGATCCAGCCTTTGTACCACCCTTGGGACCTTGGCCTTCACCAAGTGGGCCAGCCTTGGCCAGCCCCACTCCCCACGTGCCTTTCAGAGGAGCTGAGAATGAGGGAGTCCCCAGGTCCATGGGGCTGCAGGGACAGGAGGGAAGAGAGCAGCCACATGACCTGGGTCCCCCTCAGTGGAGCTGGGCCTGGATGAGATGAAAACTGTGCATGGGGTCCCCGAGGCTCCATGTGCGCTTGTGCTGGCCTGCTCGAGATGACCTTAACTCTTGTCATGGGCTGTGGCTGCAGATGGTGTCGCTAAAGCCTGGGGCTAGACCAGTAATGTGTGTGTGCCACTGAGCAGCCCGGCACGTGCATCAGAGCCAAGAAGGCAGCCGTAACCCACACCACCTGGCGCCAGTGCCTCCAGCCCTCCCGAACTGGTGTTGGCTGGTCCCTGTTTAGCTCGGTCAGAACCAGTGGGTCACATGGACACATGACCCCACTTCTCTAGTTTGGAGGGACCTGCTGGTGTGTGGGCGCCTGGCAGATAACCCAAGAGGAGTTTGGGTCAACCTGGCCCATGCCTGCCCCACATGGCTCTTATATTTCAGGGGATCCTCTTCCTGCTGAAAAGGGAAGTCTGTCTCCACATCTGAAACCTGAGCTCCCAGTTGCTTGATGGGAAGTGAGATTCTGGGCCGAGACCTGGAGAAATGGGCAGCTTCCACATCCTCCTTGGACATGCTCACTCCTGGAAGCTGGCGCCATGCTGTAGGAAGCTTAAGTAGCCCCACAGAGAGCCAGTGCATTGGGATGGGCTCTCTCTGTTGAGCAGAAAGAAGCATTGAGCCCCGCCTGCCTGGACCACAGACTTGTGAGCAGGAACGTCTGCTGCTGTCGCAAGAAGTTCTGCTGCTCTGCAGCCACGTTCCAGAATGCCTTGAGTGTCTCTGCCTGGCTGTAGCCACTGGCCCAGGGATGAGTGGGTGGCCCTGTATGCCCCTGGGGTGAGGTGTTTGGATGCCAGGACAGTGGTCCCCCTGTCCTGTGGCCCTGGCTGCAAGGCCCTCCTCAGAACACCAAAGCTGCCAGGAGCAATCTGCCCTGGGTTGCTGTTGGGTTTCCGTCTCTTGTAGCTGATGGAGCAACCACTTAGCAAATGTGTGGCTTGCAGCCTCTTGCCTGTGAAATGGAGACAGTGAAACCTTCCTGACTAGTAATGCATCACAGTCATGCTTCAGTGAAGAAGCAGAGCAGGTGTGTAGCCCCTTCCTGCTTCACTGTCCCCAGACAGCATAAAGCCCCTCCTGCTGGCCCTCACACTGGACATGCTGGAGGCCTGTGCAGCTCATCCTTTCCTGGGCCCTGGTGGGAGGAGTGTCGGTTCCTGTTTTGCAGATGGAACCCTGAGAAGCACAGAGCCTGGGCCTTGTGGGGCAGGTCTGGGTCAAGCCGTGTTGTGGGGGGGCAGCTCCTACCCCAGGCCTCAGTGTCCCCATCTGTGAAGTGGGAGCCCTCCAAGGGCCCAACCTGGGAGGCCCCAGGAATGCCTCCCCCAGGGCAAGCACCAGCCCTAAGCCCAGGCCTCTGAACTGCCCCTTGGACAGAGAGCCCTGAGTGATAGTGGACACAGTGGGGAGGCGACAGGGCCCGGAAATGGGTGGGGGTTTTCCCAAGGCCACCAGCAGGCTCTCACGCTTCTCCAGTGACCAGGAACTTGGGCTCCAGCAAAGAAGCTTGACTGGCTCACAAGCACCAAGCCTCTGGATTGCCCCTGACGCGCCCGTGGGCTTCCTGCTGTCCTGCTTACCTGGGAGCAGTTGGGGCACCCAAGTCCTATCGTTTTGGCTCAGACCACAGCAGTGAGGCAACCGCTTACGTGTGCCTACCCTTAAAGTCTTCATTAGTTTCCTGTTTTCTGGTTAGAGAACAGATTCCTGCTCACTGTATGAAATTCAGACAACACAGAGAAGAGCCAAGCAGCTGGAAGCAATGACCCATGGTCTGGTGGCTAGGAAGGGCCCTGGGAAGCAGCCCATCAGGCTCGGCCCCCCATGCCCGCTGTGCCCCAGTTCCTGTGCAGGCCTGGCACACAGGAGGGCAGGTCAGATTTGTCCCACGAACCTGTTACCTGCTCTCACCCTCCAGGATGCGCACAGCCCCAAGACCCATTCCCTCCCAGGCACCCGGCTCATGTCTCTGAGGCATCACTGTGCATCTGAGGGCCAGCTCAGTGTCACCTGGGGGGACTCACCCACCTCCCTTGCGAAAGTCAAGGCAAGCCTTGGTTGTGCTGGATGCTGGTCAGGGAGGACAGTACAGTGGTCAGAGCTGGGCCCTGGTCGGCAGTGGGCTCTTTGCCTCTCCAACAGCCTCCCACATGTTCCTTCCCATCCCCTGCCATAACTACCACCTCCACTGGGGAGCCATAGTCCTCTCTGTTTCAGACACAGTACAGGCCTTGAGGTCACCCAAGGCTCTGAAGGGGCAGGCCATCAGGGAGGGCTCCCTGGAGGTGGTGGCTGGGACCTAAGAGCAAGGAGACACAGTCTGGCATAGCCCAGACACTGCTCCAAGTCTGTCCTGGGACACAGAGAACCAAGAGTCCTGGGCAGCATGGAGAGATAGAGGGGAAGTTGGGTAAAGGTAGGTGTGTATGGGGCAAGTCAAATGCTGGTGGGCCTGCGTGGCCCAGCCATGCGGCACAGCTCCATCCTTGAACCCGTCATGCCCTCCCTCATCTTGGGAGGGTGGTAGGACATTCTGTATTCCTCCAGTGAGAACATTATAGCCCAGGGCATGGGGAAGGCCCCTCAGAGCCACGCTCTAACGGGGTAGATGGGGGTGGTGAGGTGGTAGGGCAGTGGATGGCCTAGGCAGTCTGTGGTCCAAGGTAGGTTGAGTACCTTCTTCTTGGGCCTCAGTCTCCCCCCCCTGCATGTGGTCAGTGTTGCTGGGCTCTCCAAGAGGCCCTGGAAAAGGTGTATGGGGCAGCCCAGCTTCATGTGGGCTGAGGTCCCACCTCCAGAAGCCACCCCAGAGCCTCTTCCTGCTTCTGAAGATGGCTTTGGTAGCAAGTGGGTGTTTGGAAGCATGACACAGTGTACTGTTCTTGTAGGATGTGACAGAGGTCTCTGGGCCCAGCTACCTAACAATATTAAGTGGAGGCCAGCCACAGGTCACCAAGCCACAGATGGATGAGAAACAATTCCATTCCCCCTTGATACCATCTGCTATGGGATGAATTTAGTGCCATCGAATTCGAGTGCTGAATTCCTAACCCCAGAAACTCAAAACATGCCCTTATTTGGAGATAGGGTCTTTATAAAGGCAAACAAGTTAATGTGAGGTTGGTAGGGGGACCCGAATCTCACAGGATTGTGTCTCTATAAAAAGCAGAAACTGGACACCGAGATAGACAAGCAAAGTGCCAACAACGGCTGTGTGGACACTGCAATGACACTGACACAAGCCCAGTGACTACAGGAAGCTGGAAAGGGGCCTGGACCAGTGCCTTGGGAGGGCAGTGGCCCTGCTGACACCCAACCTTGGTCTTCTGGCCTCCAGAACCCTGAGATGACACATTTCTGCCATTTGATGTCACTGGTCTGTGGCACTATGCTGCAGCAGACCCTAACGGCATGCATGCCCCAAAGGGCCAGGCTCCTTTCAGCATTTTTGGGCTCCTGGAGGCCTGGGCCGGAGTGTGGTGGTACGGGCAGCCCATCCCACCTCCCCTCCCAGCCCCATCCCTGTGCCACAGACAGCTGCCCTCAGCCTAGTGGTGTGCACAGGGGCCCGCTGCAGCGAGAAGACCACGCAGGCCCAGAGGCAGGCTTGGATCTTATGGAGGGGAATTCCAGTCCCCAAGTGTCATGAGGAGGGTCACAGAGGGCCCTGTGGACTCACATGGCTTCCTACTGCGGCAGATGGACACACAGGCATGGCCAAGGGTTTTTAGGGGCCATCACATGGGGCCCACAGTCTGCAGTGGGAGGAACATATTACAGAGAAACCAGCCCAGACCCAGGAAAGTGGAAGACCCCTCATGCCACAGCACACTGAGCCTGGGCTTCCACCAGGCCCAGGAAGCACGGGTACCCTGCTGGAGTCTGCTCTGTGGTGCTGGGAGAACACACATCTCCTTGTTGCCACAGGCCAGGCTCTCCAAAGCCAGGGCTGTCCACCTGGGCCTCCTTCCCAGACTTCCTGGGCCAGTCGCACTGAACTTCTGGCAGTGCCTCAAGCTTCCAAAGCATTCCGACCTCAGGGCCTTTGTATCTGCTGGACTGCTTCCGCCAGTTCTGGGTCGGTGGTCCCAGGGCCGCTGGGCGGTTGTGGGGCAAAGCGCCGGGGCTGGGAGGAGTCAGGGGGAGAGGAAGGGGCGGGCACAGCCGGCGGCTGCTGCAGGAGGAGCTGGGCTGGAGGGAAGAACGGGGGAGAACAGGTTCCCCGGGCGTGCACGCCTGTCCAGGACCCAGGAGATAAGAACCCTGCCCACACACGCGGGGGCTCCTTCAGTGAAGACGCATAACATCGACACCCACTTTAGGGTCCCGGCCCACAGTGGCACAGATGGGGTCCTGCTCCAGGAGCCTGCTGCTCACAAGGACATCGGCCTGGGGACCTTGGAGGTCAAAGGTGGGACGCAGGGCACCGCCCCCGCGAGGGCCCGGAGCGAGACTTCCGGCCCCTCCGGCTGCGTCCCCTCCGGGGTTGAAGCTCCCCGCAGGGTCTGCCACGCCCCCAGACCCACAGGGCGGGGCCTCGGTGGGCGTGTCCGGGCTGCCCCTTCCGCCGGCCTCTTCCCGCAAGTCCCCCAGTGCGCGACGGAGCGCAGGGATGCCCGGGGTGTCCGCGACCCTCCGCCGCAGGTCGAGGCCCGGGGCCCGTGCGGCGAACTCCACGCCTACTCCGGGGGACGGCACAGGTGAGCCGGGGCGCTAGGGTGGTTCCTTTCCCATTTCACTGACTGGGAAGCCTAGGGGCGGGGGCACAACCGGCGGGAGGTGCACAATATGGGGGCGCACAGCTGGGTGTCGGGGTGCACAGCTTCGGTCGCACAGCAGATTTGGGGCCCCGCACAGCCAGAGACCGCTAGACCACCTCCACCACCCAGCGGGCGTCCCCGTGGAGCCGAACTCGGCGGCACTACGCGCCTTTTCCCTGCTGGGTGCGGCGGACAAGTGGAAATGAGAACTGGCCCTCTCTTCGTGGGAGGCGCTGGTTACTTGGCCAGCTCCTTCGCCCCACCTCGCAGATGGAGAAACAGTCTGGAAACGAGCGAATGCCCGAGATCTTGCAGCAGCCAGGTCCCCGAAGGCGGGAGAATGGTTGTCTTCTTTAAGTTTGCTGTCCGGGGTGTTTTGAAGAGGGCCCACTGGGTGCTGCGGCTAGGGCGTAGGAAAGGCGCCTGAGGCCTCGGCTTGGCTTCGGGGTCTAGAATTCAGCCTTTTAGAAACAAAGCCAAATCCACCCTCTGTGCCCCAGGTGTTCCGGGCCTCACTTTAGTGCACAAGCCCCCTTCCCTTGAGGCCTGGACTCACCTGTGCCCCAGGCCGGGCACTGGACTGAGCTCTCTGCACAAGTGGCAGGTGGGCCTGGAGGGGTGAGCTGGCCAAATCACACTCCAGAGTGCAGCCAGTTCTGCCTGCTTAAAACGTGATGCCTGCCACCCTGGAGGCCCCTGTGGGGTGGCTTCCTCTCCCTGTCAGATGGGGAAACTGAGGCTGAGGGGAGTAAGTCCTGGGGCAGAGCAGAGGCGTGGCTTGGAAGTGTGGGAGTTGACCTGCTCCCCGCTGCCTGCCGCAGTCCCGAATTTGGTGCTTTGCTGTTCTGTGTGAGTGAGGCAGTCAACTTTGTGCACACTATCTGGGAGGCGGTGTCTGCCACAGGTGGAGGGACTTGCCCAAGGTCAGCCAAGGAGAGGGAGGAGAGGCCCTGGTACCTTTGTATATGAAAGGCTGTTTGCTGGCACTCACCTAACAAAGGGTCTCACATCTGCCCCTGCCCTGGTTCTGCTTTGTGGTCAGCCTCCTCCCAGACACAAGCCCTGTGGGTTCCAGCTTGTGAGCTCTTCGTGGAATTTGGGCTTGGAACCCGCCTTTGATTTGGGGTGTGTCTCACCACCTCTGTGCCGCAGTTTCCCTGTGTGTTAAGTGGTGGACACTATATGCCTGCCCTGGGCTTGTGGACAGGCCAGGTGGAGCCAAGGAGAGCCTGGTGCACCAGCATGCAGGCTGGGGTTTTGTTTGGGGGTAACACTGGCATCCTGACCCCGCCTCCAGCCCCCCAGCCGCCTTGCTGCTCCTGACGCCGGGGTTCTTGTTCACGAAGCCGAAGAATGAGCTTAGCAAACACCCAAGGCAGGAGAGCAAGGTACAGGCTTTTATTTAGAAATAAAGTGGAAGGACAGAGCTCCCAGCTCACGCCAGGAAGGGACAAGAGAGCCCGGGGTGGTGTGTTGTCTAGGGGATTTATAGGCAGTTAAGGATTTTTCGAGAACATGAAAAAAAAGCTTAGAGGCATGGACTTGTACCACCTGCCCTTCCTCCAGGTGGGCTGGGTTGTTCTCTGCTTGCTAGGGCTGTTTACAGTGAAGTCACAGATTATACTGAGATACCCTTCTTTATTTGTGAAATACTTAAGCATTCTAAGCCAAGTTGCTCCTGGCCTTTTGACTTTTAACTGACCTCATGGAAGATGTCTATATTCTTAGTCTGGTATCTTGATCCTAGAGAATTAGTGTGACCTTGATTTTGCATAATGCTTAACACAGAGTTTCAAAAGGGACTTCTTTGCCCATTGTTATATTGCTCTGACTGTAAATATCCCACCCTGCTTTTTCCAGAGGCCCTCACCCTACTCTGACTACACCCATGGTCCCTGTCTTACTCCAACCATGGCTCATCTCTTGGCTGTGAAATGGGTGCCCACCCCTCCCTGCCGGGCAGTGAGGGGAAGGGTGTGGGGGAGGTCTTTGGGAGATAGTTAGGCACTGTCTAAGATGGGGACCAGGCGAGATTTTTAACCCCCTCTGTTTGGAAAGTGGGTGCATTACTCTGCTTTTCCTAGAATGGGTGTGAAAGGCCAGTCGGACGCAGTCTGTCTGGGGCACTTCCTCCCTCTCCCCGCGTGGCGGTAGGTGGTGTTTGGGAGGGCCACCTGGCTCATCAGGGGTTCAGTTTGTTGAATGGCTGCCTGGGAGGGGGCTGGGTGCCCTGCCTGGCAGGAAGGCTCCCCTCCCACAGCCTGCAGGCCTCTGCTGGTCCCTGCCCAGCTCCCAGGCAGCACCAACCCTCCTTGATCTGGGAGATTATGCAGGAACGCAGCCCTGCAGGAGGAGGAACCCAGGGCTCCAGTGGCCGGAGGTGACTCCCCCCAACCCCACCCCTGGAAAGACCTTGGAGGAGGGCCTGGGAAGGGGGTGGCAGGACTGCCTGGACGGGGAGGGCGTGTGCCCTTGGCCGTACTCCGTACCTGGCCACACAGCCGGGCTGGCCCAGTTTCCTAGAGGAGAGGCCAAGGCCCAGAGGGAGTGTGAGGGAAGGGGTGAGAATCTGGGTGTTGTCCTTGGGCCCTTGGGGCCCCTGCTTCCTGCCAGGGTGTAGGCAGAGCTGTTGCGTGGGCCTCCCAGAGTCTCCATGTTCTGCACCTGGGGTGGGATTAGTCTGGCCCTGTTCTGAAGTGGAGCATATTCCACACACATGGGTGAACCTCACGGGAGTGCTAGGAGAGCCAGGTCATCACTGTGGCTCCCCTCCCTCACAGGGAGAGGAGACAGGCTCAGAGAGGGCAAGTTCCTTGCCTGAGGATGTACAGCAAGGGCTGTGGGCCTCCCACATGTGCTGTCGCCCTGCCAGGGTCTTGGGATTCCCCCTCTCCATAGAGCACCTCTGTGTACTCATCACCCATTTGAGTTTCTGAGACCTTCCTCCTGAGGGTTACACTCTCCAGTGGCACAGGACTCAGGCCCTGGGTCCAGTGGCCTACCTCCCTCTCCCGGTATTCCCCCAGTCCATAGCCTGGGCCAGCATAAAAGGTAACTCATTTACCTGGTCCCTAGCTGGTGAGGTCAGGATTTGGGCTCCAGGAGGGAGGACAGGAGGGTTGGGCCTGTGGTCCAAGGTTCCAGATAACAGATTAACAAGCAAGGTTTGTTTTCACCCCCATGGTCCAGCAGGCTGTGCTGGAGGAGGCTGGCCAGGGCAGCCGGGCACTGGGTGTGCAAGGGCAGCTCAATGAGCAGGTCTGCATCCTCTGTCCAGTGAGCCCATAGGGTTTATTTCCAGTTTGTGTCAAATCCATTCACCCTGTTTTTTCTTTTGATTCACTTTCCTTTAGGATATATCTGCACATTATAAACAAGAGGCGTCTAAATGGTGCCGGGGAAAAAGGTTGAGGGGCGCATTGGTCCAGCCAATGAAGGGCAGGAGATGTAGCTTCCAGGGTCCCAGGAGCAGGTGGGTTGGGTGGGGCACCAGGGCAGGGTGGGGCCAAGAGGAAAGACAGCTCGGGGGTTGTCCACTGCAGGGACCAGGCCTAGGAGGGGTTTGTGGCTGGGGTGGGGGGAGGTGAGACTTCTCTCTTAGATGCCAGATGTGGGGAGGGGCTGTTGGGGGTGGTTAGTGAGGAGGTCTGGGGGTCTCCAGTTTGGGAAGGAGGCAGTGAGGGGCTTGGGCGTCCCCATGCTGAGGTGGAGGGCAGTGAGGGGCCCGGGGGTGTCCAGGCTGGGGTGGAGAGCAGTGAGGGGCCCGGGGGTGTCCAGGCTGGGGTGGAGGGCAGCAAGGGGTCCAGGGGTGCCCAGGCTGGGAGGAGCAGTGTGTGGGGTATGAGTAGCTGCTGGGTTTGCAGTGGTGAGGAGGCATGTTGGTAGAGCCAGGTGGCCCATCCACCAGGCCTTGGTGATTCCTGAAATTGTCTCTGGGATGGGGGCCTGGGCAGACCAGACTAAACCCCCATGATCCCCTCCCACCCCATCCTGGCTTTGCATCAGGCGGCCTGGGGGAGAGTCTGCTGAGGCTGTTGGGCACCCCACGGCCTCAAGGAGGTCTGTGGACCTGGCCTCTGGAAAATGAGCCAGAAATTGCTTGTTGGCCTTCCCGGCCTAGGGGAAGGATGCGGGAGACCCCATGGGAGTCTGGTTGGGGGGCAGGTGGAGGTGTTCTTACTCCCATGGACAAAGGAGGCAGGTGGAAGTGTCCTGGGTCCCGTGGATTATGGGGACACGCAGAGGTATCCTGTGCCCTGTGGGGACAGGTGCAGGTGTCCTGGACCCTGTGGACAGTAGAGCAGGGAGAGGTGTCCTGCTCCCCATGGACAATGGAGGCAGGTGGAAGTGTCCTGGGTCCTGTGGACTGTGGGGGCACTGTGGAGGGGGGCCCAGGACTAGATGTTACTCCCCCTCTGAGGGTGCATTCCTGAGCTCCGGGCCTTGCTGTAAGATTTGTGGGACGTGAGCCCACTCTTCCTGTGACCCTGGGGGGCAGGTCACCCCGTTTTGCAGATGGAGAAATTGAGTCTGAGCAAGGTCAGGATGGGGGCCAGGTCCTGGGTCTGGGAGGTGGGTCATTCTGGAGGAGATGGGCTCATGGGTGAAGGGGGCTGGAGCATCTGGCCTGCGGGTAGGAGGGGTGCAGGGCTTCCCAGGGCTCCCCCTGGCAGTCATTTTCTCACACCTTCCATTTTCCCTTGTATGGGGAAGACCTGCCCAAATGGCACAGTCAGGCCAGGGTGTGTCAGCTGGCTGGGGGCCCAGCCTAAGGCTGCAGGACTGGGGAGAGTCAGGACCATCCTGCCAGCTTGTGCTCCCTGGTCTCTGCTCCAAATCCCCCTGCACGTTTTCTTGAGTCTTCTCTGAGGCTCTGGGAGGCAGGACAGTCCCTGAGCCTGAGGGGCATCCTTCTGTCCTTTAAGGTGTTGGCCCTGTGGTGGTGAGCCTGAGCTCATCCACTGCGTAGGGATGCTGCTGTGACCATGTGCCCTCTCCCTGCCCACTGCCCACATGCTGCTCTGAGGACATTGGGGTCCCTCGAGGTGCCATTGTCTGGGCCAGGCTAGCCACACCACTGATTTGCCAGTAAGCCACAGGCCTGGGTAGTGCAGGGGTGGTGGGCCACCCAGAGGGTCCTGGCTTCCTCCCCAATTCTCATCTTTTCAAATGCGCTGCAGAGTAGAGGGAACCTGTCACCACAGCCCAGCCCTACCCCTCTGTTTGTCTAGACCTTAGGGCACTTGGTGTAGGGGGAGCCCCAGCTGTGTCAGTAAGGGTGGGTGGGAGGAACCAGCACCCCAGTGCCAGCTGCCTTGCTGACTCCTCCCCAGGGGTCCCTTCCCTGAGACCCACATGGGGCTGGGAGAAGGAAGGTGCTTAGTCCTGGGGGATGGGGAAGTGTCAGCTGCCTGGAACTATGGAGAGGGGCCACGCAGCCGGCCTGTGGCTACCCTACAGGGTCTACCCGGCTCCAAACCTCCGTCCACTCCCTGGCCAGAGGGACAGCACGTGTCCAGGCCCATGGCTCCTGGAAAAACAGAGCGGTTCTTCCCTGGGGGCACTGACCACTGCTCTGGCCAGTTGGGGTCGGCTGTTGCTGGGCATGTGCAGGCTCCTGTGGTGCCCATGGAGAAGGCCAGACTCTGAGTCAGGACTGGTGTCCCACTGAGCCAGGAGTCCCCACCACTGGCCCACGGCCTGAGAGGGGAGGCAGGAAATGTACAGATGGGCATGGTGGGTGGGAGCTGTGTTCTCCTGTGCACCCCTGCCAGGGGTTACATACCCCTTCCTCCACACCCTTGTAACCTGGTGGACCAGTCTCTCAACTTTAACTGAGCTAAGAGGACAAAAACAGTATCAGGTTTTAAATTTGTATTTCTTGGATTCTGGGAAGATGGTGGCGTGAGCAGGGCGGCGGAAATCTCCTCCCAAAACCATATATACTTGTGAAAATAACAACAAATAAAACTATTCCTAAAAGAGAGACCAGAAGATACAGCACAACAGCCAGGCTACAGCTACATCTGTGAGAACTCAGCGCCTCACGAAGCGGGTAAGATACAAAGCCATGACCCAGCACGACCCAAGCACTCCCCCACCCAGCGCACCGGCGGGAGGAAAAGAATCAGAGTGGGGAGACAGTGGAAGCACAGGCCGACTATATAACCAGCCCTGGTGATCAGCACCAGGAGCACAGACACACATCGCATGGTGTATTGGATATTAGAGAAACAGAAGGGCAGGATCCAAGATGGGGACTGCAAGCGGGTCCCCTCAGCCTGCTCCACTGGGACAAAAGAAAAGCAGGAGCTTTTTTAAAAGTCTTAAAGAGACAAGGGCCCAACAGAGGAACAAAATTGTCCCAGCACACTCAGCCCAGCAGGCTGGGAATCTGGAGGAATTTTGGACCCCCTAACCGCTGCCGGGTCCTCTCACGTGGATAAGCAGCCTGCCATTCGTTCCCCCCTGGCTGGCAAAGGTTCCGGCGTATCACCCACAGCTGCGGAACAGTGGAAGAGTGGCACCGCCCACAGCAACCACACAGAATCTCCTCCTGGTGAGCAAGCAGCTAAACCGGAAGGGTCACAAAATTGGGAGCAAGGTCTGGAAGGCACCAAGGGAAGCAGAATGCACTCAGTGAGACTGCAAACCCCCGCAGTGCCATAAGCCAGGCTGAGGGCAGCCCCGCGCACAGGCAGCTCAGGGTATTATCCCAGAGACTGCCTCCTGGTGTGCGGGAAACCAGCTCAGGCTCCGGAGAAGGACAAGGAGAACAACAAGCAGGAAGGGACTTTGTTCTCCCAGCAGACACATGTGGCACCTACCAGCGACCACTTCTATCGCCATGAAAAGACAGAGGAATATGGTTCAGACAAAGATTACCCAGACAACCCCAGAGAGAGAGCCTGATGGGATAGATTTAAACAGTCTTCCTGAAAAAGAATTCAGAATAAAAGTCATAACCATGCTGATGGATCTACAGAGAAATATTCAAGAACTAAGGGAGGAAGTGAGGAGAGACAATGCAAAAATGAGAAAGCAATTGATGGGCTTAAGAGCAGACTGGACGAGGTTAAAGGGACTCTCAATGGAATAGAAATCAGAGAACAGGAATACAGAGCAGCTGAGGCAGAGAGAGATAAAAGGATCTCTGAGAATGAAAGAATTATTAAGAGAACTGTGTGACCAATCCAAACGGAACAATATTTGCACTATAGGAGTACCAGAAGAAGAAGAGAGCGAAAAAGGGATAGAAAGCGTCTCTGAAGAAATAATTGCTGAAAACTTCCCCAAGCTGGGGAAGGAAATAGTCTCTCAGACCATGGAAGCCCACAGATCTCCCAACACAAGGGACCCAAAGAGGACAACACCAAGACACGTAATAATTAGAATGGCAAAGATCAAAGACAAGGACAGAGTATTAAAGGCAGCCAGAGAGAGAAAAAAGATCACCTACAAAGGAATATCCATCAGACCATCATCAGACTTCTCAACAGAAACCTTACAGGCCAGAAGAGAATGGCATGACATATTTAACGTAATGAAACAGAAAGGCCTTGAACCAAGAATACTGTATCCAGCACAGTTATCATTTAAATTTGAGGGAGGGATTAAACAATTCCCAGACAAGCAAAAGTTGAGGAAATTTGCCTCGCACAAACCACCTCTACAGGATATCTTAAATGGACTGCTCTAGATGGAAGCACTCCTAAGGCTAAAAAGATGTCACCAGAGAAAATAAAATCATAGCAAAGAAAGCAAAACATCCAAATACTAACTAAAGGCAAAAACTAAAATCAACTATCCACAAAACAGTCAAAGGAAACGTAAAAGAGTACAGAATAAAACACCTAGCATATAAAGAATGGAGGAGGAAGAATAAGAAGGGAGAGAAATAAAGAATCATCAGACTGTGTTTATAATAGCTTAACAAGAGTGTTAAGTTAGACTGTTAGATAGTAAAGAAGCAACCCTTGAACCTTTGGTAACCACGAATCTAAAGCCCGCAATGGCAGTAAGTACATATCTATCAATAATCACCCTAAATGTAAATGGACTGAATGCACCAATCAAAAGACAGACTAATAGAATGGATAAAAAAGCAAGACCCATCTATATGCTGCCTACAAGAGACTCACTTTAAACCCAAAGACATACACAGACTAAAAGTGAAGGAATGGAAAAAGATATTTCCTGGAAACAGCAAGGAGAAAAAAGCAGTGGTTGCAGTACTTGTATCAGACAAAATAGATTTCAAAACGAAGAAAGTAGCAAGAAATAAAGAAGGCCATTACATACTGATAAAGGGGTCAGTCCAACAAGAGGATATAACCATTTTAAATATATATGCACCCAACACAGGAGCGCCAACATATGTGAAACAAATACTAACAGAATTAAAGGCGGAAATAGAAAGCAATGCATTCACTTTAGGAGACTTCAACACACCACTCACTCCAAAGGACAGATCAACCAGACAGAAAGTAAATGTACAGAGGCACTGAACAACACACTAGAACAGATGGACCTAACAGACATCTACAGAACTCTACCCCCAAAAGCAGCAGGATACACATTCCTCTCAAGTACACATGGAATGAACATTTTCCAGAATAGACCACATACTAGGCCACAAAAAGAACCTCAGTAAATTAAAAAATATTGAAATTCTACCAACCAACTTCTCAGATCATAAAGGTATAAAACTAGAATTAAACTTTAGAAAGAAAACAAAAAGGCTCACAAATACATGGAGACTTAACAACATTCTCCTAATTAATCAATGGGGTAATGACCAAATCAAAACAGAAATCAAAGAATATATGGAGACTAATGACAACAACAACACAAAGCCCCAACTTCTGTGGGACGCAGCAAAGGCAGTTCTAAGAGGAAAGTATATTGCAATCCAGGCCTATTTAAAGAAGGAAGAACATTCCCAAATGAATAGTCTAAAGACACAATTACTGAAATTGGAAAAAGAAGAACAAATAAGACCCAAAGTCACCAGAAGGAGGGACATAATAAAGATCAGAGAAGAAATAAATAAAATTGAGAAGAATAAAACAATAGAAAAAATCAATGAAACCAAGAGCTGGTTCTTTGAAAAAAATTTTAAAAATAGATAAACTCTAGCCAGACTTCTTAAGAGAAAAAGAGAATCTACACACATAAACAGAATCAGAAATGAGAAAGGAAAAATAACAACAGACCCCACAGAAATACAAAGAATTATAAGAGAATACTATGAAAATCTGTATGCTAACAAGCTGGAAAACATAGAAGAAATGGACAACTTCTTAGAAAAATGCAGCCTTCCAAGATGCCCAAGCAAGAAACAGAAAACCTAAACAGACCAATCACCAGCAACGAAATTGAATCGGTAATCAAAAAACTACCCAAGAACAAAACCCCCGGACCTGATGGATTCACCTCTGAATTTTACCACACATATAGAGAAAAAATAGCACCCATTCTCCTTAAAGTTTTCCAAAATAGAAGAGGAAGGAATACTTCCAAACTCATTCTATGAAGCCAGCATCACTCTAATACCAAAAACAGGCAAAGACCGCACCAAAAAAGAAAATTACAGACCAATATCCCTGATGAACACAGATGCAACAATACTCAACAAAATATTAGCAAACTGAATTCAAAAATACATGAAGAAGATCATACACCATGATCAAGTGGGATTCATCTCAGGGATGCAAGGATGGTACAACATTCGAAAATCCATCAACATCATCCACCACATCAACAAAAAGAAGAACAAAAACCACATGATCATCTCCATAGATGCTGAAAAAGCATTTGACAAAATTCAGCATCCATTCATGATTAAAACTCTCAACAAAATGGTTATAGAGGGCAAGTACCTCAACATCATAAAGGCCGTATATGACAAACCCACAGCCAACAACATACTTAACAGTGAGAAGCTGAAAGCTTTTCATCTAAGATCGGGAACAAGACAGGGATGCCCACTCTCTCCACTGTTATTCAACATAGTACTGGAGGTCCTAGCCACAGCAATCAGACAAAACAAAGACATACAAAGCATCCAGATTGGTAAAGAAGAAGTCAAATTGTCACTATTTGCAGATGACATGATACTGTACATAAAAAACCCTAAAGACTCCACTCCAAAACTACTAGAACTAATATATGAATTCAGCAAAGTTGCCAGATACAAAATTAACACACAGAAATCTGTTGCTTTCCTATACACTAACAGTGAACTAACAGAAAGATAAATCAGGAAAACAATTCCATTCACAATTGCATCAAAAAGAATAAAATACCTAGGAATAAACCTAACGAAGGAAGGGAAAGACCTATACTCTGAAAACTACAAGACATTCCTAAGGGAAATTAAAGAGGACACTAACAAATGGAAATGCATCCCATGCTCTTGCCTGGAAGAATAAATATTGTCAAAATGGCTATACTACCTAAAGCAATCTACAGATTCAGTGAAATCCCTATCAAAATACCAACAGCATTCTTCAATGAACTGGAACAAATACTTCTAAAATTCATATGGAACCACAGAAGACCCCGAATAGCCAAAGCAATACTGAGAAAGAGGAATAAAATGGGGAATTATGCTCCCAGACTTCAAGCTCTACTACAAAGCTACAGTAATCAAGACAATTTGGTATTGGCACAAGAACAGACCCACAAACCAGGGGAACAGAATAGAAAATCCAAGCATTAACCCAAACATACACAGTCAATTAATATATGATAAAGGATCTATGGATATACAATGGGGAAAAGACAGCCTCTTCAGCAGCTGGGTTGGCAAAACTGGACAGCTACATGTAAGAGAATGAAACTGGATTACTGTCTAACCTCATACACAAAAGTAAACTCAAAATGGATCAAAGACCTGAATGTAAGTCATGAAACCATAAAACTCTTAGGAAAAAACATAGGCAAAAATGTCTTGGACATAAACATGAGCAACTTCTTCATGAACATATCTCCCTGGGCAAGGGAAACAAAAGCAAAAATGAACAAGTGGGACTATATCAAGCTGAAAAGCTTCTGTACAGCAAAGGACACCATCAGTAGAACAAAAAGACATCCTACAGTATGGGAGAACATATTCATAAATGACATATCTGATAAGGGGTTGACATCCAAAATATATAAAGAACTCACGCACCTCAACAAACAAAAAGGAAATGATCCAATTAAAAAATGGGCAAAGGATATGAATAGATACTTCTGCAAGGAAGAAATTCAGATGGCCAGCAGGCACATGAAAAGATGCTCCACATCGCTAATCATCAGACAATTGCAAATTAAAACCACAATGAGATACCACCTCACACCGGTGAGGATGGCCAACATCCCAAACACAAACAAAAACAAATGTTGGCGAGGATGTAGAGAAAGGGGAACCCTCCTACACTGCTGGTGGGAATGCAAGTTAGTTCAACCATTGTGGAAAGCAGTGTGGAGGTTCCTCAAAGAACTCAGAATAGAAGTACTGTTTGACCCAGGAATCCCACTCCTAGAAATTTACCCTAAGAATGCAGCAGCCCAGTTTGAAAAAGACATATGCACCCCTATGTTTATCGCACCACTATTTACAATAGCCAAGA
Organism: Smutsia gigantea; assembly: GCA_032199065.1. Taxonomy (NCBI): domain Eukaryota; kingdom Metazoa; phylum Chordata; class Mammalia; order Pholidota; family Manidae; genus Smutsia; species Smutsia gigantea. Next base: position 20,425 of record JAVSCE010022421.1, read on the forward strand.
AATGGAAGCAACCTAAGTGTCCATCAGTAGATGAATGGATAAAGAAGAAGTGGTACATATACACAATGGAATATTATTCAGCCATAAGGAAAAATCAAATCCTACCATTTGCAACAACATGGATGGAGCTAGAGGGTGTTATGCTCAGTGAAATAAGCCAGGTGGAAAAAGATAGGTATCAAATGATTTCACTCATACGTGGAGTATAAGAGCAAAGAAAGAAACTGAAGGAACAAAACAGCAGCAAACTCACAGAACCCAAGAATGGACTAACAGTTACCAAAGGGAAAGGGACTGGGGAGGATGGGTGGGAAGGGAGGGATAAGGGGGAAAATGGGGCATTACGATTAGCAGACATAATGTAGGTGGGACCACAGGGAGGGCTGTACAACTCAGAGAAGACAAGCAGTGATTCTATAGCATCTCACTACGCTGATGGACAGTGAGTGTAATGGAGTTTGTGGGGGGGACTAGATGAAGTGGGGAACTTAGTAACCATAGTGTTGCACATGTAATTGTAGATTAATGATACAAAAAAAAAGATTGTTAATGAGAATGAAATTAGGTTACATATGTTGTTTGAAGAGCAACTGTATGTCCCCAAATTAAATGAAAATCTACAAAAAAAATTTGCATTTCTTTGACATTTCTGAATATTTCTAATGGCTTTATTGGCGTGAAATTCACATACCGTATGATTCACCCATGTGGTTATGCATTTAATGTGTATAACTCACTGGCTTCCAGCGCTTTCACAGATACCTACAGCTATCACCGCATCAGCTGTAGAATGTTTTCACATCCCAAAAAGAGTAGCCCCCTGCAATCTTTAGTGGCCATGTCCCGACCCCCAGCCACTAATCTGTGTTTTGTCTGTATGGATTTGCCTCCTCTGGACAGCTCATATGAAATGAATAACATGCTGTGTGGTCTTGTCTCTCGGCTCTCACTCTGATGTCATGTCCTCCAGGTAACCCTCAGTGTGCCGCCAGCACTCCCTGCCATTTACTGCTCAGTAATGGTCTGCGGGGTAGATCATACGGTATTTTGTTTATCCATTCATCTGCTGATGGACGTTTGGGTGGTTTTGACTTTTTGGCTGTTGTGCCCAGCACTGCTGTGAGTACATGTGTCCGAATTTTGGCATCACATGTTTTCCTACCTCCTAGTCATGGAGCTAGGAGAGACACTCCTTTCTCACGCACTAATTTTCTGTTTAACTTGGAGAAGCTGTGTGAACCGCATACCGTCCTCACCTGCAGCATGGGAGGGTCGGGTTTCCCCGGCCCCTGGCACACCGGTCATCTGCCTTTTTTCCAAGGCTTGATGGGTGTGAAGGGGTGCTTCCCTGTGGGTTTGATTGGCACCTCCATGAAGGTTATGGGTGGCATCTTTTTACATGCCTGTCAGTGGCCATCAGTGTATCCTTAGAGAAGTGTCTTCAGATCTTTGCTCATTTTTAAATTGGGTTGTCTTTTTATGATTTAGTTTAATCATTTGTACGTTGTAGATCGAAGTCCTTTATCGGATAGGTGATTTGCAAATATTTTCTCTCATTCTGTGGGTTATCTTTTCCCTTTCTTGATGGTGTTCTTTGAAGCACGGTGTCTTTAATTTTGATGAAGTCCAGTTTATCTATTTTTTTCCTTTGTCTTTTGGTGTCATATCTAAGAAATCACTGCTTTATCCAAGGTCAGGAACATCTATCCATATGCTTTCTTCTAAGAGTTTTATAGCTTTAGTGTCTATTCAGGTCTTTGACTCATTGTCAGTTGATTTTTGTATGTGATGTGTGGAGAGGTGGAACTTTATTCTTTTGCATGTGGATGTTGTGCTAGCACCAGTTGTTGAAAATTGTTCTCTTCCCAATGAATTGTCTTGGCGCCCTTGTCGGAAATCAATGGACTAAAGATGAGTTTATTTCTGGGTTCTGGGTTCTGTTTTGTTACATCGGCCCTATGCCAGGACAGCTCTGTTTTGATCACTGTAGCTTCGTGGTAAGTTTTGAAATAGGGAAGTGTGAGTCCTCCAGCTTGGTTCTCCTTTTTCAAGGTTGTTTTTGTTTTGGCTATTCTAGGTCTTTTGCATTTCCTTATGAACTTTAGGCTCAGCCTGTCCATTTCAGTGGAGGCCTCAGGGGCTACGGATAGTGGTGGTGTTGGGTCTGTAGGTGAGCAGACTGGAGAGGTACCATCCCAACAGTGTTGTCTCCCAACTCAAAGGCATGTGGCAATTTTCCATGTATTTAGGTCTTTAATTTTTTCAACAGTGTTTTTTTCTTTTTTCTTTTTTTTGTAGTTTTCGGCATTTAGGTTTTATCCTTTTGTTAAATGTATTCTAATGTATTGTCCTTACAATAGATGAAGTCATTTCCTAACTTCATTTTCAGTGTGTTCGTCGCCCCATACGGAAACACTGCACTTCCGTGTGTTGGTATTGCATCCTGCAGCCTCCCTGGAGTTGTCCACTAGTTTCTGAGACTTTGAGTGGATTCCTGGGGACTTTCTAGAGACAAGATGTCATCTAATAGGGAAGTTTTGCTTGTTCCTTTCCAGTGTGGGTGCCTTTTACCTAATTGTCTAACTAAATGCCCTGCCCCCTGGGCATTAGTTGAGCCATTTCTTTTTCTTTCTACTTTATCCTTTCTTTTCCATTGTGATTTTCATCGTTGTCTCACTAACACAGGTGCTACTTATATGGTCACAAGTATGTTAACAGTTGCAAATATGTCCCAAAGGCCCACACTCCCTTGTCTCCTGTTAAATTAGGACTTTTAAGTCTGTGTCAAACACTGCCCTCTCCCTGCAGTGTTTGGCGAGTGAAAGGTTATGTGGCATCTCATGGTTGGGCGCTTGGGTGGGCACTCTGTTCCACTCCCCACCCCTGCTCCTGGGCAGTGTGTTTGGACGTGCTGGCAGGGCATCCAGGCCCCGTGAAGCGTGCGGTCTTGCCTTGAGCTCAGGCCAGGCTGCCAGCACCACTGGCCCCTGCTCCCCAAGACTGGCAGCCCTGCCTCTAGGCTCGCTTTCTGGTGCAGCCAGTGCCCCAAACAGGAAATTCCCAGAAGGGCAGAGGGAAGCGCCTCTTGTGGTGTGACACCAGGAGGCTCGCACCGGATGTCCTGCAGCCTCATCCGGAGGTGCTGAACGCAGGAGGCAGCTCAAAGCCGCTGGTGGGGAGCGGGATGCCACAGGGCCCTCCTGCAATGGGCCTGTACTCCACCTCAGCAGGCTGGTGCCCAGCAAGCGAGGGCTGACAGGCCCATGGCCTGTGCGTGTGCCGAGAAGCAGGACTGGAGCCACCTGGCCTGGTCCCTAATCCGTGCATGCTTTGTGACCTTGGGCAGTGACTCACCCCGCCTGTGCCCCAGTTTGCCCACCTGCTGGGGGGAGGGGAGGTGACAGTGTTAATGCTGTGCAGTCGGGTGAGTCCCCGTGTGCCTAGCACAGCCGGTGACTTACAAGGGCCAGCTGTCGGCCTTGCTGTTTCACAAATGCTGTGCTTGCTGCTCCACACGGAGCATCTCTGTCTAGCGTTCACTGCCTTGGCCCCCACAGCTGGGGCACCGTGGTTCCGGTTTCCCGGTACAGAGACGCTCACAGCGGACTCCTAATTATTCTCTTTGGCTCAGTTCTCCAATGGGAATACAACATAAGGCTCTTAATCCATCTACCAAACTCCACCCAGAAAGGTCTGGATCTACACCCCACCAGCAAAGTCCACAAGGAGGTGCTCTCAGGCCCTGGTGACTTCACACGAGGTCTTTGCTCTTTCACTTGTTGCCAAGTTGAGGAATAAAAGATTATTGCTCCTGTGAACTAGTGTTGAGTCACTGAGGGCTCGCACTGTCCTCTCTCAGCCACTTGTCTCTTCAGGATGTGTTCACAGTCAGCTCTGGAGGGTCAGCTCTTATTGATGTGGAGTTTCTCTTTATAAGCTAAGGGTGTTGAGCCTTAGCCTGAAATTCTCCAAATAACATTTTCCAACTTTGCCCATCTGAGTTTATGTCCCAGTTACTAGGGAGCAATAAGCTCTTGCTTTGTTTGTGCTTCGTGCGGTCATGTCTGCTGGCCTTCCCTCCTTTGCAGCTGCACTTAGGTAATGGCTGTTGGCCTTACTGTCTTCTCCTGCACGCTGCTCTCAATGCTGTGCTTCTCAGAACATCCAGAGCCCACTCAGTGAGGGGATCTGCTCCATGTTTGTCCCCTGGTCTGGCTGGCTGTGGGCCCGTCTCTGGAGACTCATGGCTGCTGGAGCATCGGTACGTGTCCCAGGGAGGGGCCACTGCCCAGCCCCGTCCTCCAGCAGGCCCTCATGCCATCTCTCCCCTCTCCCCAGGCACATGCTCACAAGTGCAGCCACCCCCAAGGTGCACCTTCCAAGTCCTTCGTGGCAATGGCACTTCTGTGGGAACTGTCATCGTGTTCCACTGCCCCTCGGGCCACCAGATGGTGGGGGCCGGCCTGCTCACCTGTGTCTGGAAGCAGAGTGTCGCCGAGTGGTCTTCAGCAGCCCCTCTGTGCAAGTGTGAGGCTCATTTCCCCGAGTTGCCCCTGTTTGCAGCTGTCCTGGGGTGGGTGGGGCTTGACCTCAAGAGCACCCTTGGAAAGGCATGGTGGGTGTGAGCACTTGGCCTCTCGGTGGGGTCCTGATCTTGGTGTTGGGGACTGGCCAGCACCCTTGGGGCTCCATGTCAACCTGTGGACTGGAGCTGTAGCAGCAGGTATGAGTCCTACCCTGCCACTGACATGGCCTGTCACCTCTAAGAGGCTACTTGTATTGTCCATGCTTGAGCTCTTGTTATTTGTTAGGCAGGAAACTACATTTGTTCATTTCTGTCATTCTTTCAGGCATGCACGCTGCAAACGTTAATAGGATATTCTGTGTGCTAAGAATTGTAGAAGTGAGAGTTCTGAGGCCGGGATGTTCCCGGCCAGGGCTGGGGGAGGGGATGGCTTTCCAGTCTTCTAGTTGTATTTGTTGTGCAGGGTATTGACGGATAATACCCAGCACAGCATTTTCTAAAGTGATGCCATGTGTCTTGTGCATTAGAAGGGCTCTGTAGTCAACCAGTTTGGGAAAATGCTGGATTAATAGGCTGTGGGACTTCTCAGAGCGTTTAAAATGCTCATGTGCTGGATGAGTCTCCGGGAAAGAGAGTGAATGTCAGAATTAGATTCCGAGAGATGGAAAGCCCTAGATAACAGAGTTGACTGAAATGGAGCATCCTCCTGCCTGTGGCCCTTGAGACGGGTGGTCCAGAGCACCCGTTGTGGGAGAGGGACAGGGCAAGGCAGGCTCTCAGAAGGTGTCCCACCCCTCTATCTCGCCCTTCACTGGCCAGAACGCAGTCATGTGACCACGTGGAGCTGCAGGGGAGGCGGGAGAGGCAGGCTCCTTTCTGGATGTCCAGAGTCCAGCTAGGGCAAGGCCTGGAGGGCTGAGCAGTGTCCCTGCAGGGGAGGGTGTGTGCTCACATTAGCTGCTGGGCCTCATTTCCCACAGCACCCTTTACAGTCTGATAAAACTAATTCTTAGTGCATAGCTGAGGTCACATGGGTGTTTTCCTTGCTTTGGTGTCCTCCTGGAAAGTGACAAGGAAACACATACGCCTGAAGGGTTTGCCAGGCTAGACGTGATAAGAACAGACCAAGAGCAGCCTGCTGCCACCCGCCTGGGGCCAGGCCACAGTGTGTGGGAGCCAGGGGCCTACCACTGAACTCCCTGCCAGAACTGCTCCCAGTGTGCCACCACAAACTCCTACACACCCTCCAAAACCCTGCTCAAACATCCCTCCTTGGGGGCAGTCTTCTCTGACAGTTTGCACAGACCCTTCCTTGGCCACCAGCACCTCCTGCTGCCCCTGTGGGTCATGCTTGCTATGGGGTGGCCTGTCGTGTCCACTGCAGGGCCTGGGTGAGCACCCAGGAGCTGTCTTGTCTACCTCACAGCTGTGCCGCCCTATGAGACCTTTGGCTTCAAGGTGGCCGTGATCGCCTCCATTGTCAGCTGTGCCATCATCCTGCTCATGTCCATGGCCTTCCTCACCTGCTGCCTCATCAAGTGTGTGAAGAGCCAGCAGCCACGGTCGGACAGGTGAGGCCCATCCTCTGGGAGCAGCCCCGGTGCCACAGGCAGTGAGCATGCACACGAGCGCCCCCACTCCCACGCCCGCCTCGCCCCCACCCTGCTTATCACGGAGCTGCCGTGGCCTGGCCCCTCCCACTGACCCTTCCTGGCTGGCCCACTGGCTTTGCCATTCTGCATGTGCCCTCGGCGCAGCTCCTTGTGGCCGCAGGCCAGGTCTGGTCCACTGCCACCACAATTCACTGAAATGCAACCTCCTAAAAAAAGCATTTTATTGTGAAATACTTACAACATGGGAGCCGCCTT
>JAVSCE010022423.1:0-123769 GCA_032199065.1 Smutsia gigantea
TGGCTGGGGCCTAACCTTATCAATCTCAGTAATTTTGATATATATCAATATTGTCTATAATGTGTCCAATTTGCACGGACATGCTCTGAGCACTTGGAAAGAGTGGTGAATGAGGAACGCCAAGCCTGTGCTTACATTCTGAAACAAGAAAGTGAGGGAGAAGAATTGTTCCTGACCTCAGATACGGTGCTCAGACTCATTTTTTAAATTTGAACTCCCATTGGATGGCACCCCAAGAAGGCAGGAAAACTCAGTGTGACAGGAAAAGATCTGAAGGCTGGGTGTCAAAACCCAGAGCTGGTGTCGTTGAGACAGTGATGTCATGACATGATTTTCCTTGGTTCCTTGGCCAGGCTTAGCAAAAACCTCTCAGTCGAAAAAAAAAAATAAAGCTTGAAAGAGCTTTTAGAAATTTGGCTGAAGTTGACTGACATTGGTGAGTAGGTGAGACACGGTTCAGGCACACACCACAACTGCTGGGGACACATGCACAGAACGGGTGTAGGGAGATGCAGGGGAGCTAGAGCAATGTGTGGAGAAGTGGCTTTCGCCTCCTGATTATGCTCTGGTGCCTCTCAGATACAGAACCCCAAAATTTCCACCTCCAGTCCTGACAAATCACATCCCCTTTTCTTGCTCTTACTCCATTTTTCCTCTTTACAGCCTTTCTGTCTCTGCCTCTTTCTTCTATTAGGCATTATAAATATCTAGAAAATTTGTTGATCTCTAGTATTCTGATAGTTTGGTGATTTCCATTAGGAATTTTCGCAAGACCAAAAATACATGTATTTGTATCTATGAACACATGTATGTGTGTGTATTTACCCATAAAATGACCCAATTTGGTTTCAGATGGCATGAGTTGAATTCCGGCTCTGATACTTTTTATAGTGGCTATTACATTTCCCTGGGCAAGATAGCTAACTTTCAAAGTCGTGGTTTCTAAAGCTGTAAACTAGCTATAACGATATATATGTGAGAAAGTTCTTGAGAAGATTGTATTTGGACATCTTATTTGAAAATAACTAAGAGTTATAGCCAGTTAAGTAAAAGACTTGCTGATTTCATTTATATGTTGTTTCTACTATTCTCTAGCATTTTTCTAAGCATTATTACTATTGCCTGATATTTACCTGTCTTCTATTATTACTCCCCAAAAATTCTTTTATGTGCTTAGGTGTCTGTTGCAGAAATATGATGTGTAAGTCAAAAAAAGAGGGAGGAAAATTCTCAATAGCAATCATTACTAGATTTCATTAAAAAACCCAATCACAGAGCCTTTCTTAGTTGACAGAAATGTCATTTCCAGAGAATATGGAAAGCTAGTTTTTGTTACTCCTTTTCGAAAGTCTTTAACTCATGTTGATATTATTTATAGCGAGCTCATAAATACAAGTTACACATCCTGCCTATTACAGAACATTCAAGGTAGTGGAGAGGACTCACCCTAGGTCAAAAAGGACTTAAAGCTACTTGAAAGAATTCCCTTTGTAAGCTGAAAAATAAGCTTTTCCAAGCTTTTTCCACTGCACATAAAAGAGATGTTTTCTACTAATGTAGCTTATTTCAATTTATAAAATCTCAAATTTAAGGTTATATTACATAGTCTGAGGCACCACCAAAAGTTTAATTCTATGAAATATTTAATCTAGTGTTATTATTACATCCTTATTGAATTCAAAAAAATGTATAATCTTAAAAATTATGGCATGTGAACAAATAGATACAATGTTGGATATAAATAGAAATTCTGTCGAGCTGTTTGAGTCCCTGCAGTATGTCTGGTAGAACCGGCAGATTACTGCAAACAGTAATGAAATTAATAAAACTGGAATTGCGTGCTGAACATTATGTTCTTGGCAGGAATTAAAGTGATGCTATCATAAAAGACACCTGCTTCTAGAAATTGAATTGGGAGACTATTGCATTATTTCCCTAGGAACAAAAGCTCACATACATTTTAAACGATATGCACCATTTTTGGGATTGCTGGGGTGGGATGTCAGGGTGGACACAGATTTTTGAAGTACTCAGTATGCCAAATCATTCTTTATCTTTCTCTAAATCCTTTTTCTTCTTTGATCCTATAAAAAGTAATAATTTTTAGACCATATTACCTTGAGTCATAGGGATATAGCCAAAATAAACAATCAGTCTGCTTTTACCTATGAAAATAGATTTTAATTTATAAATGACTCTTTTTGCCTTAGGTCTTATGTGATATGCTTGAAAGCAAGAAATGACATTATTAGTGATTGGGAAAGAGTCAACAACATCCATGACAATCTTTAAAATGAGTCATTTTGATCATTGAAAGGCTGTCACTATCCTAGGACAGTACTGATAGCTCATTACAATTGTTTTTCTAAGACAGCATTACTACAGGATACAATCTTACTCTGGTGTCATACACCAGATGCATCATATATATCACAACCTAAAGGAAATGTAGAGCTTAATTTGCCTTAATTTTCCAGTTAATAAAAACATAAATACTATGTAGTTAAAATCGAGCCCTTTTATATATCCTGACAATAATGCTAAAATCATGATGAAAGATACCTAAAAACATCCATGTATTAAATGCTACTGAGGTTTTCCTTCTTTCGAATTTCAATTATTTTCAGAGATTGCCCTCTTGTGGCCATATATGATGCTACTAATGACAAGATGATTGTTTCATGTATTTTGATTTTTCTATATAGTAAATGCTTTGAGGATTTACTAATTATCTTAAAATTCACTTTATAGTATTTCATGATGAAATCTGCATGAATATTCTTCAGTGTGAATTGTAAGCAAACTCTTGACTTCTGAAAGTTCAGTTTTGGCTGCAATAAAATAATTTAAGAAACACAGTAAATAAAAAGTGGAGGTCTGTGATTCATTAATCCATAAATCCAATATAATGTAACTTCATACAACAAAGATCTAGTGCTATCTTCAATAAAATTTTCAGGAGAAAGAGAAATTTTAGGATATAATACTAATATTTAAAATTCGTGTTAGAAAAGTATCAGTATTAATATTAGGAAATTATTTTTTGGTTACCTAACATACTTAATAAACTGGGCACTTTTGTTTTCAAAGCTGGCTTCAGAACTTATACAAATACAATCAGGCAATCATGGTGTTGGGGGACCATTGTCTATTTTCCTTGGTGCTTGTTCCTGCCGCAACCAAGAATTGAAGGGCAGAGACACAGTAGTGAAGCAGAGTGAAAGTTTTATTTAAAGTTACTTAAAGAGAGAAAAAGTACAGGCCACCTCAGCAAGGAGAGGTGCCCTAAAGGTTTGGAGAGAGAAAGTTTAAGATTAAAAGGTTAAACACTTACAAAGTACGGGCAACCTCAGAGAGAGGAGTGTTCCGAAAGGCTGGGGGTTCCCCCTTTTAAGGATTCTTCAGGAATGTGACTAAGGCCTGGGGGTGCAGACCTGTTAAGTGGTCTTTGAATGTTTAGAATTAACTTAACACAAGGAATTTCCTGCTCTGATTTCTCCCTGGGATACCGGGGTCTTGGTTTGGGAGTGTATCAAACAGACTGCCTGCCCAGCCCTCAAGGTGGGCTGAGTTAAGTCTGTTTGCTAAAGTGTAAGTTAAGAATCTTACATTTTTAACTTCCTGGGTAATAAAATACAATCTTTAAGATGGAATCCTTCATGCCTTTTACTATGTTGTTTACGGCTGGGCCTGCATGCTAAATTAGTTGCATAGGGTTACAAACTACTTAATTAGGGCCAGAAGGAGAAAAAAACAACACGTAGGTAAAGGTAAAAAAAAAAAAAAAAAGCTGGGCGTGCATAATTAACACAATAAAGACATGGGCTGTGCTGAGGTGCCCTCCTTTATCTGGGGAATAGTCAAACATTCCAGGCCAAGTTGCTCCTGGCTTTTTGAGCTTTAATTGGACTTTCCTGGCCTTTCTGTCTTTCCACCCTGCTCATATCTATTTTCCTGTCTAACAATGGTATTAAAAATCTATCAATGTTGAGCCAACTAGCTAAGGTTTCTAGGCCTCAGTTTCCTCATTTGTAAAATGAGAAGTTTGAGCCAGGAGATACGAACATTCATTTTAGATGTGCCCCACATCCTATTAACAAGACCTAACTAGCCATCAAAGGCTCCGTTCTCGTTTTTACTTTCTCCACCTAATTTCAAGTCAAATTACCTATTGAGTACACTTTTTTTTATAGCTTGCTGCCTTCTGGTCATACCTGCAAGCTTCAGAGGTGATTCTTTTTAGAGCAAAGGGACACAATGACACATGATGTTTACAATCTCCTGTTGTTTTCTGTGCTGAAATAGCAGGAAATGGCCCAGAGCCAGTAGAATGGTGGAAAAGGACCACAGGCAGGGAGACTCTGAGCAGGCTCCCCTGCATAAACTAAATTAGGTGACCTTTCTACCTCTTCCAGTAGGGACACCTGCCAGCAAGAAAGGTAAAACAAGCTTGGTGATCACCAGCAAAATAAGAAATGGACATACGTTAGATCACACAAGCTTTGTAAATGTTTATGTAACAGATCTGAAGATATATGTACATACATATATGTATGCACATACAAATTCAATGATTTTGTAATCAATTACTTTAATAAAATTTATATCCTATGGAGTGATCTTTGACAGTATGATTTAACTAGATAGCACCTTAAACTCTCGGAGTCAATTAAAATACTTTTTTGATTAAAAATAATTAATCTGTACCATATTTATTCAATAAGTCTATGATTAACCTTCTTAACAGCTGGCAACTGTTATTATTATTTTTTGGCCTGGACCATTCATCCTCAAACATCATCTTTCTCATCCATACCTCTACATACTCTGTGCTTCACCCTCTCTCTCATACAAAGTTTTGATTAACTTAAGCAGAAAAGAATTCATAGAAAGGGTACTTAATAGTTCAGAGAACCACCAACAAAAAAAACCTGAGGAACCTGGATTGGAATATACGAAGAAAGACAGGAGGATTTGGGAATATTTGGGACCCCACCAAACAAGCTTCCTCCCCTAGACCCATCAAATGAAGACAAGGTTGTCACAGAATGCCACTGGATTTCCAGCTTCCACTGGGCTAAGGTGCCCCTCCTAGAACGTAGGTCACTGCTGTCCCTAGGAAAGGAATATCCTTGTTTTTGGCAAGCCACCAAAGGATTCTTGTGGAAGGCAGAATAAGGGCTCCCAAAAGATGACCATACCCTAATCCGGAAATCTGTATGTGTTGTTTTACACAGGGGAGGCCTTTACGAGATGTAATTATTTTAAGGATCTTTAGATGGAAAGATTATCCCAGATCATTCAGTGACCCCCAAATGTAATCAAAAAGGTCCTTAAAAGAGGGAGGCAGAGTGCAAGGGTAAGAGAGTGATTTCAAGATGCCACATCAGTGGCTTGGAAATGAGGAAGGGGCCATGAGCCAAGGAATATAGGCCGACTACGGAAGCTAGGAAAGACAAGGGAACAGATTTTTCCTTAGAACCTCCAAGAGGAACACCGCCTGGCTGGCACCTTTATTTTAGCCCAGTAAGACTCATTTCCAACTTTTGACTTATAGAAAAGAAAATAATTTTTTGTTTTTACCTACCAAGTTTGCAGTAATTTGCAACAATAGCAGTAGGAAACAAATACAATTCCCCAATGAAAATGAGAGAAAATATTTGCAAAACACATAACTGATAAGGGATTGATACCCAATACGGATATTGATACCCAATATGGAACTTAACTTATACAATTCAATAGCAAAAACCAAACCACCCCCCCAAAAAAATCAAGTAATCCAACTTAAAAGTATGCAAAAACCTGTCTATACATTTTTCAAAAGACATTCCATTCCCAATGACATTTCATCCTATGACATTCAAATTGTCAACAGGTACATGAGAAGGTGTTCAACATCACGAGATTGCAAGTCAAAACCACAATGAGAAATCACCTCACAGCTGTTAGAATGTCTAGTGTCAAAAAGACAAGGAATCACAAGTGCGGGTGACGATGAGAAGAAAAGGAAGCCCTCCTGCACTATTGGTGGGAATGTAAGTTGGTGCAGCCACTGTGGAAAACAGTATGAAGGTTCCCAAATATATTAAAAATAGAAGTATCCTATGACTCAACAATTCCACTTCTGGGTGTATATTTAATAGCAATCAAATCACTATCCTGAAGAGATCTGTATACCCATGTTCATTGCAGCATTCTTTACAATAGCCAAGACACGGAAATAGCCTCAGTGTTTTTGATGAATGAATGGACACACAGACACACACATGCACACACACACAGACACACACACACACAGGAGTACTATTCAGTCATTAGAAGCCATTTGTGACAACATGAAGAAAACATGAAATTTGAGGATGTCATGCTAAGTGAAATTAGCCAGGCAGGGAAAGGCAAATGCTATATGATCTCACTTATATGTGGAATCCAATATATTTTTTTAAAATACTGTCATAGAAACAGAGAACAGACTGGTGGTTGCCAGAGGTTGGGGATGGGGAATGGAGGGAATGGATGAAGGAGGGTAAAAGACATTAACTTCCGATTATAGATAAATAAATTCTGGGGATGCAATGTACAGCATTGTGATTATAGTTAACAATGCTGTATTGCTTCACTTGAAAGTTGCTTAGAGAGTAGATTTTAAAAGTTCTCATTATAAGAAAAAATGTAATTATGTGAGCTGGTGTATGTTAACTAGTTATTGTGGTAATCAAATCACAATATGTACATATATCAAATCATTATGTCATATGCCTGAAATTAATGCAATACTATATGTGGCAATTTTATCTCAATAAAACTGGAAGGGTGGAGGGAATGGGATAGTACCTGGTGAGGAATTCCCCAAGCATAAGGAAGAGTCTCAGGACACCCAAAGAAAGGAAAAATATTGCCTACTATCATACTTTAATATTATTATTCTTTAGACTCTGTCATTACCAAATAGTTCTTGGATGCCTGATGTTCAGTCCTAATGACTTTCCGATCCACTATCTGCATTCCACTAGATCACTACCTCCAACAGCTCAAAGCAAATTCATAAAACTTCAAAAACTAAGATTTCTACTTTAGCTATCAGTGATAAAAGCCAATTTTACTGTACCTAAAACTGTAGGCATTTCAGACAACTATAGGTATACCATGAAATAAAAAATAAATATTTTCTATATAATTTCACAGTGCTTTCTTTTTAAAAAAATCTTGCTGCTGAGCTCTGTCACATTTTGCATATAAATGTTGCTATATAGAATTTTTAAACCTGATTTATACAATTAGACATTGATTTCAATGCTTCTAGCAATTTTTACACTACCACACACATTTCTAGTTATTGTAGTGAGTATAAAATTTAGATTATATAATCGAATTTACCACTTGTTGTCTGGTTAAAAAACATGCTGACTTCAGCGTCAGCATAAATTCCAGACTCTATCTACCTTTTTTTTTTTAATTGAATGAGTAACTAGCCTTGTGAAAATGATTCTTTCTGAGCTCAATTTGGCGACTCTACTACTTTACGTAACCCAAGGATCTAATGATGTGCTGCAATAAAGGGGGGAAAAAGTCATTCTAAAATTATAAAATTGTGATGCCAAAGGAAAAATTAAAAATGAAGTTTTCATTCCTTTTCATCTTTCTGGTCATAAATACAGATCTAACTCATGAATTGTTGAACCTAAATTCAAAAGATACCAAGTTATGAAATTACCGTAAGGTTTACTATTCAGTGTTTATTTTTCTGTGAACACTTTCATCCCAGTACTGCTTTACAAAGACCCCCAAACATTTAAGCGCTGTGCTGAAGAGCAAAGCCGTTTCTTCTCAAAAGACCTGATTTCTGGTTCTGGCTCTGACCTGCTCTCGTTACAATCTCCAAACAACCTTCTTGATGTGTAAGATTGTCATAACCATAGCTCTGGCCTGTAACATGACTTAGGGGCATGGCATATAATGCCGCAGTGATGTGGCACATTGCCTAGCAAAGGAAAACTACTCAGCACATCTTAGTTATTAGTATCAGTAATGTTGAGTAGGACAAGTCAAAAATGTAGAGTGCACAATATTGTGTCCATTCTTAGGGAAACATACCACATTTATCCCACATGTTTCTATTATTATAAACCATTAAATGTATAAATAGATGTTTTAAAATATACTTCTCTTTTATTCTCCTAGAAATATCTTTTACACATATAGGGTATTCCATGCACCAAAGTCTGATGAACGTATTTTTTTCGCTGAAATAACACTGCCTGTATTCACATATATGGCTGGAATTCTTAAGATCATTTTTGTATATACATGTTTTACATAGATTTCTTATCAAAATGCAACTCTCAAAAGTATTCATGAGGAGAAAATAGAGAAGTGAGAAATTGATTTATATTTTCTAATTTCAAGTAATTTATATACTATGAAATGCTCTCAATATAAAAAGAAAGAAATCTATCATTTCACAAACCACAGTCGTCTATTTTTTTTTTGTTTTCACGTGTTAATTACAAATACCACACAAAATCATTCTACACTGTATTTATCAAATGTAAACTAGTTACCCTACCAGATGAAATTCTCTTAATTTCTCTTAGAGGTCATCTTTACTTCATTTGAAAACCATACCATGAATGCTACTAGATCTATGTACGTGTATAAATATATGTATACGTGTGTGTGTATATATACACATAAACTCTCCTTTCTAGAAGTGTGCAAGTGCACATTGCACTAGAACTGTTAAAACTGCAAAAGGACTTAGTTAACAAAGAGACCAGGGCCACACTAAAGCAAAATAGTTTGAAGGAAAGAAAAATACTACACTGGGCAGAATATCTTTGCTACTTCACTCCTGCCCTCTTTGTCTTCCCAATTCCCTTGTTTTAACATTAGTTCTCTTTAACTAATGATAGGAATTTCAGGTTAGGTTTAAATTCTCACTTGCCCCTAGGATAAGAAAGGAAATCTGCAAGCTGCAATTGCAGTCCTTTTAGTCTCTGAGCCAAAGAAAAGTGCATGCAGATGTGTGTTAAGTCCATTTTTGCAGACTGAGGCTCTCTTCTGGGCCCTGAAGGCTCCAAAGGCCCCCTGGTCACTCTGAACTGCTGCCGTTTTTTCTGGTCCCAGCCACATGGGCTCTAGCTAAATGGTAGGTCCCTTATCAAAGCTCATGGCACTTGATTTTCAGTGGCACTAGACTGGCATGTCAGTTTCTGCCTGACTAGGAAATGTACTGATTACTTATGCTGTGTGAAGCACTGAGTATTATATTACTTGGTTTATCACATTTAATATTCATGACAACTCTTTGAAGGTAGTTATTCGATTAATGAGAAAAACAGCCTTGCAAAGGTTAAAATTTTGATCATTTTCACCTATCTAGTAAGTGATGAATGTGGAATTTGTCTGATTCCCAAAACTGGGTGTGTTGCTATTATATTGCGGTGCCCTTCTACCTTAATAGAACTGTAGGAGAAAGAAAATCTTTCTGATCTCCTACACTTGCAACACATCTGGGATTTTTGTTACAGAAAATATAAAAGAATAATCTCTAGAAAGGCTTAGTATGAATAGACAGAAAAAGGTTTGTTTTCCCTTAGGAAATATTTAATAAACCAGAGACTCAAGTCATATGCTAGGTCCTAGGTTAGGTAATGGAGATTTGATGATAAATTTCTCATTGTCCCCACCTTTACTTTCTGAAAACTCTAATACAGTGTGATACAAGATCATCTGGAGATCACCTGGGAATCCAGGTAAGAGAATTGTGCTGTAATCATGGTTAGGCTTTGTTTTACTTATTTTTCTGTTTGTTTATTTTTAGGATAGCAAAAAAAAAAATACATGGGGAGATTTCCCAGAGGAAATAAATTTTTTAAATTGATGCTTGAAAGCTAAAAAGGAGCTTGTGAGTAGTGAAGGGTATGATAGATATAGGAATAGAGCACTGTAGATGGTAGAAATTTTATGAGAAAAGGAATAATATTAATAAACTAAGGTTCATGCATTTATACAGATGAAAATGGTACAACTAAGGAAGATATCAGACTAAATAAAAACTATTAAACAAGATAGAGAGTATAAAATTAGCTATAATTCCTCATTAGAATGATATCCAAGGTAATTTTATTTTTGTTTTGTGTGTGCCTGGGCAATAACAGAGAAGTTCTTCATATTTTTATTAGGTGCTCTGGAAAATTTATGCCAGAAATGAGATGACTGGGTACTTAAAACTTGACTGAACTCTTGTGTAAAGGAGTTAAAAAAAATCTATTTAAGGGTACTCTCTGTGTTAAGCTGGTTTTCACTTTCGAATGGCTTGAACTGTAAGTAAAATGTTGCCCCTTTTGTTCAGTAAATCAGTTTTTGTGCACTGCCACACCAAACACGAATGCAAACACAAGTTGGAACTTCTTTCATTTTTAGAAATACCTGTAACCTTCACAACAGAGTTTTGTTCCCATGGGCTGCACTGTATAAATTGTTGGCCTGAAGGTTAGCATCTTTCTGTAGCTTGCAATATGGATTTCATAGCTAAGGTTTAAAACTGTGGAAGAGGAAATTTACTTTGTGGAATGGGAAAATGTTTAAGCTTTTCATTTTATATTCTTCAGAGCAAACAGCATCTTCTGGCCTTCAGGTATACTGATGAAGTGGCCCAACCCAACTGTAACTTTGCTTGTCCCCAGAGCTCTGAAGGTTGTCAATAATTTCCTGAAATGAGCCGTTTTCATGTCTCCTACATTAATTATCTGTGGTAAAAACCAGTCCTTTTCCCCGAGGCTTTGGCACTTCCCTCTTGTGGTGAGAAGTAGAGTGCTTTTCCTTGAAGAAACATACTGCACATTAAAATACAGTTTTCAGGCACACTGCTTGCCATTATAATTACTTTTGAGAACCACACTAGCAAGTGTAATGATTTTTGTTTCAACTATTACACATAATTTTGAAAACACAGAAGGAAAGTGAAAGTCTATATTTTTGCCCTTTCCATTTTTTTTCCTTCTGTTATCATTTTCTTTCTCTTTAGAGAATTTCTTTAGGCATCCTTTCAGAGTAGGTCTGTGGGTATTGAATTCTCTTATTTTGCTCTCACCTGAGACTGTCTGTATTATCCCCTGCATTTTACATAGCTTCAAGTGGAAGATCAGAATCACATTTGATTGTAAGACTAAAGAGATAAATATTGCTCCAGCCCAGTAGTCCTGGTGGGTATGATTATCTGAGTTGAGGCTCTTGGCAAAAAGATGCAGATGTACGGGTTGAATGATGTGAATGGTGAGATGGTTTCTTATCAGCATGAATAATATAAGATTCTGTGTTGACAGTTCTTTTCTTTCGGCCCTTAAAGCATATTGTACCTCTTTCTTTTGACATCCAAGGTTTTTGCTGAAACCCTACTGTTGCTCAAATTGGTCTCCTCCTATAGACAATGTATCATTTCTATCTGATTATTTTCAAGGTTTTTTCTTTGTCTTTGTTTTTACAGATTTGACTATGAAGCGTCTTGGTGTGGATTTATTTGAATTTATCCTATTTGGCGTTTTGCTCAATCAAAACGGGAATTTTTCAGCCATTATTTCTTAGAACACTTTTCATCCCACTCTCTCCTTTCCACTTTGGACTTCACTGTCATGAATGATATTTTGTTTTAGTTCCACACATCTGTAAGACTCTATTTTATTTTACAGTGTATTTACTCTTTGTTTTTTACAGTAGGTGATTTCTACTCTTTTTGTCTTCAGGTTCAATGATTCTCTCCTCTGCCCTCTTTATTCAACTGTTGAGCCCTGCTATTGAGTTTTTGCTTTTTTTTAATTGTATTTTGGTTCTAAAATTTCCATTTGGTTCCCTTTATATCTTCTAACACTTTGCTGAAACTTCCTATTTCTTTGTTGAGATATATTTTGTATTTGTTTCAAGCATTTTTATAGTTGTTCAGTGATACATTTTTGAGACAGGGACCATGGGTGTAGTCAGAGTAGGGTGAGGGCCTCTGGAAAAATAGCCCTACGAAAACTCCGTATTAAACAATTAAGCAAAGTCAGAGTCATATTAATTCTCTAAAGTAAAATATCAAAACTAGAAATATAAGCATTCTTCAGTGAAGATTGGTTAAAACTAAAAAGCTAGGAATAACTTGGCCTGGAATGTTTGAATATCCCCCAGATAAGAAAATACCTCAGCATAGTCCTGGTCTTGTTTGTGTCAATTAAATGGGGCTGTTGTAAAATTTACTTTAGCCTGCTAAAAGGCTGAGCTTATCTTTAACTTTACCCACATGCTGTTTTTCCTCCTCCAGCCCTTAATCAAGTAATTTATAACCTGGGCCATTAATATAGCAAGCGAGCCCAGCCGTAAAGAACATAGTGAAAGGCAGGGAAGATTCCATCTTAAAGATAAGATTGCATTTTAACACCCAAGAAGTTAAGAAGTAAGATTCTTCACTTACTATTTAGCAAACAGACAATAGCCCAGCCCACCTTGGGAGCAGGACAGTGAGTCTTGATTGATATGCTCCCAAACCAAGAAGCTGCTATTCTGGGAAAGAATCAAAGCAGTAAATTTCTTATGTTAACTCTAATAAATAATCCAAAAACTGATAACAAACTTAGTGTCTCTTCAAAGATAAACATTTAGAGTTCCTAGCCCTTTGTCTCTCAACCGCCTATAAACCCCCTAGACAACGCACCACTAAGGGCTCTCTTGTCCCCTCTTGGCGTGAGCCAGGAGCTCTGTCCTCTCACTGTATCTCTAGATAAAAACCTCTGCCCTGGCTCTCCTACCTTAGGTGTTTGCAAAATTCATTCTTTGACTCCACAAACAGAACCCTGGCATCATTTTCATGATGACTGTTTTAAAATCTTTGTCAGATAATTCTAACAATTGTACCATTTCAGGATTAAAATCTGTTGAAAACTGGACATTTTGTGTATTATGTTATGATTCCTGAATCTCACATTTTAGCAGGTCTTCACTGACGAGCCCAGTGGGTAAAGGTGGGTGCTGCTTCATTATTTCCAGGTTGGGGTAGAAATCCCAGCTCTCCAGCTAGTCCTATCACCCTTCTTAGTGGCTCAGAAAATCACAGGAAATTCATTCAACATTATTCTTTTTTCAGTGTTTTAGTCTCCTCACTGACACACATGCTCATGGTCTAACTTTAACTTGTCAGCATCATCAGTGACCACCTGATTTCCTGAAGCTCAACTTCAAGAATGCAACTGTTCAACTACCATCTCCTATGCTCCAACTTACTGCCTCTAGAATGCTATTGCAGCTCTGCTGTGATCAGACTAATACATCATAGAGACACTTGATATAGAATTTAGAGAACAACTGAGGAAGGAAAGTTGTATAAGGAACCTAATGATAAGGCTGTTGTAGAGGTCCAGTTGAGAGACACCAGTGACGGAGACCAGGGTTGTGACAGTGAAATGAAAGAGAAATGTTTGGGTTTGAGATGTATTTTGAAGACTGAATTGATGGAAGTTGGAGATTAAATTGACAGAAGTTGGTAATGGAAGAGAGAAAAGAAAGATCCAAGAGTGATATCCAAGTTTTGAACTGAAGCACCTGACTTGATAATATAGACAAAACTAAATATAGAATACAGGAGAAAAAGTGAGGGTAATACTGGATTTGTACTTATGCAACATCCAAGTTATAAAGTAAATCTAGAACCCAGGAAAAACCTAAGTAATAAATAGTAGAAATATCTGTACATTAAGAGAGAAATGTAACTTTATAGTGCTTGATAATTTTTGTAGCTATACTTGGAGTTACAAGTTTGGATTATTTTATCAACAGACAAGTAGAGTGCTTGACGATGGAATTTGGAGCAATGTTTGTTTAAACAATTTCACTCATATAAGGTCTATGCAGGATAACTATATAAATTTGGAGTCTATACAAGGATTTCTTAGAGCTCCAATATTGTAAAATAAAGAGAGCAATTCTAATTTTTCTTTCTCTTTTTTGTCTTAAATTTTTTTTTTTTGCCAATTCAATTGGCAAATTGAATTGCAGTATTTTGCAGCCTCCTTCTCATATTTATTCTCTAATTTCCTGCCACTTTTCTGTTCTTTTCTTTGAGGGAAGTACTTGTTCCTAAGGGAACTGTTAAAGCCCCTTAGTATGTCAAATATGAAAGCTAACAATCTTGTTTATCATTCAGTATCTATCTCATGAAGAAGCAAAACTACAAAAGCAATAACAACTACCAGATGAGTAGTGTAGGAGTATGCTTGGTATCAATTTCCCCCCACCTACTTTTTTTTCTCTTAAAACATGTTCCTCTGGATCAAATTCCAAATACCACCTGCAATGGAAACAACATTCAGCACATCTCTGACAAAAGAAAATAGAAACTACAATAGAACATTCACTCCTGAGCCTTGAAATATCCCCAACATATCAAAATACCACCTACATCCTGGAAAAATAAAATACAACCACCCACATCCCCTCCCACCTCCAGCATGACTCAAACACACACATTCCCCTTAACAACACTTACAAAGAATGTCTACTCATTTGAAAGGTTTAGTTTTTCTAAAGTCAGCAATAAAATATATTATGCAATCACAACAGGTTTTACTAATGATGAAACATTTTTTAATTTAAACTATGTAAGTTAAAATATATGTGTTTTACACTAAGGTTATAAATATTTTCTTAAGAACATTCTTCCTATCGTAGATGCTAAATAAGTACTTCACTGAAGAGTTCACAATAAGTTTATAATACTCTATACAATGGAGGCCAAAATTGTTGAAAATCAGGAAATTTTGTCCTTTGGTGAGCCATTAATAAAATGAACGTAAGGTTGCTTTTAAAAGAACCAGATGATTCTATGGTATCCTATATCAATTGTAATTATTATTGTCATTTGTACCTAGTTATGTTAAGCTTATACTCAACTATGGGGAAGAACTGTTAGTTTTTTTTTTAATATTTGAGGTTATGGGTAGCTTGGCTATGACTGATACTCCTCAAATTTGAACATGATTATATCTAAATATATATAGTTAGATATGTTTAAGTTTAATGGTTATGTAATATTGGAAGGATTATCATAAAATTTGGGAAACCATTTAATATGAATCTTACATCTCCTTTTTATTCAATTAAAATACTTCTTGAACTGTTGTTATTTGCCTATACTATACTTCAGGCTGAGATTATTAAGCACAGAAAGCAGGCAATATATGAGATAAATTCGCAGAGGAATAGGATTTTAACAATTGGGATGATGGTAATGATTAGTAATAGATGAGCAAAAACTTAGTGCCAGGAAAGCAAACAACAAAAATATCTTATCTCATATATTTGATCAAACTTGCCACATTAATCATAACTTAAATCTTCTAAATTCCTAAATACTTAGTTTTGGCGGTCTGCTTTTTGTTTCATGGATTTTCGCTCTAGATTATCTTCATTCCCATGATTTCGACTATCATCATCTCTATGTGGACTATCTCTATCTCCTCATTTTCTGTCTACAGCTATGGTCTGATATTTTTAATGCTCCAGCAACTACTTCCATTGACCATACAATCAAACCTTGTCCAAAACCAGATTACTTCCCAATGAGTTTTTTTTTTCCTGAGATGTGGTTTTGTTGTAACCAGGATACTATTCATGATACTACTAAGAAAAATGAATTCTACAAATAATAAACTAATGACATTTTTGAGCCCTTACTTGCATGATTTCATTTAATCTTTCCAATCACCTAATGAGGTAACTATTATCATTTTGTGTTTTACAAATGAAGAAACAAATGGGAGCTTAAAGAAATTAAATGACATGTCTGAAGCCAGTTTTTAGAGAAAGCAATGGGTGGTAAAATTGAATGGAGCTTGAATCCAGGTCAACCTTACTGAAAATCTCTAACCACATAAATTATGTTGCTTCTCATTACTAAGTCACTTAGTTAAAATAATTTAACTTGACTTTTCTCCCTTCTCTATCTATTTCTCAGATTCCAAGTTCCATTGATTATTCTCTTACAGTGTGTACCATTTCCATTTCCATGGTTGCAATTCTGGTTGTCATAGATTACAAAAGTGACCACAATTCTCTGCAGATCTATGCAATAACAAGTGGAGGAGAGTTACCCACTCCTTAAATCTGGTCTGACCTGTGAGTTCATGTGGACCACAGAGCTCCAGAAATGAGGTTCTATGAGTTCTGAGTCCGTCTTCCAGAGACTTTTTATGCTTCTCTCTCCCACTTGAGACCTGTGTCAATGCTGCCTATTTAACACACTGCGCCCAGTCTTGCTCTAGACTGAGACTACGCAAGATGAGCCATCCCAGCTGACCCATCTAAAATCAGCCAGCTCCCTTGACCTGACAATTGACAACAGTCAGAGAAAAGCCCAGCCAACCCCACCTGAGCATAGCCCACATCAGCAGAATTGCCACCCCACAGAATCATGGGCTAGATAAATGGTTACTCTATTAAACCACTAAGTGTCAGGGTGTCTTGTATGCATCAAAATGCAGCCTATTTATTTAAGAAGACTTTGAATTAGTCAAATTGGCCTACTTACTATTCCCTCACTTTTATAACGGCATACTGTATTTCACACTTTCATATTATTTCCTTGTAAAGATGTCTTACTGATTAAACTCATTGACATATTTTACTTTCTGATAGGATATTATTGCAGTTACACTAGGCTTGCTATTTCAAATATCAGAGATGATTTTGATATGTACAGTTTTTTGACATATTTATCACAAATCCTGTTATAAGACTAACATGAAAAATTGCTTAACATAACTAAGACTTAAAGAGATTCACCAAAAAAAAGAAAAATAGAAGATGAGCTCTAGTTATAGAATAATTTCTATACAGAATTCTAGAAGATTTTATACAGGTTATTTTATTTCTCTGGCCTTAGGTTTCACACCTCTACAATCTTTACAGCCTTTTATAGCTCTGATCCTTCTATTTGCCATAAGACTGTCCAGAGGATCTAATAATGATAATGTTCATAAAAACTGCAAACATATTCAGATTCCCCTATGTGCCAGACACTTTACTAAGGACTTCATACGCATTCATTCATTTAATGCTTGCAACATACATATCCAAATTATTTAAAATATCACTATAAAAATTCAATATGATATCACTCACAGCTTTCTTTAGATTGGCTAAAGAGACAAAGGACTTATGATCTGAAATTTATTCAAAATAATTTATTGTCACATGAAGAATAGGTTTCCAATAAATATACCACAGGGAAGATACCTGAAACCTGAAAGATAAATATCAACAATCCCTCAACCACTAAAATACTTTCACAGATTCCTGTCCTAAAGCTCCTATGAATTACCCTATAAAATGATTTCTGGAAATCCTGCAAAGTCCAATAAATCTATAACATCTGTTCCTCAGATTCTTACTTTTGTTAGACACAATAAGTCATAAACGAACATACCTACAAGTTGAAGATTAGAATCACATTTGATTATATGACTAGAGAGATAAATATTGCTCCAGCCCAGTACTCCTGGCAGGTAGGATTATCTGAGTTGAGGCTCTTGGCAAAAAGATACAGATAGTACAGGTTGAGTGATGTGAATGGTGAGATGGTTTCTTACCAGAATGAGTAACTTTATTGGGAGTCACCTGAAGGTAGGTTACCAGAAGCAAGACTCAAGTTTTTATAACTGAGCCTTTATAATTCACCATTGTTATTGTATATGAAGACAGAAAAGTACATTTACATATTATATTTATCACCAAAAGAAAAGTAAACAACACAATCAAGGTGCATAAAGATTCCAACAAACAGAAAGATCAAAGCCAGATTGCTTACTCTCATTAGAAATATTTAGATATTTAACAAATATTAATATTTAAATTAATAAGTAAGTTAGATATTTAATATTTAATACAAGTTAAGACAGGGTAGGGAAAACCTGGCTTAACAAAATTCCATGTTAAAACAATAATTTTTTTAAGTCATTATTCTATTTAAACACACTGGAGGGTTATAACTTGACTGAAAAGTAGTAAGGTAATTTGGAGGTCTGAAGTATAATTAGTGTGTGATTTTATAAGATGATGTAATCTATGTTCTTTTTATATTGGAGGGGAAGACTGCTGTCTAGTTCTGGGTTTCCCACTGTAAAAGGAGTATCAACAAACTTTTGTCCAGCCTTTGAAAGTAAGTTGGAATAAAACAGTGCCAAATGTGGAACTTGAAAAAGAACGTGCAATACTTTAATCCCTAAAAATACAAGTTTTTTCAAGTTTTCATGAAACAATAGATGCCTACTTTCTGTTAAAAAAAGGGATAATGCACCATAGAAATATTCCAGAGAAATTATTATTTTCAAGCAGACAATAGTAAATACTATATATTATATAATATTATGAATTGGTATGCATTGTTTTATTATGATAAAAGAATTCACTTTTGTTAAATAATCTATTCCTTAGTATAGGTTAATAAAGCATTACTAATGTCTGACAATTGATCAAAAACCAGGCAAACAGGAATGATGTTTCTGTGAACATACCTATCCCACCATTGGTTATATATGTTAGTAGACATACTAAATACACTTCCTCAATCTTGGTTTCCTTATTTTTAAATGAAGGCTTTTGTGGATCAGTTCATCTTAATAGTTACTTATAATGCTATTTATTATTTTATGCTAAAAATTAGCTCTGAATATTTATATAAAATGAATCCTCAGCAATTATAATTTTGCAAATGACTTTGATTTATAAAACAGGAAAAAACTGACATATGATTGCATAATAACATTTTTCTAATTTTATCTATCTTTTAATTTTCCTTAGGAAAAAATATGATGCTTTCTTTCTATACTAATAATGTAGCATATAGTATATATTACAAGTATTTTAAAAGTGAATTCTTATTTCTTTCACAGTCCTGTCTTCCATTTCATATAAGCATTACTCCCACAAGGTGGTGCTCTTTATTTAAAAATTCCAAGAGAAAGCAGTTTTGTTCTATATTTGCATAATGCTTAATAACATAATAGAGGCTGTAGCATATTGTAAATGATTAAATGAAAGATGAAAATGTATTTATTACTTAAAATTTATTTTTATTGTTCATCCCATTTAACTTATTGGGTTAAAGTTATATTTTTATTTAAAAATGTTAAATGTACAAATAAGTTTTGATAACAATTCAGTTACTGAAAATTGAGAGGTTTTAAAAATTCAGGGTTAAAACCTGACTAGGAAAATACATGCTATTCATAAGCAAAAAATATGGAAGGAAGGAGGGAAGAAGATAAGTTTGGAACACATGTTCTCTGGGAATCAAGGGAAATTAGAATACGGCATAGAAATACTATCTAGAAGGCCTTTAATGTTAAGCTAAGTACAGAGGATGCACATATTAAGCACATTATATTAACCTGAATTCAGCTACTGGGGAAGGAGTGAAGAAAGAAAAAAAGAGAAAGAGAAGAAAAGAGAAAGATGGAAAGGAATAAAATAAAGAAGAAATTGAATACTGACAGTGATTTTATCCACCATTTCTTTCAAGGATGTTATTTCCTGAGGCAGAGGTAGGAAGTTTGAATCTGCTATTTCTTCAACGCCCTCATTTCCCCCAAGTCTCTTAGATTATTAGATCTCACCTTCCTGAGGCTCATTCAGGTGTTCAAAATTTTACAGAATTTGTTCATGCCACTTCTGAGCATAAAGAGTTTATCTAGTAAACAACCAAAGGAAGAATAATATATTCCAATACTGGAAAAAAATTAATTGGATGAGGAGTTCTACTTCCAACTAAGATATAGAAAATGCCAAGAGAATATTGTGCCCATGCTAACAATGAGCAAGAACAAGTTGATCTAAAAAAAACTCATAATTTCTTTTCTTTTCCAATCAGAGAGCTGAGGATGCAAGACATTCAGATGAACCAAATTCCCAAGGTTTTCCTCTGAGGAAAGACAAGATATACAACCACCTAATTATTGGCATAATATGGGGGACAAGAGAAAGCAGACATAAAAGTGAGAGAAAATAAATTCACATTTTAACAAATTCTTAAAAGCCTAGTGTGGGCTATCATAAGAAATCAGAAATCCTGGGAGCTCCCTGCCCAAGAGAAGTCTTCATCTGCTCACCTACTGGCTCTTTTACAAGACAGGTTCAGCTGCTGCCTGGGGACAGGCATGAAAGGAGAAAAAGGTATCTGCCACTGGGATAAGGGCCAGAGCCCTTCTAACATTCAACATTTGATCCTGCTTTGATAAAAATAATTAATTTTAAAAAGTCATCTGTCTGTAGGAGAGAGAAATAAGACCCTTCCATAAGTACCAGGCAAAAATGGGCTGCTATGAGTGAAAGGACAGAGAATCACCTTGCTCCCAGGCCAAGGTTAGCTTCCACTGGGACAGTTACAGAAATCCACTCCCTCCAACCATCACTGACAATAGAAAAAAAAAAGCCATTGGGGGAGGCGCAAGAAACCTACTGAATTCCAGAAAACTGCAATGATGTAAAGAAGATATCTACTACTGTGGGAAAAGGCAGGAATCTAGATTGTGGAAACACCTACTGATTCAAGTCAGAGGTCAGCTGCCTTGGAGGATGAGTAGAGAGCTCTCCTTTTGGGAGGGGCAGAAGAATGGAGAAAAGCCCAGTCCAGAGGCTTGGTGCAAACAGCCAGCTTAAGGCTGACATTTGAGAGGGAGAACTATGAAGGCCCAGTCTCCCCTTCCCCTGCTTCTACCATGAGTCCTGCAAAGAGTAACAAGCAAGAGAAAGCTGTTGCTAGGGAAGACACAAGAATGCAGAGACTTCTTTCACTCCCCCTTTGTAGGATGGGCATATAGTGTCTTCTAAAACTCAGTGAAACAAAAATACTTAGACAAACACGCTGGCATTCTAAAACACATTCAAAATGAAATATACATACTGTTCAAAATAGAGGATTTTTAAGCCTGTGTAGCACTGAAAGTGTCAATAAAGCCCAAATCAAGTTCAACCACTAATTACTGACTCAACCCCCAAATTAATGGCCTGATAAGAGGAGTGACCACTTATGATACAAATATTACTTACTTCAGTTTCTCCTGTTTTTTTTCACACATTGTTTGATAATCAACAATGGCAAGACATGTCAAAAAAAAAAGTCCCATACAACCAGTCACAGAGAAGTCCAAGTTGTTGAGACTTTGGAACTCTCATCCACAAACATTAAAATAACTATGCTTGATACACTGAAGGATCTAGTTTTGAAAAAGTGAAGAGAATGTATAAAATAGGAAATTTCATCATCAAAATGGAAACTATAAATAAAACAATCCAATGGAAATGATGGAAATGAGAAACATATCAGTAATGAAAAATTCCCTTGATGGACTAGTAGCAGATAAGACACAGTAGAGAATCCGTGTACTTGTGAACTTGAAGATAAGTGAATAGAAGTTATCCACACTGAAAATAAAGAGAAAAAGGAATATAAAAGCAAACAAAATAGAACATCCAAAAAGCTGTAAAACAATATCAAATAATCTAAAATACATGTAAATTTTCCAAACTAATGGGAAAAAAAACAACAACTATGTATTCAGGAAGTTCAGAGAGCTCCCAGAGAAAGAAATGAGGAAAATCACAAATAGGCAAATTGTACTAAAGTACTGAAAATGAAAGATAAAGGGAAAATCTTGAAAGCATACTCAGGAGGAAAAATATACTATGTGAAAAGGAAAAGTGATTAAAATCGAAAGGATATTTCACGGTAGAAACTATGAGAGCTAAAAGACAACTGATCGACATCTTCACAGAGAGGCAAACAAGAAAAAATATCTCAATCTAGAATCCCATAACTGATGAAAATATATTTAGCCAGGATGATATAAAAAGCGTAATACTTCATGAACAAGTATATTTTAGTACAAAACTAAGGTTAGTT
Source organism: Smutsia gigantea (assembly GCA_032199065.1). Lineage (NCBI taxonomy): Eukaryota > Metazoa > Chordata > Mammalia > Pholidota > Manidae > Smutsia > Smutsia gigantea. The sequence goes on from JAVSCE010022423.1 coordinate 21,932, forward strand.
CCACAATTGAAATTAATTCATGCAATTACGTAGAAAATAAGTTATAAAAACTTTTCAACAAATAGTCGTAAATAGACAAAATATAAATCAATTCATTGAAATGACCTCAAGAACTCCCTTAATTTAAATTGGAAAAATTATTAAAATTAGACAAAACAAAGAAGAAAATTCTATAGCTAACATTCTTTCTTAATAGCAAAATTGTGGCATTACTCCTAACATCAGGAACAACATTGTCTCGAAAGTCCTAGACAGATAGATAGTCTGTCTTTAATTTGCATACAGTATGATCATCTATATAGAAAACAACTAGAATAAGTTCACATGTGAACAGTAAGATTCTGGCATATAAGGACAATAGAGAAATATCAATTGTAAGTTTATATACCTTTAATGAAAAATTTGAAATTAAAATATTAAAACAATTTCTGATAGAAATTTTAAAGTACCTAAAAAGAATACCTTTATACAAACACCAAAGATACTACAACAAAAGAAAATTATAGACCAATATTCCTGATAAACTTAGAAGCAAAAAAACTCAACAAAATATTAGCAAACCAAGTTAAAAAATACATTAAAAAGATCATTCACCACAACCAAGTGGGAGTTATTCTAGGTATTCAAAGAGGGTTCGGTATCTACAAATCAGTCAGTGTGATACACTCCAAAATATATAAAGAACTCACAATGCAACACAATAAAAAATGATAATCTGATTAAAAAATAGGCAGAGGACCTGAACAGACATTTTTCCAAAGAAGACATATAGATGGCCAACAGACACATGAAAATATGCTCAATATCAATAATCACAGGGAAATAGAAATCAAAACTACAATGAAAAATGGAGCTCCTCACACCAATCAGAATGCCTAATATCCAAAAGATATGAAATAACAAATGATGGTGAGAATGTGAAGAAAAACGAGCCCTTGTACATTGATGGTGGGATTGCAAACTAGTGCAGCCATTATGGAAAGCTGTATGGAGGTTTCTCAAAAAAACTAAAAATAGAAATACTATATGACCCAGCATTTCCACTTCTGGGAATGTACTTGAAGAAAATAAAATCACTAATCTAAAAAGATATATGCCCACCTATGTTTATCACAGTGTTATTTATAACAGCCAAGACATGGAAAAAACCTAAATGTCCATTAATATATAAATGGAAAAAAAGATGCTCTACACACACACACACACACACACACACACAATGGAATATTACTCAGCCATAAGAAAAGAATGAAATCTTGCCATTGGTGACAAAACGGAGGGACCTAGAGGGTGTTATGCTAAGTAAAATAAGTCAGGGAAAGACAAATATCATATGACTTCACTTACATGTGGATTCTAAAAAAACCAAAACAAATGAACAAACAAAACTGAAATAGACTCATAAACACAGAAAAGACTGGTGATTGCTACAGGGTATAAGGGAGAGGGGATGGGTGAAACAGGTGAAGGGGAAAAAATTAGTAAGAATGTTGATATCTTGATGTAGGTCATGGGTACAAGAATGTATAAACATGCCAAAATTCATTAAGCTGCATGCTAAAATTTGTGCATTTTATTGTATGTACCTCAGTATAAAATAAATAAAATAATACCTAAATGATTGGAGGGATATTCTATGGTCATTGATTGGAAGATTCAATACTGGTGATATCAGTTCTCCCCAAATTGATCTATAGATTCATTGCAATTTTAGTAAAACCCTGGCAGGTTTTTTGTTTCTGTTGTTTGTTGTGTATGTAGAACCTGCTAAGTTGATTCTAAAATTTACATGGAAATGTGAAGAACCTAGAACAGCCAAAACAACTTGAAAAATAAGAACAAAAGTGTAAATCTTTCAAGGATTAGTATAAAGCTAAGGTAATCAAGGCTGAGGTATTGGGGAAAGACAAATGTATAAATCTATGGAAAAGAAGGGGAAGTTCAAAACGGATGAAAATATATATGGTGAATTTGTTTTGGCAAAGGTCTAAAGGTAATGTAATGGGGGAATGATTCTCACCACTGGAACTAAAACAAGTAAATATTCACATGAGAAAATTTGATACTGACACATGATACACAAAAATTAACCATATTTGGATTACAGGCCCAAATGTCAGAGCTAAAGCCATAAAACTTCTATAGAAACCATAGGAAAAAACCTTTCTCACCTTTATTAAGACAAAAATTTCTTAGAGAGGACCCCAAAACACAAATCACAAAAGAAAAAGATAAATTGGACTTCAGTAAAATTAAAAGTATCTGCTCTCTGAAAGACACCTTTAGAGTAAATGAAAGACACGCAAAAGATTGTAAAATACTTGTAAAACATACCTGATAATGGACTTGTCTCCTCACTACAGAAATACAAAAATCTTTTAAGCCTATAAGCCTAAGACAGTATACTCAATAGCATTACTTTTCAAGAAATGAAAACTAAAACTCCAATAAGATACCATGGCATACCCATTAGAGTGGCAAAAATTAAAAAGATTGACAATACCAAGTGTTGTTGAGGAGACAGAACACCTGGATTCTCAGACACTGTTGTTGATGATGCAAAATGATAAGCCAGTTTCTTATAATATTAAAGATAACTTTGCAGACAACCCAAATATCCCACTTGTATCTGCTTAAAAGAAAATACATTCATATTTGAATGCTCATAGGTTTCTTCATAATAGATGAGAACTAGAAATGGCCCTAATGTCCATCAGTTAATAATTGGATAGACAAGTTGCAGAATATCTATGTAGTGGAATACTAGTCAGTAATAAAAAGAAATACACTGCTGATAGAGGCAAAACCATATAAGAATTTCCAAATCATTATGTTAAGTGAAAGAAGCCATACTGTCATTCCATTTATATGAAATTCCAGAAATGTCAGAATTATCCTAAGAAAAAGCAGATCAATGTTGGCCAAGGTGTGAGTGTCAGGGAGGGGGTTGACTACACAGGGGCACAGGGGCAGAGGGAAAATTTTAGGATAATGGGATTGTTCTATATCTTGATGTGGTAGTAATTAAAAGGTAATCAAACTGTACACTTTAAAAACATGAATTTTACTCCATATATATTACACTTAATAAAATTTTAACATAGTATATATATATGTATATATGTATATGTGTGCATGTATATATACTTACGATGAGTTAAACATAACATCCTGTCCATATTTAACATGGCTTATTCCTGAGGGATTTTTGAAAATAATTTCAATCATTTTTCTTTTTCATTGCTATTTTTTGTTTCTTGCCTTCTGGCTTTCAGAACTCCCAATGCAAGAGAAACGAATCCACCTAATGATAAACTTATAACCTATAGTAAATAGAAGATAGTAAAAATTCTTGAACAGGAGAATGGTATCAAGTGCACAATTTAGGCAAGTAAAACTAGATTCAGTAATCAAGAATGATTGGTAAGAGGAAGGGTAGGGCACAAGTTAAGATACCTCTATAATATATATCCCTTAAGTAAGCTTTTTATTCTCTTTAATTTCAAGATTAGAGATCAGAAGAGACTTTAAGTCTGGAGCCAGAGATTTAGTTTTAACTACATGTAATGGAAGCCACTGTAGTTTTTTCCCAAAGTAAAAACATAAGAATGTACAGAGAAAAGCATATAACCAAGGATTGAAGTATAGGACATGCTTATAATTGGATGCAGTGGGAGAAATGAGTTTTTTGAGATAAGGACAAAACAGTATCAAATGCTACAGAGAGGGCAAGGGAAATGAGGAATGAAATTAGGTCAGTAGATTCAATTATTACGGCTCCAAATATAATTTTCAAACATTCTGTCATAGTTGGGGAGTAGAAATAATTTCACAGAAAATGGAGAGAATGGGAGCTGAGAAGTTGTAGCAGGAGGCATAATGTTCTAGTTTGAGAACTCTGGTTGTGTAGAAGAGATACAGACCCAAACTAGAAAGGATAGTCATAAAAGGGTTTTAAACCCAGGGGCTTTTGGAAAGTAGAGAAAAAGCATTTAGTGGAAAGGAAAAGACTGATGGAGGAAAAAGGACCATCTAAAGGTTAATGGCCCCCGAGGAGCTGGGAGAGAAAAAGAGAGCAATGACATAAGCGAGAACCAAGAAGGATGAGAAAATAAGTAATCTAGTGAGATGGGAGTAAACAAGATTTATTCTTGCTGCAGGGGAAGTTTGAAACATTTCTTAAAATAACTTTATTGATTAATAGTTTAAGGTCAATGTATCATTGTGTGCATATGACCAGAAAGTAAAATGATGTTTTCTTCCTTTTCTCACTATTCTCTCCTTCTCCCCTCCACTTGACTCTTCCTCTCAAGGCCAGTTTCCAAGGTGATGAGTCAAAACTGTGTTACTTAAGTGGTGTTGTGACTGAAAACCACAAGAGGCTCAGAATTTTAATTAAAAACTATCACAGATCCTCACATAACTGTGAAAGGCAGATTTGATTTTACAGATGAGAAAACCGAGGCTCTGTGAGAAAAGTAACTTGTCTAAAATCAAAGTGCTCATCATAGTGGTACATTCTGGATTAAACCCTATGGTCCCTGTTAAGATTTCATTCCTGTCTCTCATAACCACAATATTTAATAGAATTCTCTTTTGTTATCTCCCTCAATGAAAGGAGAATCTGTAACTGTCTTCTGAAGATAGCATTCCCTTGTGATTAATACCAAAGAGGAGTTACCACAGTGTAGTTCTGACCAGCTGGAAATAAATAAGTAAATATATAAAAAGCCAGTGATCCAGGATATCAACAAGGAAATGCGGGACTTGAACCCTGCTGGAGACCACATGGATGCCACAGCAATCATTCACTCCATCAGCAGCTGAACAGCAATCTTCTCAAGTGCGCACAAAACATTCTTCAGGGTAGATCATGCGACAGGCCACCAAAGTTATCTTAGCAAACTTAAGAAGACTGAAATCATACCAGGTATCTTTTCCAGCTATAATGGTATAAAACTAGAAAGCATAACATGAAGACAGCTGGAAAATTCACAAATATGTGCATATAAACAACATACTTCAGAACTAATGGGTCAAAGAAGGAACCAAAAGGGAAATTAAAAAGTATCTTGAAACAAATTGAAAATAGAAACATGCCAAAACCTGTGGGATGTTGCAAAAGCAGATATATGAGGGAAGTTTATATTGACAAACACATACTTTAAGAAAAAATGCATTCAAAAAAAAAAAAAAGCCAGTGATCTTAGCTGCATTTTTGCCACTAATGAAATAGGACCACAGGCAGGTTTTGGGGGTTTCTGAATCTTGATTCCCATATTTGTGAAGGTGTATAGCCATAGTTTGGAAGGGCTACTCTAGTTCTACATTTCTGAGCTTAAACATGGACAGACTGTGAAAGACCAGTTCTACCATATGGGTGAAGCAGACTTTGGACTGGCTATGGGTTGTTTATGTCCTCCTTTACTCTTCACTTGGCTTTTAGATTACATGTCTTTGTAAATGTTAACACTCTTTGAAGTGGACATGAAATTAAGAAGAGAATACTATTGAGGTTTATTGCTCATAAAAGCTATGTGAAACCATCAAAAGCAATGTGAACTAAATTTGTGGCCTTACAAAAATGTCATTGGCAATTTGCTTCAGAATTCCTTTTCTATCCCATCTTAAATAGCAAAATGCAGCATAAAGAATAAAGACAGAGAAATACAAAAGACTTACTCTGAAAATATTGTTGGGGAAATTTTTCCTCAAGATGTCAGGTTGAAAAGTCCTGAACTCTGAATCATTTGACTCATAAATCCCCTGTTTATATACAAATAAATCTGTTCTATCCTCTACAGTGGGGCAATAAAATTTCATTCCCCACTTACCTCTCTTCCCTTCTATAACAACATTTCTCACACTATGGAAGGGAGTGCCTTATTTAATGTCCTATATTATACATTTTCCTCTAATACTTCCATGTTGGCTTGGACTTCTCCTTCCTCTCTATTCTCTCTCTAGATGATCTTAACTATTCCCATGCCTTTAAATATTACTTACATGCTGTCATCCCTGAAATTTAAATCTCAATCCATATAAAGAAACCACATATATATCAAGTTAAATAACATCTATTCCTTCCCTTCCCCCCAATTTTTCCCTATCTTGTGTTCCCTCTTTTGATAAATGTTAGGAACATCTCAAAATTCAGGATGGCATTTTTAACATCTCCTCAACACACATACCCAATCCTGATTCCCTTCTCAACCTGATCCCCTCCTCTGTCGGCGCCAGCCTGAACCAGACTCCCATCTTCTCGCACCCTGACTCCTACAGCAGCCACCCCTTTACCAGCGGCTTCCTGCTTCACTTCTTGCCCTAGTGTACTTAATTTTTAAGAGTATCCCGCATAATATTTTTAACACATAAATCTTATCACGTTAACTCCCTCACCTAAAACTTTTCTATGTCTTCCCACAGCACTTAAAATTTCAAGTTCCAACTCCCATAAGACCCAATATGATCTGGCGGTTGCCTCTTAGGTCAATAGAATTTACTATTATTTTGCCCCTCGCTCACTAAACTTTAGTCACACAGAGGTCCTTCACCCCTGGTCTTAGTTTCCTATGAGTGCTGTAATGAGTAACTACAACTTGCAGCTTCAAACAACAGAAATTTATTTTCTCACAGTTCTGTATGTCAGATGTCTGATATGGAATTTGGGGGCAGGTTTATTTTTTCTTGAAACCCTAGGGAGAATCTGTCCACTGCCTCTCTCCTAGCTTCTGGTGTGTTATTAGCAGTCCATGGCATTCATTGGCATGCAGGGACACGACTCCAGTCTCTGTCATCATTGTCACATGGCACCCTCTTTTGTGTGTCCCCTGTGTCCTCTTACCTTCTTATAAGTACATTAGTCATTGGATGTGGAGTCTCATCTTAAATCCAGGATGATTTCATCTCAAGAGTTGTCTTCTAAATAAGGTCACATTCCAAGGTTCTGGGTACACATGAGTTTTGGGGAGACACTACTTCACCCACTACACTACTCATGTTATTACATATGCCTAGGTCATTCATCATCTACTCTTCAGATGTGTCATCCTTCTAAAGTCAGTTCCTCAGTGAGAATTGCCTGGACTTTGTCTTCCATTCTTAATAATAAGCCCCTGTTCTTTCCTTAATAACACCAGCCAAACATATATAATTGCAGTGGCATATTTTATATGTAGCATATTATGTGTGTGTATACATATATTACATATATGAATATATATATATATACATGCACATACTAAACACATATATAATACTAAGTATAAATATGTACATATACAATAAAATGTAAATTAGTAACATGTTTGTGCTATCAGTTAAGACCACAGGGAAACTTCTTAATTTTGTCATGGAATATATATTCAAAGGAAGCTAGCAAGAAACCACTGAAGTATTTTACAAATGGAGAAGAATTTTTAAAAATCACCTGAAAAATGTGAAGTACAAGGAAGGAAGAGAAGAAAGTGAGCAGAAAACATCTGTAAATCTAAATAGGTATCAAAGATAAAATATGAGAAAATAATGGAAAGGCAAAGGGAAGACACAGGGCAATAACACTTTGTATTACAGGAGCTGCTGAGAAAAAAATCTAAACTTCTAAAAAATTAAATATAAAACTGTCCAGTTTATTAATCTCAGTGTAAGGATTATAGAGGCCTCTGATAGGATCAGCAAAAAAGAACTAATTTTTTGGCTTCCAAAAATACTAGCTTGCCAAAGGCAATAGTATATTAAGAAGGGAAAAGAAAGAAGTTTCAGTCATTCTGATTAAACCCAACCTTAACAGGAAATAATAAGAGAGATGTGTGGCTATGAATTGATATGCTAACTGAATAAAACCTTCATACACTTTAGCACAACCTGCAATTTTATAGTTACACTTTAGAAATAATTTGAATTTTTGGTACATCTTCAACATTAATATAAGTGAAACTTCCTCTCAAGTATTTGCAGCAATTTTTCTTACTATAATATCTTGAAAATGGAATTCCTCCATGTCCAAATAAATATTTAAAATCGTTTGAATAGTATTAAAATATGTGAACTTAAGTTAGTGCCTTGATGATTTTAGAATTACATTTCTTAATGGCTAGAACATGGCAGTCTTCCTGTGTTCCTGAGGGTATCCAACATCATCTAGTTTAGATAAGCAAACCAAGACTGTCACCTAATCCAATTCAAACTGCTAATGAGTGCCCCAAAAGATATTTTTCTAAAATTAGAACTCTAAAAGGAGAAGACAAGAAGGAAGAAGGAAAGGGAGCGAGGGAATCTTACCATAGGATATCAACTGTATTCTTTTGCTTAATATTTATATCCTCTAAAAACAATACTGGGTAAAGGCTATTTTACACCAGATTTTTGTATTTTAGCTGAGAAACTAAGTCCCAATATTAACAAGAAAAACATAATTATAAGTAACAAGGTCCAGACATCTATCAATATTTTGAAGCATACTAGTATAACCCCCTACCTTAAGCTTGCTATTAATGCATGCATTTTGGTAATTTGTTTGCAGAATTAAAGTCTACACAGAATTGCAAAGGAAGAGTATTACTTTTTAATCTTCATTCTGGTGTTATCTTTCCACATAATGAGTCCAACACTATTTTTTATACTTTTTCCCATAATAATTTTAAATATGTATAAATCCATGCATGTTTGCAAAATTTTTCATACTCTTAGTTATAAGTATAATATATTGTGCAATTTACTTATAATAATCCAACCTACACTTTAAAAAAAATCAAAATAGAGTGAAAGACATTTCCTTGAAGATTTTCATTTCATTAATTTAGTTTGGTTGGTCAAAAAATAATTTTGTATGATCTAACTATTAAAAGAGAATATTTATATTAAATGAATTTTGACAATTAGACACAACTCTGTGGAAAATTCTGAGAGAGCTTGGTTAAATGTTTGGTTAAATAAAAAAAGGAAGGAAATAAAAAAGGAAGGGTGAGAGGGAAAATATTTATTATTAAATAGAAATAAATTCAACTATATATTTTGATAAGTGTTAAATACTTAAGGTGTACTTTTGATGCATAAGTACTGTGATAAGTATAGAGCAACCTCTGTATAGTGAACACAGATGGAGAGCTGTCAATATTTTATTATCTCCCATCAAGGTTGGATTTAGCCGGAATGACTGAAAAGTATTCCTTTCCCTTCTTAGTATACTATTGCCCTTGGCAAGCTGTATTTCTGGAAGCCAAAAAATACAGTTCTTTTTTGCTGATCCTATCAGAGGCCTCTATAATCCTTACACTGAGATTAATAGACTGGACAGTTTTATATTTAATTTTTTAGAACTTCTAGATTTTTTTCTCAAAAGCTCATATATTTCTGAGTGTACATGGATAGGCATAACAATTGACTTTGTGGAGAATATTAATTGCTGAATAAACATCTGAATAAAATGACAGTTAATAATTTTACTTCTATTCTTTGAATCTTGAAATGTTATCATTAAAAATAATCATATCATTAATATATAATATTGAATCACTGTATATTAATGAGCATTGCATGATGTAAAAATATCATTATAAATAAATACTGAATTTTTATCTATATTTTATCTGCATCTATGCAGATGATCTTATGATATTTTTCTCCATTAACTAAGATGGTGAATTCATTCATCAAATTGTGAAGGTTAAAATAAAAATAACCTTGCATTTCTGAAACAACTAGGTTCTGTTGTCATATGCTTATGTACTGCTTCACTTAATTAGTTAACTTTAATTTTTCAAGGTTCACTTCATGATGTTTCTGGCCTCATGTGGCAGATAGACCCCAGGGTGGCCACTCATTCACTTTTTTCCATAATCTCCTCCTTTTGAGCATAGGAAGGGCCTGTGATTTGCTTCTAACCAAATACTATATGGCAAAAGTAATGTCATTCCCATCATCACATATATGTGAATATGTGTATGTGTGTATAGACATATGTACATATATATGCATTTATGCCAATAATTATGTGAGCTCAGAAAGGAACCTCAAACTCCAGATAAAAATGCAGCCTCACCCACACTTTGACCACAGCCAGTTAAACACTGAGCAGAGGAACCAGCTTAGCATCTCCCAAACTGCTGACCATAAAAACTGAGATAATAAATGTGTTGCTTTAAGACGCTAAGGTTGCAGTGATTTGTTACATAGCAGTAGAAAACTAATACTCCTCATAAAACAACTTGGGAAGTGCTGCTTCTTTTTAATTGTCTTCTAGAGCTTTTAATAGTTGGTATAATTCCTTCCTTACATGAGGGTAGAATTCACTGGTGAAACCATCTGGTCCTGTTGTTTTCTTCATAAGAGAATTTTTATTTGAATATTGCATTTCCTTCATGTAATGTATTGTTTGCATTTTTCATTTCTTGTGTTAGCTTGGCTAAGATGTGTTTTCCTAGGAACTTCCCCATTTCATCTACAATTTAAAATTCATCAGCATGAATTGCATTCAGAATATCCTATTACATTTCTTTTCACCTTCTCCCTTGTTTATTTTAGCAACACATGAGTTATAAGTTTAATTATTTTTTCAACAGATCAGCTGTTAGCTTTGTTTTTATTCTGTATTAAATATTTCTGCTCTACTTTATCAATTTCTCCTACCTTCATTATTTATTTATTTTTTCTATACTTAAGGTTTTATTTGCCCTTTTTCTCCCTAGCTTCTTGAGATAAATGCTTATGTCACTGATGTGTTTAGTCTTTATTTTTCTAATACAGATAAGTGCCATAACTTTCTAAGTAGGATTTTAAGTGCTTCTCACGTGTTTCAATACAGTGTTCAATTCTATTGAACTTAATTTTTTATTATTTCCATCTTGAAATCTTTTCTGACCAATGAGTTGATTAGAAGTATATGCTATTCTTTTCAAAAAATTCAGTATTTTCTATTTATTATATTTTAATTTTATTTTCTTGTATTTCTTTCTAGCTGAATTCTGCTATTATAAGAAAAACATTCTCCATGACTTCAATCCTTTGAAATTTTGTTGAGTATTCCTGTCTGTCATGCATTTGGTCAATTTTGGGAAATAAAGTGCAGGGTTCTCTATATATCACCGAATCAAGCTTGTTTTTCACATTGCTTAATGTATGAATATCTTTATAGATTTTATCTTCTTTTCCAATCAGGTACTAATACTAGAGTATTATTAAAATGTTCCACCATAAGTGAGGGCTTTTTATAGTCTCTTATTCATGTTAAGTTTTGTTTTCTATTTTAAGGATATGTTATTGGGTACATAAAATTTTTAAATTCTTCTCTTCCTGGTATGTCAATTTTTTATCAAAGTATTCTTATATTTAATTTTTTTTTCTCAAAGACTATTTTCTGATACTATGTAGCTACACAGGCTCTTTTTTTTTTTAGTATTATATGGTGTATCTTTTTTATCATTTGTTTCAACCTTTAAATTCTCATATTTAAAATTTTTTATAAACAACTCATAGTTTTTGAAAATTCATTCAAATGATCTTTATTTTGAATTGACTATTTTTTCCACCCACATTTAACAAAATTACTTACATGCTTTTACTTAAAAGTTAGAATAATGATGTTGGTTGTAATGTCAAATTTTAGCTAAATTTTTGGCATTTTTGAGAGTCATGATGTAAATGAAAAGAAATCCAGTGTTTCTGGAAAGATATGCCAGGAAGATTTTTTTTTTAATTTGGGCAGCTGTCCATAGAACAAAAATAGTCATTGGGATGTGTGGGTAAAATTGCAACATTTGCAGAATATCTCACCTGGCTTTAGTACATCTGCATATCAATAGGTATTCAGAGGTGGAAAGAAGCATGACTTTAGTGCATTTGCATCATTCCTCAGGGGTGGAGAGAAGTTCATCTTCATATCAGTGGGTAATTACCTGGGCAAAGAGGGCTTATCTGTACCTGAGAAGTGAAGGGGAGGGCCTGTTTTTGCTGCTGCTAGAGTAGGAAAGAGAGAGGGCTCTGGACTGCAGTTTAAAAAAAATAAACGGATTTTAAACTTTATTTCTCCCTTTGACTGATTTCAGTTTTTTAGCGGTATTTTGCCCCAGGATTTCCTCTCCCCAGACTTACATCAGACATAGTTGGTAGGATTCTTCTGAGCACGAAATCTGTCATAATGGGTGCAACCTTTGGGAGAACCACCCCTAGAAATGATGGGGAGAATGGTGCTCGCACCGAGGGAAGTGTGCCTCCACTCATGTGGTCGTGGAGGGACCCCAGCCCATGGCCTGAGCCTAAGGCTATTGCTTCTGCCACTGCTGCTGCTTCTGCTGCTGGCTGGAGCCTGGCAGATGTCGGGTATACCTAGATAGAGAAGCAACTGGCTACTGTGTACCACGCCTTGCTGGCCACAGAGCCCATCACCGGAAAAGCTCTGACCAAGGTAATAACCACCTATCCCATCGTGGGGTGGGTGAGAGACTGGACCCAAAGGCCATGGAGTGGTGTGGTACAGACGCCTACTGTATATCATATGGCTGGCCATTTGCCTCTGGCATTCCCAGGGAATGATGAAGCAGATGCATTGGCCCAGGTGCGCTGGCTAGAAGGAAAGCCTGCCTCTGATGTGGCCCAATGGCTACATCAGCATTTGTTGCACGCAGGGCAAAAGACAATGAGGGCTGTAGCCCATCAGTGGGACTTGCCTTTGACCTTTGAAGAAGTTAGCTAAGCCCAGAAGGAGTGTCCTGCACATTGTGCAGATCAGCAAACCACCAAGAGGGGCCTAGAGCATCTCTTTGTAGCTTATGGCCCGTCATCAGTGATTGAGAGTGATCAAGGTACCCATTTCATTGGACATGCGTTGCAAGGATAGGTGCAGCAATTAGGAATAAAATGGACGTGGCCCTGGACATTTTGATACATGAACTGGCGGTGGCTGGCTCTTCTGGCACCTTGGGGAAAAGGTCTGGAAGCTGGCCTCCTGTGTATTCCTAGAGTAACAGCAAAGTGGCACCCCACAATCATGGTTATTTGCTTCTACAGTCCTTGTGTCCTGGATGTGCCACCTAGCTGCAGCTGCCACATGATGGCTGGAATGGACAAGCTTTGGACTTAATCTGAATGGGACTTTGAACCTAGGTAAATCCTCTGGCTTGAGAAGTTATCATGATTGTGTTGCTGTAATCAAGAAAAAAATGCTTAAGGAGAGGCTTGACTTTGTCTAATGTTTGGTAAAAGTTTTGTAAGCAATCTAGCATGGATGTTAGGAATGAGTAAACAAGTGTAGAAACACATTTTGTGCTTAGTGAGATATTGTGCTGTAAAGTACATTTACTTAATCTGCATAGGCTGAATCCTTTGGTTTGAGGATTATCAAGATTTTATTGCTGTTGCTATTGTATGTTATTAGATTGATCAGAAGAGGGGGAAGGAGTAAATTGTAAGGCAATATTTCTGGAGGGGTGGCCTGTGGGTAAAATAACATTTCCAGAATATCTTGCCTGGCTTTAGTACATCTGCATATCAATAGTCATTCAGAGGTGGAAAGAAGTGTATGGCTTTAGTGCATTTGCATCATTCCTCCAGGGTGGAGAGAAGTTCATCTCCATTTCAATGGGTAATTACCTGGGCAATGGAGGGCTTATCTGTACCTGAGATGTGAAGGGGAGGGCCAGTTTTTGCTGTTGCTGGAGCAGGAAAGTGAGAGGGCTCTGGACTGCAGTTTGTAACAAATAAACGGGTTTTAAACTTTATTTCTCCCTTTGACTGATTTCAGATTTTCAGAGGTATTTTGCCCCAGGATTTCCTCTCCCTGGACTTACAGCATGGCTTCCCCATTTTAATCTGTGATAAAGAAAAGGAAAAGTAGAGGAAATAATTAGGATTTTCCACAAAACTTCTCACCAAAAAAACATAAATGGCTTTTATAAGTAAAAAATAATAATTTCTGGAGAATTTGTTATGTAGCCAAAAGATGATTTAGCAATTTTCAGAGAAACCTGTTGAACTCTTCTAGTCAAATATTAAATTTTTAATATTTTAACTCTTCCACTTTTCCAATAATACTTCCACTTTCTGAAAAATACCTTCAAATATATTTTTGAAAAATAATTTAATAGCCTATCATAAAATCTTTAGGGCATACTCTTATTATGCGGTGTTCTTGAATCAGTACAAATTTTAACTAAAAGTAAGAATTCTGCAGAATCTCAACATTAATTTGTTCTGAATATATAACCAGATTCCTTTTTAAAGCACCTCTTGTGGTTAAATTAACGTTAAGTGAAAAAAAAATATGAGTGAAATTTCAAGCATTTACATTTTGCTGACTCATGTTTTCCTGATTTTACGCATTTGAAAAAGACTATCTAGTTATAAGAGGGTAGCTAGAGCAAATTGTTTCCTTCCTTCACATAGAAAACATAAGTGCCAGGGCAAGAGCTAGAAGACAGGAAGACCTTGCTGCTGCCTTCTGCTGTCTGGAGACCAGGGCGGGAGAAGGGGAGGATCCGAAACCAAAGAAGTTCGAAGTTTCTTACCAGCCAACCTTTGATGAATACTAATGGTGAAAAGGGGGCAAATCCTCAAAACTAGCTCCTTTCTCATCTTGACAAAAGAGAAAGAGCATCACCCGACTGGAATCCCTGGAAAAGCCACACCAGCAGCCCTGGATCTGCCTCAAGTTAAGCTGGAATTGCCCATCAGATCCTTTGATGGCCAGCTGGGTGGAATTATGACTCTTTTCAGGAATGGCAAGGTGAGCAAATGCCAGTAGCCTAATCTCACTGAGACAGAACAGGTGTTTAGCTGTTAAGCTACCCAGAAAATGGAGGGTGTTTAGGGCTTGGTAGAAAAAAATAACCCATATGTACTTTTGAAAAAGTTACCTAAAAACCAGTGTTAATTTTATATTCTAAATAACTTAAGCAATGGAATTCAAGTGGATATAGTATAAACATGTTGCAGCAGTGTAGGTAAAACTGCAATATTTCCAGAATCTCTCACCTGGCTTTAGTGCATCTCCATACAATAGGTGTTTCCAAGGGGTGGAGAGAAGTAGTCCATCTCCATATCAATAGGCAATTAAAAGGGCAAGCAACGGCTTACCTGAACTAGAGAGGTTGGGTGGGGGTCTCTTCTGCAGCTTGGTCACAAGAGACACGAGAAAGCAGAATTGAACTGCTTGTAAGAAATCAAAAGGTTTCTCCCACTTTATTTCTCCCTTTGACTGTGTCTTGCCAATGGGTTTCAGCCCCAGGAAAATTTGCTGTGGATTCAAACTGACCAAAGAAATTGACAGCAAAACGTTCTTAGGGTGAAAGGGTTATACCCAACTTTATTTCCAGATGGCAGGGCAGTCACTAAAATCCTGTTCACTCAGAGAGAGTCTGCATGCAGCACGCCGGTCTCTGCCTCTGGGGCCCTCTGTCTGCACAGCCGTCCTCTGGGGCCCCTCTGTCCACACAGCTGTCCTCTGGGCCTCTCTGCCAGCACAGTCGTCCCACACAGCCGTCCTCTGGGCCTCTCTGCACAGTCGTCCCACACAGCTGTCCTCTGGGCCTCTCCACACATGTCCCACACAGCCGTCCTCTGGGCCTCTCTGCCTGCACAGCTGTCCTCTGGGCCTCTGTCCTCAGCACTGCCACCACTCCAGCCTCTGCTGCTCTCCTGCAGCCTTGCAGCCATACCACCGTGTCACACCCAAAGCACTGGGCAGAGCTCTTTATATAGAGTCAACAGCCATGTATTGCCCACAGGTGTGTAGTGAGCTAGTCAACCAGGGCCAGGTGAGAATCCTGGCCACAGGAACTCTCATTTTATCCACATTTCACCGCTCCAGGATTCTCTCCTCTCAATCTATGTGCCCTTAGTCCCCTGCAATGGTCCCTGTGCAAGGAAGCCCGAACATTGTTCTCCAGCCTCTCCAGCAAAAAGTCGTGCAGACACACAGGCCGGACTCGTGGCTCTGTCTCTGACCTCTGCCTCTTTAGTTTTAATGGCTGGAACTGCTGCACTGGTTTCAGTTGTTGCCATAGCTCCAGTAAGATCCTATTTGGCTTCCCATCTAGTTTCCTTCCATCTACTCCTGCCCATATCAAATCAACCCACATCTGGGTCCTCATAACCCTTTGAGGCCCCTCAAATTCCTCCTGTGAGTAACAGGTCTTACTTTTTTCCAGTATCTCATTGCTTCAGCTACTGTACGTGTCACCTTGCATTTTGTAATCGCTGCCTCAAGGCGGTCTGCACTGTCAGGAAGGACAGCTTTCCCATCTCTGATCCAGAAAGAACAATTCCATCCACCCCTAAGTCCCACAGGCGGATATTGACTCTGAGGGCTTCTGCCTAAACCCAGAGCCCAAGTCCACCAGCTCAGCCTGAGTATAAGGCGGACCATAGAGTGCTCCACGACCTGGGGAGGGGCTGCTCCTCTCCTTGGGAAATTTTCAGCTGCTGGGTCTTTATTTTCTTTACAACCACTGGGCGGGCTTTCAATACAGGAGGGGCCAGTGCCTCCGGCATCACCCCTTCATCCTTCTCCAGCTCCTCCATTTCTGGGCTGATGGCACCTTTCTCTCCACTCCTGCAAGTGCCTCCTCTGTTACAGTGCCTCGCAGCAGTGCTAGCTCAGTCTTCAGCAGCTCTCTTACCTTCAGCTCAATGCTTCGCAGCTGACGTTCTTGTACCACCTCTGCCTGTGCTTCCGTCAGGAGTTCGTCTTTTTCCTTGATGGCCTCTTCCTCCTTCAGAACACCTGGCAGAGCTGCCGTCTCGTCTCTAATGGCACCTTGCTGCCGGTGCTCTTGTGCTGCCTCCTCTCACATCAAAGCCATCTCCCTCCTCAGGGAATCCATAGAAGTTTGCAGCTCGCATTCTCGTGCCACCATTTCTTGGGTCTCTTCTATAGACTTTTTTAATACTGTGAGAAGCAGCCAACCCACAGTCCCGGCTGCCTCACGGGCCTTCTGCTTCTCAAAGGATCTACTTATTTCACCAAGGGCCACCCCTACAGCCTCAGGTGTCACCTGCACTTGCGTCCAGTCCTGGGGTGGGGCCTAGTCCTCTAGGAGGCAAGCCACCTCAGACCACATACCCACTGGGGGACAATCCACTGTTTCCCCATTCACAGGGGCAGCCCGCTGAAGCACCCCTCCCATAGGGCAGCCTGTCTTTTTCCTTGGTCAACAATGAACCCTGCCGTCTTTCGCCAGTTGTCTTGCCAATGGGTTTCAGCCCCGGGCAAGTTCGCTATGGATTCAATGTGACCAAAGAAATTGACAGCAAAACGTTCTTGGGGTGAAAGGGTTATACCCAACTTTTTTTCCAGGTGGCAGGTTGGTCACTAAAATCCTGTTCACTCAGAGCAAGTCTGCATGCAGCAAGCTGGTCTCTGCCTCTGGGCCCCTCTGTCTGCACAGCCATCCTCTGGGGCCCCTCTGTCTGCACAGCTGTCCTCTGGGCCTCTCTGCACACATCCCACACAGCCATCCTCTGGGCCTCTGTCCTCAGTGCTGCTACCACTCCAGCCTCTGCTCTGCTCTCCTGCAGCCTTGCAGCCATGCCACCGTGTCATGCCCAGAGCACTGGGCAGAGCTCTTTATATAGAGTCAACAGCCATGTATTGCCCACAGGTGTGCAGTGAGCTAATCAACCAGGGCCAGGTGAGAATCCTGGCCACAGGAACTTTCATTTTATCCACAGATTGATTGTGGTCTCAAAGGTATTTTGCCCTGGAATTTTCCCCCCAGAGTCATATCTGTAGTAGTTAGCTGGATCTCTGAACCCGAAATCTGTCTACATGGATCCAAACCTTGGGCGGGCTGCCCCTAGAGATGGTGGGGAGTAGCTTGGAATCCCCCCTGTGGAGAGTAGGGAGGCCCCAGTGGCTACAGTGGTAGAGGGTGCAGATTCATCCAGGAGCCCCCTATCTGTGAAGTTTCCAATTGGGGAGCCCCTAGTGTGGAAGTGGTCTAGGGTAAACCACGTCCTAAAGGGGTGAGGTCTTCCCCAGAAGTGGAGAAGGGTGGAGACACTGGAAGCTGTGGAATTAGCCCTTGGTGAGATAGACAACTGCTTAGAGGCACTGAGAGGCTCTGCAGAAGCTGGGATTGAGGATCTATTTTCCTTGAGACAGTGGAATATGTTATCAAGGAGAGAAAGAGACTTCGGCAGGAGAGAGACACACCTCAGCATCGCTTGGAGGAGCTGGGCAAAGACCTATAGGATGCCCTTAAGGAAGGTAGACAGTTATTGAGAAGAGGGGACACGAACCTGGAAGATTCCTTAGCAGCAGCAAGGGAGGAGGCAGCAGGAGAAGGCGTGTTGCAGGAGGTCATGGGAGATGGGGAGGAAAGAACGGTGCCCTCAGCCCCGGAGATGGTGGAGGAGATGTTGGGAGAGGAAGGGGGGCTGGCGCTGAGGGCCTATCTGTGGCTGGGGACACTGCCTGAGGCACCAGCGTTTCCTGTGTTAAAGGGCCACCCGGTTTTAATTAAGAAAATAAAAACGCAACAACTGCAGGCTCTTCAGGTTGTGGAGAGCAGTTGGGACAGAAGGAGCAAGAGTACAGGACATGTGGAGAGCAGTTGGAACAGAAGGAGCAAGAGTACAGGACATGTGGAGAGCGGTTGGGACAGAAGGAGCAAGAGTACAGGACATGTGGAGAGCAGTTGGGACAGAAGGAGCAAGAGTACAGGACAGGACTGATTGTGTTTTTGTGCCTAGTCTCCATCTAAGGCCTGAACCGGGCCTGACTCTGAAAGAAACCTTGAAAAGTTTCCTAAATTCCAGGAACAAGTATCTCAGGAATGCAGGGAGGTCTTATCTCAAGGCCAGCCACCTGGACCAGATGCCCCAGGCGGATGTGACTTAAGTATTGGATTAATGTCCGATTGGATTGATCTGTGGGCAATACTTAAGTGATTGGATTGAGGTCCTTGAGAAGAGGGTGTGAATCTAATCTGTAGGCAATTCATGTGTATATAAGCCATGCCAGAATAAAGCTTGTTTGCACTCTGCACCAGACAGTTTGCCCTCCTGTCGTCTTGTATATACAGCCCGACGCCCCCACTCAGGAACTGTTCGACTCCTGCTGGCAGGCCCCGGCCTCAGGTGGAGGATGAGCCTGGCGGACATGAGTGTAAGGTGTTCGCAGAAGCCATTGGAACCTCTGCCAACACGGCTTTTGCATCTCTGAGATATGGGGGTGGAAAACATTGTTATGTTGGGTTCTGAAATGGGTAGACTTGTTTCCCTTACAAATCACCTTTCCCTCTGGCAGCAGTTGCAAAGTGCCTGTCACACCTCAGGGAATCAGATGCTTCTGGACAAGCTGACAGCAGCCATCAGGGCTATTCAGCCTTACCATGATGATTTACTATACTTACTAGCTGGAAAATTTATACAGAGCTCCAGCAGCTTCTACAGGAACTGGGCATGAAAAATATCATCTATAATATGGACCCCAAGGACCCCAATGAGGAGTTGTTCACCATAGGAGTGAGAAATCTGGTGCTCCATACAGCTCCCCCATCTCTCTTTGGGTCCCTATTCTTGCCCTCCACATAGGGTAACCCATAAGTGGGGCTACTTGTACTTTAGCAGATCTGGGGGGAGGTTGAAACAGTAAGAGCATGGAAGTAAGTACAGGTTATGACTGAAAGGAGAGGTGCAAAGGGCGCTGTGAAGGTCTCAAGGACCCAGGTGTGGGTTGATTTGATAAAGGCTGAGGTAGTGAAAGAAAAACCTGATGGGCAGCCCAATAGGATCTTGTTAGAACTGTGGCACCAATTAAAGCCAGAGCAGCATTTCCAGCCACTGAGGTACAGGACACAGAAGCCGGAGTCAAAGCCCCATGTACGGCCTGTGTCCCTGCAAGACTTCCTGAGGGACAGTACCCAGGCTCCACCTGGGCCCTCACCCCATTGGATGATGATTGGGCATTGCAGTTTGACTGGGGGGGGTCGAGGTCCCGACATTGGGGGATGTGGTGGGGACCAGAGGCCACATGTAGAATTAGCAATTCATTGGTCCCCTGCGAATGTACAACGTGTCCTGGAACTTGTGGACACAGGAGCTGAATTTTCTCTGATTTATGGCAACCATGAGCATTTTCCTAGGATGCCTGCTGTGACAGGGGGCTATGGGGGTAAGGCAGTAGAGTGAAGAAAGCCCAGATCCCATTGGGGATATGGTGTTTACCATCAAAGGAGTATACTGTATACATTTCTCCCATCCCTGAATATATTTTGGGGGTAGATATCCCGCAGGGCCTGTAGTTACAGACACTGCAGCTGAGTTCAGACGGAGGGTACATGTGGTAAAGGCAGTTCTGAGGGGACATGCTAAACACCCACCTGTAGCTCTGCCTGTACCTCAGTGGGTGACAAATACTAAGCAGTATAAATTGCCTGGGGGGGGGGCACAAGGAAATTGGAGAAACTCTACAGGAGTTGGAGAAGGTGGGCATCATAAAGCCCACTCACAGTCCTTTTAATCCCCCAGTGTGGCCAGTGAAAAAGCCAGACAACTCCTGGCATATGACCATGGACTACAGGGAATTGAACAAAGTCACACCCCCTCTGCATGCTGCTGTCCCCTCTTCAGCAGGCCTTATGGACAGACTAAGTCATGAACTAGGGACGTATCATTATGTTGTCAACCTTGCTAATGCTTTCTTGTCTATTGACATAGCACTGGAAAGTCAGGAACACTTTGCCTTCACGTGGGAAGGCTGGCAGTGGACATTCACTGTCCTTCCACAGGGATACCTGCACAGTCCCATCATTTGTCATGGATTTGTAGCCCAGGACTTGACCACATGCAAGAAACCACAAACAGTGCAGCTGTATCACTACATTGATGATATTATGCTCACATCTGATTCTCTTTCAGATTTAGAAGGGGCAGTTCCTAGACTGCTGCAATATCTATAGGAGAAAGGATGGGCTGTGAACAGCACCAAGGTTCAGGGACCTGGTTTGTCTGTAAGTTCTTGGGGGTTGTCTGGTCAGATTAAACTAAAGTTATTCCTGAAGCAGTTATAGATATTGTCCAGGCTTTCCCTACCCCTACCACTGTGGGACTATTACAAGAGTTTTGGGGTCTTTGGGGCTACTAGAGAGTGTTTATCTCACCCATGGCACAAATTTTGAAACACTTACACCAGTTGGTATGGAAGGGCATCAGATGGGACTGGGATGAGACATGCAGCTGCTTTTACTGCTGCTAAGTGAGCAGTCGGGGCCGAACAGGCCTTGAGTGTAATGGACTCATCAAGGCCCTGTGAGCTAGGTGTTCATGTAACTGAAGATGGTTATGTATGTGGTCTTTGGCAGAGGCTTGAACGGACACGCCAATCTATTGGATTCTGGTCATAACTACAGAAAGGTGCATACATCCAGGATACCTTGATAGAGAAGCAACTGGCTGCTGTGTACTACACCTTGCTGGCTACAGAGCCCATCACTGGAAGAGCTCTGACCAAGGTAATAACGACCTATCCCATCACAGGATGGGTGTGAGACTGAACCCAAAGGCCACATAATGGTGTGGCACAGACATCTACACTGGCCAAATGGGGCGCATATTTACAACAGTGTAGCACCCTCTCTACTAGTTCCTAAAGTAGAAAACCCCAATGCTTAGTGGGGCCAGTGATGTATAACACTGGAAAGCAGGAAGAACTTGCTCTTGAACCACTGGTAGCTGAAAGTCATTATCAGGAGGGAAGAGCCCTATACCTGAAGATACTTGGTACACAGATGGCTCCAGTCGTGGGCAGCCCCCCAAGTGGAGGGCTGTGGCTTTCCATCCTAAGGCTGAGACAATATGGATGGAGGATGGAGAGCGAAAGAGCAGCCAATGGGCTGAGTTGCGGGCAGTATGGCTCATGATCACCCAGGAGCCCTGCACTATAGCTGTCTGCACTGACAGCTGGGCCTCTATCAGAGCTTGACTCTGTGCCTACTGACATGGTACCATGCCAACTGGATGGTTGGTCACCGGCCCCTTTGGGGGCAAGAGTTGTGGCAACACCTATGGGCCTCTGATCAGACTAAGACTGTTACCATGTATCATGTGACTGGCCATTTGCCTTTGGCATCTCCAAGCAGTGATGAAGCAGACACACTGGCCTAGATGTGTTGGCTAGAAGGAAAGCCTGCCTCTGATGTGGCCCAATGGTTACATCAGCGTTTGTTGCATACGAGGCAAAAGACAGTGTGGGCTGTAGCCTGTCAGTGGGGCTTGCCGTTGACCTTTGAAGAAATCAGCAGGGCCTGGAAGGAGTGCCTTGTGTTCTCTAAGAGGGACTTACACCGAGTCCCGCAGCAACATGGGACAACAGTAAAGGAGACTATATTGGGGCTCTTCCCATATCAGAAGGATATCGGTATACCATGACTTGTGTGGACACAGCTACTGGCATGTTGGTTGCTTTTCCTGCATGTCATGCAGAGCAGCAAACCACCAAAAGGGGCCTAGAGCATCTCTTGGCAGCCTATGGCTGGCAGGTAATTGAGAGTGATCAATGCACCCATTTTACTGGACATGTGTCACAAGAATGAGTACAGCAATTACAGATAAAGTGGAAGTTTCATGTACCATATCACCCTATGAGGGCAGGCATGATAGTGAGGTACAATGGTTTGTTGAAATCTGGCCTGAAGTCAGACACCAGTAGTCTACAGGGTTGGTCAGTTTGTTTAGGGACAATCCTACGACTTTTGAGTGAGAAGCCCTAAAAAGGAGCCTTGAGCCCTGTGGATGTGGTAACACACATTGCTGCGTCTCTTATACAACTGTAGTGCAAACCAAAGAGGAGATATTGAAGCCAGGATATGGCCTGTAGGAAAACATCCTGCTGCCAGCCCCAATTGCATTAAACCCTGGAAACTCTGTTGAATGGCCCTGACCCTGGACATTTTGACACATGGACCAGCGATGGCTGGCCTTCTGGCACCTTTGGGAAAAGGCCTAGACACTGGCCTCCTTTGTATTTCTGGAGTATCAGCAGAGTGGCCCCCAAAGATCATGATAGTATACCCAAAACGTCCAGGAAGTAAAAGCATCTTACAGGGCAGTTTTATTTTATCTTTATGGCCATTGCATGTACCTCTCACAATCCTATATACTGACCCATCTATAACTCACACAGGGAGGAGGGGTGAAGGTCTGGTATACTAGACCAGGACGAGATCCCATTCCTGCCACTGTCCTATCACAGGACTACTCTCTTGCATGCATCCTACCTGACAGACAAGATTTGCCTGTGAAAATATCATTAAAACATGTATCTTACAGTCTCTGAGGCCTGGACGCACCCCCTGGCTGCAGCTGCCATGTGATAACTGTGTTCTGAACTCCCTACCTGTTCAGCTACTGACTGCCTGTGGAATCACAAGCTATAGATTTGATCTGCCTAGGACTTTGAACCTGGCTGAATCCTCTGGCTTGAAGATTATCATGAATTTATTGCTCTCTGGTTACAATGCTCCAGTTTTCTCACCCAGGGGCCATTGTGGAAGATGGGGAGTGAGTAGATTATAAGGCGAGATTTCTGGATGCATGGGCTGTGGGTAAAATTGCAATATTTCCAAAATCTCTTGCCTGGTTATACTGCATTTCCATACAGTAGGTGTTTCAAAGAGGTGGAGAGAAGTAGTCTATCTCCATATCAATAAGTAATTTTAAAGGTGAGCAAGGGCTTATCTGGACAGGAGAAGTTGGGTGGAGGCATCTTTTGCAGCTGGGTCAGGAGAGACATGGGGGGAGCAAAAGTGGACAGCTTGCAATAAATCAAAGGGTATCTCTCACTTTATTTCTCCGTTTGACTGATTTGCCCTGGGATTTTCTCCCCAGATGTACAAGCAGCCAGCATTATTATTTCCTAAAGCCTAGAACTGAACCACTTTCAGATGGCAGAGAAAGAAAGACTCTTGATTTCCTTTTATCTAGAATAAAGGTCTTAATTTAATGCAAATTCGCTCTTCAAGACCTAGTTCAACATTTACCTCTCAAAATAAGTCTTCCAAAACAAAATAAAACAAAACAAAATCTCCAAAAATCCACTTACCATGATTGTTTTCATATTAAACAAAAGTAACTATATAACCTCTTGTGCACTTATGAAGCATGTTTTGAAAAGAACTTATTTGCTAGAGGCAAGATGGTGGCATGAGAGGTGAGACGGACAGCTCTTCCCCAAACCGCAAATTGTACAAAAATATAGTTAATTAATACAAGTAACCTTAAAACTGCAAAAAGAAAGAAGGCTGAAGCAGACTGCAAGCAGACCTCACGAACACAGCAGACCTCATGAAACAGGGTAACGTAGGAAAGCCTTAATCTGGCAGGACCCAAGCCCTTCCCCCACGCCAGCTCACCGCCGGGAGAAAGAGAAATGGAGCAGGGGTGGGGGTGGAAGACTGGGACTGCTGAACACCTGGCAATGGAGACCTGCTCTGTGAGCAGAATCCTATAGTGTGTGGTGCTCTGGACATTGGGGAGCTCGGACAGGTGGAGTGCTTGAGAAATTGACATTCCAGCTGTTTGTGGAGGACAGGATCCACACCTGGCCATTCTGTGTCAGAGCAAAGGCAGGGAGTCTGAGAGGCTTCCTAGCAGCCAGAGGGCTGCTGAAGGGGCGGGGTTTGCACGGAGCTTGCTGTGTGGGAGAAGGGAGAGCTGGACAATGTTGCCTGGGCGCGTACTGCCCGGCTGGTTGGGAACTTTGGGGAGCATCAGGTGCTCCATGCCCCTCGCTGCCTACTCAGGTCCGAGGCCCCACTGTGACACACAGCCTGCCAAACCTTCCTGCTGGCCTGAAGGCACGTGCTCGCAAACCAGCAGTCACTGTGCAGATGTCAGGCCAGCGAGAGGGAGGCCCAGCCTACAACAGCTAGAGACGCAAAGCACAGAGGATTACATGTGTGCTTGGCCCATTGGCTCTGACACTGGAGACAGACACCACAGATGGGAATCAGGAAACGGATCTTTCCTCCGCCCAGGCACCAGCTCCGCTCCCCTATGACCCCCAGCCTCACTCTAGGGGCTGAGCAGCTCCAGAGACTGGGGTTTCTGCACATTAGTGGGCACCACACAGAAATATGAAATGACAGAAGAATATGGTTCAAACCAAAATCTCACAAACCCCAGAAAGAGGGCCAAATGAAACCGAACTCACCAAACTTCCTGAAAGAGAGTTCAAAATAAAATTATAAACATGCTTATGGAGGTACAGGAAAACATTCAAGAACTCAACAACGAATTTAAGTTGGAGATTCAATCATTAAGAAATTCCATATCTGAAATGCAACATACAATGGAGGGATTTAAAAGCAGACTGCATGCAGTAGAAGAGACAGTAAATGAAATAGAAATTAGAGAAGAGGAATACAAAGAAGCTGAAGCATAGAAAGAAAAAAGGACCTCTAAGAATGAAAGAATATTGAGAGAACTGTATGACCAATCCAAGTGCAACGATATTCGCATTACAGGAGTACCAGAAGAAGAGAGAGAAAAAGGGATAGAAAGTGTCATTGAGGAGGTAATTGCTGAAAACTTCCCCAATCAGGGGAAGGGGATAGTCTCTCAAGCCATGGAAGTGAACAGATCTCCCAACACAAGGGACCCAAGGAAGACAACATCAAGACATATAATAATTAAAATGGCAAAGACCAAGGATAAAGACAGACTTTTAAAAGCAGCTAGAGAGAGAAAAAATATCACATACAAAGGAAAACCGATCAGGCTATCATCAGACTTCTCAACAGAAACCTTACAGGCCAGAAGGGAGTGGCATGATATAATTAATGCAATGAAGCAGAAGGGCCTTGAAACAAGAATACTTTACCCGGAAAGGTTATCATTTAAATTTGAAAGAGGGATTAAACAATTTACAGATAAGCAAAAACTGAGAGAATTTACCTTCCACTAATCATCTCTACCATGCATTTTGGAGGGACTCCTATACAAGGAAGTATTCCTAAGCCTAAAAAGATGTCACCCAAGGGAAGACAGAGAATACATAATATGATTCATAACATACAAAGAATGGAGGAGGAAGAAAAAGGAAGAAAAAAAAAGAATCTTTAGGTTGTGTTTCTAATAGCATATGAAGTGAGTTAAATTACACTGTTAGATAGTAAGGGAATTACACTTGAACCTTTGGTAACCACAAATCTAAAGCCTGCAATGCCAATAAGTACATACCTATTGATAATCACTCTAAATGTAAATGGTCTGAATGTACCAATCAAAAGACGCAGAGTCACTGAATGGATAAAAGAAAAAGACCCATCTATACGCTGCCTACAAGAGACTCACTTCAAACCCAAAGACATACACAGACTGAAAGTAAAGGGACGGAAGAAGTAGGAGTTGCAGTAGTTGTATCATACAAAATAGACTTCACAACAAAGAAAGTAACAAGAGACAAAGAAGGACATCACATAATGATAAAGGGGACAGTCCAACAAGAGGACATAACTATTATAAATATCTATGCACCAAACACAGGATCACCTACATATGTGAAACAAATGCTAACAGAATTAACGGGGGAAATAGAATGCAATGCATTCATTTTTGGAGACTTCAACATACCACTCACTCCAAAGGCCAGATAAACCAAACAGAAAATAAATAAAGAGACAGAGTCACTGAACAATGTATTAGAACAGATAGACCTAACAGACATCTACAGAACACTCCATCCAAAAGCAACAGGATACACATTCTTCTCAAGTGCACATGGAACATTTTCAAGAATAGATCATACATTAGGCAACAAAAAGAGCCACAGTAAATTTAAAAAGATTGAAATTGTACCAACCAGCTTCTCAGATCACAAAGGTATTAAACTAGAAAAAAATTACTCAAGAAAATGAAAAAGCCACAAACACATGAAGGCTTAATAACATGCTCCTAAATAATCAATGGATCATTGACCAAATAAAAACAGAGATCAAGAAATATATGGAGACAAATGACAACAATAATTCAACAATGCAAAATCTGTGGGATGCAGCAATGGCTGTGTTAAGAGGGAAATATATTGCAATACACGGCTACCTCAGGAAAGAAGAACAACCCCAAATGAACAGTCTAAACGTACGATTAATGAAACTAGAAAAGGAAGAACAAATGTGGCCCAAAGTCAGTAGAAGGAGAGATGTAATAAAGATTAAAGCAGAAATAAATAAAATTGAGAAGAATAAAACAGTAGAAAGAATTAATGAAAGCAGAAGGTGGTTCTCCAAAAAATAAACAAAATAGATGAACCCCTAGCCAGACTTATCAAGAAAAAAAGTGAGTCTACACACATAAACAGAATCAGAAATGAGAAAGGAAAAATCATTACGGACACCACAGAAATACATAGAATTATGAGAGATTATGAAAAATTATATGCTAACAAACTGGATAACCTAGAAAATAGATGCCTATCTAGAAAAATACAACGTTCCAAGGCTGACCCAGGAAGAAACAGAAAATCTGAATGGACCAATTACCAGCAAGGAAATTGAATTGGTAATCAAAAAACTACCTAAGAACCAAACTCCTGTACCAGATGGTTTTACTGCTGAATTTTATCAAACATTTACTGAATACCCATCCTCATTAAAGTTTTCCAAAAAGTAGAAGAGGCGGGTATACTCCTAAACTCATTCTACGGGTAAACATCACTCTAACACCAAAACCAGGCAAAGACCCCACAAAAAAAGAAAATTACAGACCAATAACCCTGATGAACACAGATGCAAAAATACTTACCAATATTAGCAGACGAAATTCAAAAATACATAAAAAATATCACCCATCATGGTCAAGTGGGATTCATCCCAGGGATGCATGGATGGTACAACATTCTAAAATCCATCAACATCATCCACCACATCAACAAAAAGAAGGACAAAAACCACATGATCATCTCCATAGATGCTGAAAAAGCATTCGACAAAATTCAACATCCATTCATGATAAAAACTCTCAACAAAGTGGGTATAGAGGGCAAGTACCTCAACATAATAAAGGCCATATGACAAACCCACAGCCAACATTAAACTTAACAGCAAGAAGCTGAAAGCTTTTCCCTTAAGACTGGGAACAAGACAAGGATGCCCACTGTCCCCTCTTTTATTCAACATAGTTCTGGACACCCTAGCCATGGCAATTAGACAACACAAAGAAATAAAAGGCATCCAGATTGGCAAGGAAGAAGTCAAACTGTCCCTGTTTGCAGGAGACATGATGTTGTACATAAAAAACCCTAAAGAATCCACTCCAAAACTAGTAGATCTAGTATTTGTATTCAGTAAAGTTGTGGGATACCAACTTAATATACAGAAATCTGTTGCATTTCTATACACTAACAGTGAACTAGCAGAAAGAGAAATCAGAAAAACAATTCCATTCACAATTGTATCCAAAAGAATAAAATACCTAGGAATAAATCTAACCAAAGAAGTGAAAGATTTATACTCTGAAAACTACAAGACACTCATGAGAGAAATTAAAGAAGATACCAATAAATGGAAACACATGCCATGCCCACAGATTGGAAGAATTAATATTGCCAAAATGGCCATTCTACCTAAAGCAATCTACAGATGCAATGCAATCCCTATCAAAATGCCAACAGCATTCTTCAATGAACTAGAGCAAATAGTTCTATAATTCATATGGAACCACAAAAGACCCCAAATAGCCAAAGCAATCCTGAGAAGGAAGAATGAAGTGGGGGGAATTATGCTCCCTGATTTCAAGCTCTACTACAAAGCCACAGAAATAAGACAATTTGGTACTGGCAGAAGAACAGACCCATAGACCAATGGAACAGACCAGAGAGACCAGATATAAACCCAAGCACATATGGTCAATTAATATATGATAAAGGAGCCATGGATATTCAATGGGGAATAACAGCCTCTTTAACAGCTGATGTTGTCAAAACTGGACAGTTACATGTAAGAGAATGAAACTGGGTTACTGTCTAACCCCATGCACAAAAGTAAACTCAAAATGTATCAAAGACCTGAATGTAAGTCATGAAACCATAAAACTCTTAGAAGAAAACATAGGCAAAAATCTCTTGGACATAAACATGACCAACTTCTTCATGCACATATCTCTCCAGGCAAGGGAAACAAAAGCAAAAATGAAAAAATGGGACTACATTAAACTAAAAAGCTTCTGTACAGCAAAGGATACCATCAGTAGAAAAAAAAGGCATCCTACAGTATGGGAGAATATATTCATAAATGACATATCTGATAAGGGGTTTACATCCAAAGTATATGAAGAGCTCTCGCACCTCAACAGACAAAAAGCAAATAAGCCAATTAAAAAATGGGCTGAGGATCTGAACAGACACTTCTCTAAAGAAGAAATTCAGGTGGTCAACAGGCACATGAAAAGATGCTCCACATCACTAATCATCAGGGAAATGCAAATTAAAACCACAATGAGATATCACCTCACACCAGTAAGGATGGCTGCCATAAAAAAGACAAAAAAGAACAGATCTTGGTGAGGATGTGGAGAAAGGGGAATCCTTCTACACTGCTGGTGGGAATATAAATTAGTCCAACCATCGTGTAAGTAGTATGGAGGGTTCTCAAAAAAATCAAAATAGAAATAACATTTAACCCAGGAATTCCACTCCTAGGAATTTACCCTAAGAATGCAGCAGCCCAGTTTGAAAAAGACATGTTTATCGTAGCACTATTTACAATAGTCAAGAAATGGAAGCAACCTAAATGTCCATCAGTAGATGAATGGATAAAGAAGATGTTGTACATATACACAATGGAATATTATTCAGCCATCAGAGAAAACAAATCCTACCATTTGCAACAACAGGGATGGAGCTAGAGGGTATTATGCTCAGTGAAATAAGCCAGGCAGAGAAAGACAAGTATCAAATGATTCCACTCACCTGTGGATTATAAGAACAAAGCAAAAACTGAAGGAGCAAAACAGCAGCAGACTCACAGAACCCAAGAATGGACTAATAGTTACGAAAGGGAAAGGGACTGGGGAGGATGGATGGGAAGGGAGGGATAAGGGCTAAAAAGGGGCATTACGATTAGCACACATAATGTAGCGGGGGGGATATGGGGAAGGCAGTATAACACAGAGAAGACAAGTAGTGATCTATCACATCCTACTATGCTGATGGACAGTGACTGTAATGGGGTATGTGGTGGGTACTTGATAATAGGGGGAGTCTAGTAACCATAATATTGCTCATATAATTGTACATTAATAATAGCAAAATGAAAAAAAGGAAGAATATTTGTTCTCATTAATTCATTCAAAAAATGTAAACAGAGAAACTTTATATAACATGTATTATTTCTAGACCTTTTGAATATAATAGTGAACAAGGGGAACAATACAATAACCATATGGAATTTATATTCTAGTATAAGAAAATAAGCAATAAACACATAAGGGAGGAGGAAAGACTATTGGTGGCTGATCTCTGTGAAAGTAACATTTTAACAGAAAACTAAAGAAAGTGAGGAGGAAGCCATAGGGATATCTGCGGAGAGAGCATGAAAAGCAGAAGGGATAATATCAAGTGCTTTCCTGGGTAAAAGAGGAAATTGTTAGTGCAACTACAGTGGAACGTGCTATGGGAGGAAAGGTAGGGGATGAGTTCCTAGAGGCATTGAAAAGATAGAAGCCATGAAGGGTGTCAGAAACCATTCCATGGGCTTTGGGGATTTTATTCCGATGTGATACCAACAAAGAGTTAAGCCTAGCTGTGATCTGACTTGACTTACGTTTTAGAACACTTGGGCTTCTTGGTTCCCTGAGAACGGGCACTGTGAGGGAGCATGTGGCTATGGCCAGGGTGGTAGCTTTGGAGGGTATTGAGAAGTGGCTGGATTCTAGGTAAATTATGAAAATAGAATCTACAGGATGACACTAAGGTTTTGACTTTGGGAAACAGCATGGAGCAGCCATGAGCTGATATGGGGAAAACTGAAGGCTATTTGTAGAGAGTGACAGAGAAGAACAGAAGCTCAGTTTTTAACTTATTAGGCTTGAAATTCCTATTGGATATATAAGTAGATTTACAAAATATTTAGCTGGATACACAAGTCTGAAGTTCAAGGAGGTGATTCAGTCTAGGGATGTAAATTATTCTGTTATTGGTATCTATATGGCACTCAAACTATAAAACAGGTTGGGATTATTCAGGGAATGAATGTAGGTAGGAAAGACTGCAGTGCCCATGTAAATGGTCTATCCAACACTAGCCTCTCAGTTTCTTGACGTCATCAGTTCCAATGAGCTTCATTCCCTCTGTACTTCACCCATTTCCACGACCACAACATGGATCTGACTAGCACTTGGAAATGTTTTGGTCCTGAAATACTTAAATCGACATCTTATCCTCACCATAATCTTCAATCCTTCATACACTACTGCATCTATTTTTCAAATTTACTGAGACCCTTGAATACTCTGCTTCAATCAATCCTTTCCTATCTTCACTGCAGTTCTTATTCCATTTAGACTTTACTACATTCTTGCTAATATTCTCAATTATCGTACCCCTTTGATCTTCCATAAAAATGGTCTGGCAGAAAAACAACCTGAAATCAAAATGGTTGGAGGCATTCTCCCCTCCCATACCGGGGCTATAAAGCAGTGCGGAAGGTAAAAGGAAACACACCTTTCAGTATTTTGAACCACTGCAAATTTACTGCCTACAACAAGAGGACCCGTAACACTTCCACTAATCCATCTGTGGTTTACGCAGCTCTCCCACAATCCATAATGGCTAGATAAACTTTCTCCATATTCCTGAAGTATTTTGTCATATTATCTTCTCTGCCACTGCCAGGAGTCAGCACCTTTTTACTTTGAGGGGAAAAGAGAAGTCATTAAATGGAAACCAAGTTTGTAAGGCCCCTACCCACAAATACGTTTGCAGCAGCTTCCATCCTTTCTTTCAAACCTCATTTTATATCTGAAGAGACACTGGTCTTTCTATGTAACATGGAATTCATCCTTTTCCGCCTTATCTAGTGCTCTACAGTGAACTTTTGTTTCCTTGGTAAATTCTTCTCCAAGTGATTTATTACTAACTCTTTTTTATCACTTGGAATACATTATCTGGAGTGACTTCATCAATTCCAATGGCGTCAATGAACTATGGCCATGAGATCTCACCTTTAAATTCCAAAATCATCCATAAATTCCCAACTCTGTCAGCTCAGTTTAATGTGTTCAAACCTAACTCATCACTCCCCACCCCTCCACTATCCAGAAATGTTCTACCTCATGGGATTTTTGTCTCTATGTATGGCACTTTCAGCCACTCAATTGCCAAGCCAATGAGTTCAAAAGTTGGCCTTGCTAAGTCTCATTCCCCTCCCTCCAAACAGCCACCTATTCTTGTGTATTCACTATGACCAGTCCATTCTGTCATTCTATATGTTCATATTGATCCATTAGTGTTTTACGCAAAATAAAATTTTGACTTTCTCCTGAGATATTGCCCTCACTTTGTTGTGGAAGGAAGGAAAGGAGAAAAGAAGAAAGAAAAAAGTCACCTTTCTTACATAATATCTGTATATTATATTCATATAATATTTATATAGTATTATGATGTTTTTATGAACCTGTCTATTGTAAAATTTTGAAATGAAAAACTGTTTTATCACTATCTCCAAAACTTAACCAAATGTCTAGTACATAGTGCAGACTCAAAGATACACTGAATTCTGAACAAACAGAAAAATGGAAATAAGTAATATAACAATGTAAAGTTCAGGTTGAAAGAAATTAAGTTAGATCACAAATCAGATTTGCTTTTTTTTATTCCCTCATCTTTTGAAGCAAATTAGTATAACACCGGCATTTTTGAATAATAAAATTAAGTTTCAGAATCAGTTTTAGTAACTTTTAATTTTAAGATCATTTATAATAACCTGGTCTAAATAGCACGCTCAGGAAATTAAATTTGTTTTAAAATATGTGGAGTGTTTACCCAAATTGCTCAGAACTCTCAAGAAGCCCATTAAAATGAGAACAGAAAGTACAAAAACATAGAATGTACAATCCTGTTTCCTCAGTAGGGAAAAAATTTAGAGCTACAGAATGATTGGGACAGTGCATATCACGCCCAAGCTATGCACTCATTCACCACAGTTTAGAAATGAAGAAACCATTAGTATTTGGATAAAGGAAACAGGACAATTAAAAGTACTAAATTCTGTAAGAAACAAATGTATATATCTTATTAGCCCAAGGAACAAACAGAAGGAAAAATAAGGAAAGAACTCAATAGCCATAGTGGCATTAAGTTCTGGACGAGTTGTGAGGGGGACTTAATTCCATCACTGATAACAGCACTCTGAAATATCATGATTTTCCATACTTGACCAATGTGTGTTACCGTGAAATATGTTCAAGAATGTTTTATGTAGTCTAAGATTTGACCCACATTACTCATTAGATTTTGTCCACGTTGACCCTTAAAACGAATCAAAAATATAAGAAATTATATAGGTAATTAGTCATCAGAACATTCGTTAAACCAGTTTCTGAAGAGAAACTCCCCACTTTGTGTGTATGTTATTTGAGTTGGGTCTAGGTCACGAAATTTGACTTTTTTGGCCAAACTCATCTACTAATCCCACCTATAGATTTAGACCGAGCCAGCAATCTGGGACAAATCCTGGCTCCAGGCCAGGGCTGGCCATCAGTTCTGTGTCACTGGCTCATAGGCTCTAGAAAGGCCAGTGGCTGGTTCTACATGCACCTGCACACCCACAGCTCTCCAGATACCAGGTGCAGCTGGCACAGCTGTATGAGTGTTCATGCCTTGCACTCCACTTCTTCAGTATCTGAAATCCTTCAGACCATCTGAAGCCAAGTTGCTTAGATTACACCCTGACGTTTCTAAAAGATGGCTGACAATTTGACCACATGGGACACACCTGATACCCAAACCATTCAAGTCTTCATATTTTAATATTGTTAATATTTAAAATATAAAACACTTTGGCAAAAATGATATATAAAAGGTACTATTTAACTTAATTGTATTTTATTATTTAGCTATTTAAGTATTCTCTTTCCCATATTTTATATGTAAATATATGCTATCTTCTTACACTATAGGTTAATCTGTGATCCATTCTTTGTGAATGAAAAATATATGCCAAATGTACAATATCTGATGTAATTTTTCAAAGAGAGTTTTAATGTAATATTTGATGGATAATATCTTTCTCAATGATAGAAAAGTTCATTTTCTGAGATAATTATGTGATTACAAAAATCAGCAAGTTCTATTTGTTCCAACGATTTTCAGTTTCTAAATTTAAAAACATGCCTCTTGAACTCCTTTTCTGAAGAAACAAAGCCATTCTTTAATTGCCCTGGAAATCATGAATAATCCTCTCTCATTATTAGCATTGAAACTGAACTTCCCAAAAACCTACTTAACACTTATTTTTTTTAATGTTAATGCAACTATATTTCTGGAGTTCCTCAAATTTATTCTTACCAGATACATAAATTTATTTATAAAATATTTAAAAATTTGACCCAAATCTCATACACTCTTACTATTTAAAACAATGTAAAGTTTACTTTTTTCTAATGCTTCAGAAATAATACGTATGTCCACCCATAGAAAACTGCAAATTTTAAATATACCATGTTCATTTAAAGTTGTCTCTGAGATTTCTATTTTATTGTTAAGGAAATTATTCCAAAGCTATGCATCCTTGTGAGATGCCATTCATTCAGCACTTTATATATTCTGCTTAATGAGTGAAAATAATAGGAACTTGAATTTTTTTTCATTGACATATAGTTCACACATGATATCCCACTGGTTTCAGGTGTACATTATAGTGATTGGATATTTTTATATGTTATGAAATGACACCTATGATAAGCCTAAAGGGCTTGAATTCCTTGCCAATGAAAAATTCATCATAGTATGGTTTTAGTAATAAATTGTAAATATTTATACAAAAGACATACTTTAAAAATGGACAATAGTATTTAGATAATTACAAAGATTTTTTTTAAAAAACAAAAATATAAAATTTCAAGTGGATTTAGATTATGTATAACTTAATCTGATTTTCAGTTTTCTAATGTAGGGGCAGAAACAATAGCTTCCAAAGTCAAATTCTTATTCTTAAATGACTGAATTAACACTAGATATTATTACCATTCACCCATATTTAGACTTCTTTATAAAAGCTTTATAGAGGACCTTAAAATATGATTTTTTTACATAGTTTCCACTAATATGCTCTAGATAGCTTTTTCACAGTGGGAGACTAGTGTGTACTGTTCATTCATGTGTACCATCGCTAACCCCCCAGATTGCCTAAACTCTTTGTACTTTAAAATTTGCATGATGTTTTCCACTCTACGAAAAATTTATAAAATAAGCACAATCATCGAATTTCAGAACATAAAGGTATTTAATACCAATCATCGTGATAAGGTATGGCCAAGAGAGAACCACTATCCTCACAATATTATAAATTATATTTATATTTCATATACGTTTCACTTTTAGCTATCAAGAATGAAGTCGGTGAAGTCTGCCTTCAGGACACCTTCCTTCCTTTCTGTGAGCTTTTTCCCCAGCAAGGGACTTCTTTCAACAAATAGGCTTTATGCCCCCTCAACTTGCCATGTTTGTAAGCATGCTTTTTTGAAAGGATATGATAAATTAACTTATTTTAACATGTGAATAATGGGTAGGATTTTCATCACCCTGGGTAGAAGAGAGGTGTTTGCTTTTTGACTTGAACAAGGGACAAATCCTCTTAAAATGACAGATCTGTAGTGTGGAATTCTTTCAGGAATCAGTGGACAACTGAGGGAGATATTTTGAAGGAAAGAGATTTATACTTCTAAGGAAAAAAAAGTTAAATGCTATGTACAAACAACATGTAAGGCAGCAGAGTGAGATTACCTCCCATAAGCAGTCACCCACACTACTTATGTAGGATTGGCCATAAATCCTGTCACAATAAAACTGCTGGGCTGACTTATATTTCATTTTACCTTATGCTGCAGTGCAATAGGTCTAGGGACTAAATATAAGCAGCTATTTGAAGAGCCATACATTTTTTTCCCTTGTGAATTCAGAAGATGAAAATAAAAGGAAGGGAAAGGACTAAAATATGTTGCTTAGCCTACTTTAGGAGCAGTTTAATGAAGATTAGACATGTCATGAGACACATGAGTGTGAGACAGAAGAGAAAGAACTACAGCTGACCTTTTTTAACACCTCACTGGTATTTTGATGTAATTACACATTTCATTTAGACATCTATGGGATAGATAGCTCAAGATCAATGATACTGTGTTCTGTATGTTCTGCATTAAACCTCACAGAGCTAAGTGAAAAATTAGTGTTAAAAATTTATGCATTGACTATCTATTAAAGTAAGTTGAATCTTATCACTTTAGATAAATACCAATAACTCCTGTTTGTGCTTCAAACATATCATAGAAATGTTATTTTCATCAATGTTTTCTGAAATCAGACATCAAACAGAAAAAATTAAGATGTCGAATACTAAACTATAATTCCCTTATTACTTAAAAATGATAATGATTTAAAACTTTAGAACACTTTCTATAATTTTCTAGATGTTTCCTGTGTAAAATAGGAAAGAAACAACCATATCAAGAATCAGTACTGTTGATAAAATTGACTGATAAAATAACTTTTCTCAGTAACTAGAAATACATCACAACCCAAGTAATACACTCATTTTTAGAATGACAAACTCAAGTCCCAAAAAGCTTTACCTTTGGTTCAGCCCATTAGTAGGTTACAGAGTATTTATATATTCTAATTAAGCTTTTACTCTTTAGTGTCAACACATGGAGATGAATTTTCTGAGTTATTAAAACTTAAACAAATGATACCTCAAGTGAAGTTCACACTTATGTATTAGTTACTGCAATAATTTCATAATTCAAAAAGTTACCCATATGACAAAACATAATCAAGTAACTGTCTGATGATCTGGTGTGCACATAATTCAATTCGTCAACAGTTAAATTTAATGAAGAATCTAACTTACCGGTGGATCAGCCCCCTTAGAACCAGTCAGACCTCCTGTTAGGGATTCGATATCCTGAAAAGGGGAGAGGTGTTGATTGTAAAATGCTACTCAACAGCATGGAGAATTCCCCCAGTCCCACAGTGTAATACTGTCTTTAGCTGCAAAGTTAGGGCACTCAGCTACATTTGCTTTGTTTTTTTTTTTTTTTGAGACAATCTGACACACAGTAATGCTACACAAATAGCCTGTATCTAAAAATCTAGATGTTTTCTCCAATTATATACAATTCATAAAAAAAAAAAGCAGACTAATTATTCTTGAACTTTGCTAGACAATGGCTCTAGGTGGGAAAGCAGTTTTATCCTCCAAGGAACTGAATTAAGGGCAGAACACAAAAATGAAAATTTAATGAAACTGCAATTTAATATATTATTTGCCAAATTAATCTCATGGATTATGCCTAACTTTCAGAAATTTTTAACTACCTACACTCTATTACTATTTATAGATGAAAATATAAACAGATATTGATAGATTAGGTTACTACTTTACAAAGATCAATTTCTAATCTTGAATCAGCAACCACAAAAGATCATGCCTGAGTAATGACTATGATTGTCAAAAGTATCATAATTGGAGAGATGAGTTGATGCTATGAGAGTCTGGACAACATGTGCCCAGTCAACAGGGTCAAGTCCAATTCAGCCTAATCAGTTGTAGAGCTTTGATTCCCCGGCTACTAGTCATGACTTTTTCAAAAGATGTTAGAATTCCAGATTTTTAAGTACAATCTCTCAGGATTTTAATGTTTGCAACTGTTTCAACTTTTAAATCATTCCTCCACTTCCGCCGAAGGAAAAAACAAAATAAAACACTGCTCAAAGGCTGCTGGATAGGAGTTTGAAGCTACCTTGAAGAGCTGTACTTTTTGTTAACATTCCTTTCCTGTGACACTGGTCACTTCTTACCTGTTTGCTTCTAGTTGAAAGAATAGGATGAGGAGCATGGAGATAAATAGTTGCAGTAAGAAACTGAAGATGAAAGGTAACTCCACCAAAATGGGAGAAAGAGAAAATTAAATGCCTATGATGAGAGAAACAACCAACACCTTCATATCATTAAGAAGACACACTACTAACTCTCACGGGACTTAATGACATCATTATTTCCATGGTATCTCAAAAAAGGGTAATCTTAACAACAAATATGAAACTGGAATGAGCATGTGAATGAAACATTAAAGGCAGGGCAGGGGAGAAGAAAGGGATGGCACAAAGAAAGTTTCCATCTGAAGAAGCTGCCTTTGAACAGGAACTCAGTGGCGATGAATCTCTACATGAGTATTTTATTAAGGGCCATAAATGATAAGGCAACCACAGAAATACTTGGCAAGAAAATTATTAACTTGGCTTCTCTGTAATGGGTATATTGTATACAATATTTTTTTTACCTATACAACATTCCTCTAAGAAACCTCTCCTTCCCCTTCCCCATTCTAGCTACAAAGAAGGCTTAATAAAAACTGCTTCAGATCTGATCCTCTTGGAGAACTAAGGCAATATATCTTCTGTAAGATATAGTGGTAGAGTCTAAGTCCCTGATTCAATCATCTCAGCAAATTTTGAAACTACATGTTCTCCCTACCTGAAAGTTTAAGGTAACTTTCTGGCTCTCAAAAACTAATATGTGTGCATTGTTAAATCTATTTATAAAAAGCATTCCTTCTCCATCCTGTTGAAATTATTTCATCACCATCCACACCATGAATAATCAAATCACCTAAATTATTTGATCCCACATTCCTATTAAGTCATCTTAGCAAACTATGACTTTATATAATAAAAGGAAAGCGTAAACATATTTACAAAGTGACAAACATAACTAACATTCCTTTTGAATTCAAAGGTAAGCATAATTTAAAAAACTGTTTTAGAATTTCATGGAACACACTGACATTAAGTAGTAAAATGGCTAAAATATTCGACTAATAGAAAATAAAACAGCCCATTGCACTGATACTACTGTTGTTATAACCATGACAAAACATGAAGTTCTATTCATATGAAACATTATTTCCTGGTACATTTAAAATGAAAGAAAATGATGTTAAGAACATTTTGAGTTAATACATGACTTCCTTAAAGGAGAAGCATATAAATTATATTAACAATAGAGATTACTGATGGCCTTATCAGAGTTAACAGAGAAACTGATTCAGATTAAAAGTATTTTAACAATTTAGTGGATGCATTTGTCATAGTTTTATAAGTTCTATCATGAAGCTTTCCTGTTATGATAGTTAAATTGAACCAATTCTCAGATTTTAAAAATCTTAAGCCTTTCATGATAGTCACAGTTTTGAGAAAAATAAAGCCAAAGTAGAATTTAGAAGATGAATGGAAAAGGCATTGATACTTGTGTTTTTTAACATGTTGAATTAAAGCAAATTATGAACTCATGGCTCTACAGTACAGATGCATGCTTATTCCATTTATTCATTTTATTGAAAAATAATTTTCTGAGCTTATGTTGTATAGAGTATAAGTTGGAAAAGAGTGTCCTACTTGAACACAAGCCCAAGTTAAATATGGCTTATGTATCATTTGATGCAAAAATAAATTTTTCAGTTGTGAAAAATGAGTATAGGTATGCATGAATGCATTCATGTTGTAAAATTCATAGGTAAAATAAATCCTTTGGGGGAAACACAACTAAAAATGAGTCATTCTTTTTTGTGGTTGTTGATATTTCACCTACAAAATAAAACAAAAATATTTGATAAATGTGTCTATTCTTGTTATTTAAATGTCTTTTTATATATAACTAAAGGGAATATCAAAAAGTAAAGATACAGATTTCCTAGAAAGTTTAAATTACTATTGTAATAATGTTTGATTAAAAGATTCAAAGAAACTGGTTTTCTATTAGGTTACAGAATTTAATTCTCTATATTACCTATCATGGTCATTTTGACAAAATAGCTAATAAAATGGCTACTACTCATGGAACATTTACTATGTGCCAGGTAGATGCTTTATGCACATTAACCTGACAATAGCTTTATAAGGCAGTCATTTCTTATCTCACTTGAGAGGTTAAAAGTTTACATAAGTCACCCAATATTACATGGCTCTTCAGAAGCGGTGTTATGAAACATATGTGTACACCATTCCAAAGCTGTGGTTGTTAATATCAATTGTAGATGAACAGCTTCACTCTGGCATCCTGGTATCTCAAATGCATCCACATGGGCCATGTAGACAAGGCTGAACAATACACTGGCCTCAGTCTTGATGGAATGTTCTGTGAGCCTTCCCAGAACATAACAAGATGGGCAGTCTTACGAAGAGCTTCCACAAGGCTTTTCTCAGTCACCTCCCTCGCACCAGGGAGGCATGGATCTTTCCACCTCTCTTTTCCCAGCTCTCCACCCATCCACATGCTGTAAAACTGCGTAGGACCTGTACGGAATTCCCTCCTCCCAGTTGCTTCTTCCTCCTCGTCTGCCATCTGGTCCATCCAACTTACTGTTGTCCTGTGGAACTAGGGACCAGGACCAGGACTGAAAGGAGGCTAGTGACATGCCAAGGGTGCAACATTCAGGAGGCCCTCGCTCTGCGGGTCATACACGCGATGACTCTACACTAACATGCTCCAGAGAATGAGTGCCTCCTTTAATTGTCTGCCCTGGGCACCTCATTGTTAGATCTTGGAAGAGCAGTGATGGCATTTGAAAAACCCTGGGAGGGAGGGACTCCTTGAGCTTTGCTCCCTAAGCACTTTACTTGTCTGTCTGACCCCAGTCCAGGTCCTTCTAGGGACACGGAGAGCAGACACTAACGGTGACTGTTTACACAGTGTATGTTATAAACTCTCAAATCCATTTGGACTCATTATCTCTTTCCCTATCAGATATATAGAGGTGTGGCAAGCCAGCCTAGCCCTTGCCCACACACTGCTGCACAGAGACTGTTGCTACTTAAAGCATTATTACATAGCCTCCATTATAGGTGGTGTTATCATCTACACAGAACAAAATAAACTAGGAAGGATTTATTATATAATCAACTTGATTTATTTGAAATACTTTTCAGTTAATTAAAGTTTTGCTTGTTCTCCAAGGTGTTAAATACCTAAATGAGATTATTAGCCAGTCTTTGACCCAAGCTGTATGAAGGCAAACTCTTGTATTACTGGAAAGTTCTGCTCCAGATGGAAACCCGGTAAGCCAAGGCTGGCCTATGAATCAGTCTGAAGGTTTGAGAAGGCTGAGCTGCAGTGCAGGTGGAGCAAGGCAATCAGTGTCAGAGCTCTAAGGAGAGTGAGAGCTGAGAAAGCCTGGAACAATGGTATCACTTCAGCCCAGGTTTAAAATAAACTCAGCACTGTGCTGAATGGCTGCTGTCGGTTGTTCAACTGGGCGCCCTCCCCTTGGTCTTCTGCTTGAAGAGCTCCCATATCTTTCCCTTGACGGACACTTCAATGGTGGAGCTACAGGGATTAATCATACGGCTTTCAGTGCAAGTCATTAAATTCAATGTTGAAAGTCCTGCTTCTTCTGCATGGAGGTGGGAAAAAAAGAGGACATTGGGATTTGACATCTCCTCAGGGATAGTGCTGGATACTGATTTGTATCTCTGAAGAGTAAGATTAGCCAGTTATGGTCAAGGAAAGGATGTTAAAATAGTTTGGGTATCAAACACACTAAAAAATGAGGAAAATAAAACTCCAAATAGTCATCTGAATCTAACATCGCACATGGCATAAGACCCAGAGCACCTTAAACCTGATAGTTGCATTTAAAGTTAATATCAAGTTTCCAAGATTTACTCTTCCAAAAAGTCACCTTATATAATATGAAAATAGTAAAAACATTGCAATATTGTTACCAGCTATGAGCATTTTAAAATTAAAGCTATGAGCATTTAAAATTAAAGCATATTTATAATTTGGGATGATTTTAGAAATTCTTTGAGGGGAAATAATTGTATTTCAATAAAGAGCACATTTTAGTGCATTAAGCAATCAAAATTTGTATCATAAAATAAAACAGTAAAATATAAAACATCTTTGTTGATTATGTTTAAAATTTTTAAAAATAAGGTATTTATGTTTATAGAGAAGTTTACAAAATTCACATATTCAAAATATCAAAATTAAGCATTTCTCTCAACCGTTTTATAGAAAAATTCCTCAAAATGTCCCTCATCTCCCACTCTCCCTTGATGCAGTTTTTGTCCCCAGTACATCACTGCAACCCCTCTTCTCAAGATTGCCAATGACATCCAATTAGCTGTACCAGCTTTCAGTTTTCCATCATTTTTCTTGATCTTTAAACCATATCTGAAAGAGTTGACCAATTTAATCTCTTTCACATATTTTTTTCTCTTGGTTTCCATTTTGTTTCACCTTCTCTATGACTTTATTTAGTCCCACAGTTTTAAACTGTGGAATTAGGGACCAGGACCAGAACTAAAAAGAGGCAAGTGACATGCCAAGGGTGCAACATTTCAGGAGCCCTCACTCTGCGGGTCATACACATGATGACTCTACACTAACATGCTCCGGAGAATGAGTTTTAAACATCGTATATACTGCTGAAATCTGATTTATATCTTCAGTCTCAACTTATCCTCTGAGATCCACACTGCCTGTTCCAATTTCCACTTGGATGTCTTATTGTCCTCTAAAACTTAATAATGCAAAATCAATCTTGATTTCTATCTCAACCCCTCTGATGAAGTGCCTGCCCCAGGGCTCTCCATCACTGACATCACCATACAATCAATTTCTCAAGTCTAAATCTACCAGAAAATCCAGCAAATTCTCTTTAAAATATGGCTTGAATTTGACTATTCCTTATCACAAACTTTCCTACCATCCTAATATCTTGGATTGTGTATCAACAATAT
Source organism: Smutsia gigantea (assembly GCA_032199065.1). Taxonomy (NCBI): domain Eukaryota; kingdom Metazoa; phylum Chordata; class Mammalia; order Pholidota; family Manidae; genus Smutsia; species Smutsia gigantea. The sequence continues at coordinate 64,881 of JAVSCE010022423.1, forward strand.
TTCTCCCTTGGACTAAAGAAATAGCTTCCTGTTTCCCTACGTCTGTCCCTGTCTCCCCCTCCCACAACTATCCTCCACACGGCAGTCAGAACTATCCATTCAAAATGCAGGTTAGATCAGATTACTTTCCTGACCCAAAAGAAGTCCCAGTAATTTCCCATTAACCTGAGAATAAAATACAAACTTATTACTATGTCCTGCAATGCCTGGTAATCTGGCTTTGGCCATCCCTCTGATCCATGGAAGTGGGAAAAAAAGCAAGAGACATTGGGATTTGAGGTCTCCTTAGGGATACTGCAGGATACTGACTTTTATCTCTGAAGAGAAAGACCAATTCTTTTGCCATAATCTCTCCCCATTGCTGTTCCAAAAACAGTCATCCAAAGATGTCTCCTATCTCAGGGTCTGTGCATGTGTTTTTCCTGCTGTCTAGGGTGCTCATTCCCTAGATACCCTCTTAATTAACTCACTCACTTAATTCTTATCTCAGTTTAAATATCAAAATCTCAGACACACTTTCCCTAACTATCTATCAAGATCAGAGAGAGGTCTTCCTGGAAACAAACAACAAACTCAAAAACATAAAAGAGCCTTTAATAAAAGGATACTTCATAGAGTTATGGATGATGTAATGGATCCAGAGGAATGGTGTTGCACAGGAACCAGCAAGACCTAGAAGTTATAACCACCCCTCAGAGCCCAAAGAAGTCAGGAAAAAAAGGACAATACTGTCAAGAGTCCTGGGAATGGTAAACACTTCTCATCTCCGCACAGTGAGAACTCAGTAAATACTTTTTGAATGGATGAATGACTGAATGAATTAATAAAGCACATAATACCACTTTTATATGTAAAAATGCTGAGGCTTGCAGTATATAAATGATGAAGTACTTCTCATTTTTGTATAGATGTATCACTTTGAAAGCATGGCTCAAGGCAATACTGTGTGCACAACAAATTGTTATAGAGCGTCTGAATGAACAAGCTAATGAATGACTTGCCCAAGATCACACAGCTGGAAAACGCTGGAAAGAAGCTTTGAAATCTCAAGTGTTATAACCCCAAGCTGTACATTATTTCCATTATGCATCACTAATGAGAAATCCTCCTAAAGGGAAAGGCACTCAACTTCGTATTATCTTATCTTGAGGTAATCAATTTCTTTATATCTCAGGGATTCTATTTCATAAGAAGGAAAATATACAAAATGATTTAGTAAGTAATAAGTGATACATTAAATTTAACCTTCCGGTGAAATTTACCAATACTTCAAATGAGGGACTTGATACCTTAATTATGGTACAGTGAATAAATCAACACTCGAAAACTTTATCTAACACATGTGCTCAGCATTAATAAACAGCTCAAATATCTTAAATTAAAAAATCAAAAATGTTTATTTTTCTGTATCATCTCATAGTGTGTAGGTTTACAGCACTGGGAATGAGTAACAGAAGATGAGATTTCTTTTTTAAAAAATCATTCAGTTTTTTGCATCATGCTTAATGGGCACTATCTTCACAGAACACCAGCTCCTTGAGGAAAGCACCCAAATAATGAAGCTGAGTTTGCTCATGAGGCATCTTCCTCCTCGACCGGACTTAAGCTGTTAGTGTTTCCTTGGCAGCTTTACAGAGTGAATTTCCTGGGAGTTGGAGAAAAAGAAGGAAATATATACAACCAATTCTATAAACCTTGCAACCTATAGAAGCCAGAAAAGACCTTACTTTGTAATTCTTTAAAAGTTTTAAATGAAAAATATCTACACTTTGAGCATAGGCCAGTCCACATATGAAATTTTTTTGAGTCACACAATTCTCTCAGAAAAGAATGATTGAGCATCTGCTGTGACTGAGGGACTGTGCTGGACACAAAGAGCATGACAATGAACAAGTCAAGGTCACAGGCTTGCAAAAGTTGAGTCCAGAGGGAGTCAGAATCACAAAGGCGATCCAGACTACTAGTACGTATCACACCCACAGTAAGAGCCTGGGTATGGAATCCAGAGGCTATGGCATGCTCCCTGACTTCAAGGATCTTTCAGCCTAACAGTTTGCCAAATCTAAGAGTAAGAGTAGGTCTCTCAGTCTAACAACATGAGGAAGAAGTCTGATAAATACGGTGTTAAAATTATAATATATAGTGGTCGTGGGGGTAAAATTTAGACAGTGACAATAAGTTTGTGTATTTAATTTTGCCATAATTGCATTTTGTTTCTGAATGTGTACGGGGTAACTCTGTCCTAAGAACTTGCTGGGTAACAAAATAATTAACATTAATTGAGTATTTACTGTACCAGACACCACACTGAGCTCTATTGCCTCATTCAATAGCATTCTAGCTCTTTTAGCTATTGTTTTCATTTTTAAGATGATGAAACTGAGTCTTCAAGAGTTTCAATAACTTGACAAAGTCACACAGATAATACATGTTCAAATCTAGACCAGCTGACTCCAGAGGCTATGATTTTTTGACAATTACACTCCCTTGAATAAGGATGGTGTGGAAAAAAAATGGAGGACTTCTTGACACGCCACTTGGGAGAAACATACTTACTCAATACTTGTAGAAGGAATGAATTAAATTGCAAGCAGAATTTTTCTGAAGTAGGGTGGATATTCTCTGATGGGGAAAAGAACATCCTTGTTTGACCCACAGACATTAAATTATGAGAGTTAATGCCACTGGATTTAGCAAAGAAGTAAAACTGCAAAGTTTTTTTTGCTATAATTCTAATTTTCAAGTATTTTCCTCAAACTCAAACCTCAACAGGAAATCAAATACATATCAAAGACACAATAGTGTCAGTGTTGCACACATCAGGTTTTCTGAAGAAAGAGCCAAAGAGATCTAAGGTTCTGTTTTTCCAAGCAGTGCCTTCTTTGAAGCAGTTTCCTTTATGAATTTTTTTGTCCCTTTTCTGTGAATTTTTTGCCTTTCTTGTCTATTCCATTCCATATGGCTAAGGTGATAAAGGGAATCTCTGCTAAATCCTGTCTCAGTCTCAGTCAGCTATCCTTTACCAACTTTTACACACTAATGAATCCTTCTTATCTTAGACTCAGTATGTCCATATCAGACATCATCTCCTCTGTTATTACTATGGTCAATGCCTCCCATCCAGTTTATTCCCCTAGCATTTATCTTTGTTGCTATTTCCAATAAATACCAACACAGTCAACCAATCTAGACTTCTGGAGGTCAGCAGAGTCTTCCTACACTCTGGTGTCCATATCCAAGTCGGTTGAGTTTTTTCTGCTCAGCCCAATCTATTACCTTCTTTCAATAAACATTACATTCACTACCTTAATTCAAAGCCTCATTTTATATATCTTCCCCCATCCAAGGATTTCTCCAAAATAGTGTATTTTTTTTAGTTCTTTTTTCTACTGTCACCCTCATACAATCTCTTGTCCAGAGAAGTGATTCTCAAAAAGTATGGCCTTACCAGTGGCTTCAGTGTCAGGTGGGAACTTAGAAATGCATTTCCTTAGGCTTTATTCCAGTCCTGCTGAATCAGAAATGATGTTTAACAAGCCCTCCAAGTGACTCTGAAGCAGGCTAGAGTTTGAGAAGCACTACTACAGAAAGATGTGTTTCAAAGCAAATATATATTGGTTGCTCCCATCCTCAAAGTTCTTAATAAAGTCTCCATTCTTCTTAGGAAAAAAAAATAAGGCATCTTTATACATGAGGCCTTTCATTATATAGTTTTGGGCTACTTTTCTCATTTCACTTTTCATCACTTGTTCAGAAGAAACCTTACACCCCTGTCATAATGAACTCAGTACTTCTTTTTTGTGTCGAGTGTTTTCTTGCTTCTATGCTTCTGCACCACAGATCCTTCTGTGTAGAAAGCCACTTCTTCATCTCTGTATCCTCAGAAATTACCACAGAGCATGGCCAGTAAATGTTAAACGAATTTGAACAATTTATGTTGAATCTAGCTTCAGATGAATTCCCCCTACAGCTACGGGATGAGCTTGTGGGTACTCGGAACCACTCTGAAATGTGTATTACCCTACATTAATAAATTTTCATTCTGGTTATATATGGTTTGGCTAGTATAAACAAACTATTGAGAAGCTAATTGTTTTTGAGTTTACTGCAGAAATAGAACTTCTGGATGGCAAGACTGATGATCAGGTATTTTTGTTACCATAACAGGTACCATCCTGAGACCCACCTGAGGGTTAGCTAGTAGCCCTTCAATTCTACCTCAAGCCTGCCAGATGCAATACATATACAATAATAAATATCTTAGTTACCAAGAGAACAGGCTCAAAGCCTACTTGCACTACTTACTAGCTGTGTGACCTCAGGCAAACTGCTTTATGTTCCTTGTATAAAATTAATGTCTCCTAAGAGGACCTTGGAATATTAACTCTAACAATTCATGGAAAGTTACTGACAATTTATAGTAAATTATTAATTAATATTAGCTATTATTATGCATAGAATAATGCACAGGTACATATTAGATTATAAATGTGTAAAATAAAGACAGGTTATGGACACAGATTACATAGTGATACATGTTGAAATGATATGTATTACAATATGTATAGATAAGACCCAGATATAGATTAACTGTAGGGATAAATCTCCATTAAGCCCCTAGAATGTATTTTCCCTGAAAGACAAGAGCTCCTAAGGTTCATATCTTACCTCAATTAGCCCTATAATTTTCATGTATTTCCATGGCTTTGGCTATAAATTTTTCACTAATATTATTTTTAAATATGCAATTTTTATCCTTCTTACTATAATTTGAGCAGTCTCTTTTCTGCAGAGTCAGAGTTATTGGACCTATACACAATTTATTCTTCTTTCATTGTATGTTATCTGACATGACATATTTATGTACCATAATGGGCAACTTTAAGCCTATTCAAAATGTGTTAGAGCAACTCAGAGGAAGTATCCAAGATTTAAAAGAGGATGCCACCATTATAATCCTAGATACACATCATTTATGGGAGATTTGTCATCAGCCTTTGTTGGTTGAGAGTCAGAGACTCAATTACTGTGATCTTAATTTACAATCAAACCTCCAAATATAGGATGCTTGATCTTGCCCTGCTTGACACAAAACACAAGTAAACAGGAAAAAATACAATGCCCTACCCTTTAAAAAAATCAGGTTTTATTTTTAACTCAGTCTTTAAGAGTCTAAAATGTTTACTGGGTTAAAGAAAACTGGAGATCATTCTATCTGAGGTGATTTTTAGAAGAAAGAACAAAATACGTCTGTCTTTTCCAACAGTTATTATTTGTAATTCCACTGACTATAATACCTTAAAGCCAGTTATCAAGTAACCCCAAGGAGCACTGCTTGTGAACTGAAAGCAAAAACAGAATAATTTACTAAAAAATATACATGCATATTAAATAGATATTTCTAAGAAATATTTATCGATTTCTCTCTCCTACTAGATTTTAGGCTGTAGGCCAATTAACACAGTTTCTAAGGTAATCAGAAGCTGGCAAGGAAGCAGATGAAATACTTTCACATTCATTAAGTTCACACATTCAGGAAAGTTTGGCATGGAATTTTCAGCTAAATATTAAGTATTTCACACTCATACCTTAATTTTGGAAATAACAGCCATGGAAGAATTGGATAGAACTGGGGTGAGGGGGGAAAAATGAAAACTTAAAATAGAAAAGCAATTAGCGGCACTATTTAAAATCAGATATGCAATTTTTTTTTCATCAAAATGTCTAATTTGAACCTAAGGGATATGTACACAAAATTCCCTTTGCATTGCTATTTTCTTCAGGGGAAAAATCATCAGGTTCACAATCATAAGAAGTAAATTTCAAATTCATTTCCTATTTCTCCTGCTTTTGAAATGATGAGTAATGATTATTATGGTACCCAGAAATAGCAATAGACATATGATTTCTCTATTATCCTTCTGGGCAGCTCCATTTTATTCATGCTACCAGGATTCTGATATGAATTAATGTTTGCAATATCAATATCACATTCTTAAATATTATTAAAGGAAAGGAAATGAAACTGACTGAAATCAGAGCACAAAATGCACTGATGCTATGCTACTAAATTAAATGAGACTGTAGCGTAATGCGAGAGTCTTCCAATGTGGAGATTTAGAGTTAATAACAGAATGTTCTAAAGTCTGTATGAGCTCTATAGAATCTTGTTTTCTTCTATTCATCTAATCAAGTTTCAAAACTCTAACCCTAAGCTTCAAAGATTATAATATGCTTTGGTTACTAAGATTAATTTAGAATATTTTATGTTCAGATTTCACCTTTCCTTAATATTTTTAAAACATATTTTTCATTAATTATTCCTCCCAAATGTGACTGACAGCCTTCTGCTGAGTGTAGAGCCAGGTAAGAATTCCAAAGTGCACAGAATGCTAAGTCTCTTGAGATTAGTGCAGTGCAAAGAAATCTGAATATTTCTCCTTCTTGAAGCCACCTAGAGGGAAAATGCAGACAGTCCTCATTTTGCACAGTAGTGTTAACCGAAACTGGTGAATGTAAGAACCATGTCCTGACTTTGCCCAATTCCATGGTAACTCAGTTGCTGTGTAAAGCAAGGGCATGGCTCACTAGTTCTGACATGCACTGGTTTCAGTACTTTCCAGCAACATACAGAGTTAAGAACTGCTTGCAGTCACATTTTAATAGTAGATCAATCTCTATTTCTTTGCCTCCAGCATCTGAAAACTGGATTGTGAATCCTGAAGGCAAAACACAGTAACTATATTTAACTCAATATTAAAATTGGAAACTTTCTCAATTTTAGCTTGGTCCAAAGGCCAAGAACAATGCTATAGTGACAGGTATCCCCAAATCTTCAAGCAAAAAGCTACACCAGGTCATATTAAAATACTGTTAAAAAAAAAGTTCTACCAAAATTGATAAGCATCTTCTCTTAGTAGGGGCATTTGGTAGTAGAATATTTGGTAGGAGATATATTTTAATGCATATTTTATTATAAGAACATTTAACATAAAATCCAGCCTCTTGACAAATGTTTAAGTGCACAATGTAATATTAACTACAAACATATGTTGTACAGTGGGTCTCTAGAACTTACTCATTTTACATAATTGAAACTTTGTACCTGTTCATTAGCAACTCTCCATTTCTCCATCTTTGCAGCTCTTGGAAACCACTACTCTCTTCTTTTATGCCCGACTATTTTAGATACCTCAGATAGGTGGAATCATGCAGAATTTTACTCCTGTGACTAGCTTATTTCACTTACCATAATGTCCTCAAGGTTCACCCATGTTGTTACACTTAGCAGGATCTCCTTTTTAAGGATGTATAATATTCCACTCTGTGTACATGCATATTCCCACACATGTAAGTAAACACATGCCACTTTTCTTCATCCATTCATCCACTTGTGTTTTTCCCCACATCTCAGCTACAGTGAATATTGCTGCAATGCACAGGGGACTGCTAACTTTTCAAGATCCTGATTTTAATTCTTACAGGTAAATACCCAGAACTGGGATTGCTGGATCATGTAGTAGTGTTATTATTAATTTTTTGAGGAATCTCCATGCTGTTTTCCAGAGTGACTGAACCATTTTGCATTCCCAACAATGCAGAAGTTCCTCCAATTTTTCCACACAGTTACCAACATTTATTGTCCTCTTCATGAATAATACAGTATCTTTGCTTTTCAGGATGTTTGGAAACTTCACACATGGGCACCAAAGCCTACCCCTGTTTATAACTCCCTAAACCCAGAACACACATGCACACACAGGCACATACGTATTCCTGAGGACCTCATTTGGGCTACATAGGACGGAGTGCACCCTGAAAGGTAGTTGACCCAAGAGGATTGCCAAGAAGGATGTCCCACCCTGGCCTAGGGGTAAATGAATGGAATCCCAGGGGATAAGGAGTGTATTAATTTCTAGTTGCTGCTGTAACAATTTACTACAAATTTAGTGGCTTAAAGCAACACAGATTTATACTCTTTTAGTTCTGGACATCAGAAGTCTAAAAATCAAGGTGTTGGCAGGGCTATGTTCCTTCTGAAGACTTCAGGAAGAACCTATTTTCTCGCCTTTTCCAGCTTCTAGAGGCCACCTGCCTTCCTCGTCTCATGGTCCCACTCACCAACCCCACAGAGCACCACTCCAATCTCTGGTTCCACTTTCAAATCTTGTTTTATTATGGCTCTAAAACCCTTGCCTCACTCATATAAGGACCAATATAATTACACCGGACCCACCAAGGTCATTCAAATCTCCCCATTTCAAGATCCTTGAACATGCCTGCAAAGTACCTTTTACCATGTAAAGTTATATATTTGCAGGTTCTAGGAATTAAGATGTGGACTTCTTTGGTGGATCATTATTCTGCCTACCACAAGGGAATATTAAAAGTGTAAGACAGAATAGCCTTGGCCTGAATCACAGGAAGTATGAAGATACTTCAGATTCAAAACAAACCCTTTCTTGACCAGCCCAGACAGGAGTAACTTCTCCTTCCACCGAACTTCCATTACATTTATTTCCATGTGTATATTTGCCCTATTTTATCCCACTATGTGTCTACTTTCCATATAAATTCTAACTCCCTTAGGAGAGATTTACAAATACCTCTCTTTGGTCTGTAGGCTTTCAATAAATATATTGATTCAGAAAACCCCAAGGCCATGGAAGGATGCTTGGAGTAGGCAGTAGACTATATGGTAGAAGCCAGACTTCAAAACGTTTTGCCTTTCCGGTCCCAGAATCTGAAATTTTTCCATTATACATTATTCTTCTATTCTTAGGCCTTGAAAACTAAGGCATAATTAAAAGATTATTGTAGTCACCAAGTTAATCATCTCAATAGATTCTAATGGTGCAAAATTCATTGATAAATTCTTAAGCATCTCCAGTGCAAAATTCATTGATAAGGAAGTACATTAACTCACTCATTCTTCTACTGTCCATGTGGAATTTGCCAAATGTCTTGTAAATAAAATAAGATTACTTCAACAAGTACCTATTGATGGGTAATAGCTAAAGCAAACCTTAATCAGTCATGGAAAGGAGATAAGTAATGTCAGACAAGAGGTAACACCCAGGGAGAGAATTTCACAAGAAAGAAAATTATCAAAAGGAAGAGAGAAGAAAAGGGTATACCACTCTTATTTCCTAAAATTGTGTAAGATGTCTTTGGAAATGATGGCAGAGGGCTCTAAAGTGTCTCTCAATGATTGCATCTCCTTGAATTCACATCCTTGTGTAATACCCTCCCCTTGAGTATGAGCAAGACCTAGTGAAAATATGGTAAAAGTAATGGGATGTCACTCCTGAGATTAGACTGCAAAAAATTGTGACACCTCTCTTTTATTTATTTATTTTTAAGATATCATTGATACACACTCTTAAGAATGTTTCACATGAAAGCATTGTGGTTATTACATTCAACCGTATTATCAAGTTCCCTCCAACCCCACTGCAGTCACTGTCCATCAGCATAGTATGCAAGAGTCACTACTTGTCTTCTTTGTGCTACACTATCTTCGCCATGACCCCTCCCACACGTGTGCCAATCATAATGCTTTTCAATCCCCTTCTTCCTCCCTCCCCATCCACACTCTATCACCCCTCCCCTTTGGTAACTGCCAGTCACCTCTTGTAGTCTGTGAGTCTGCTGATGTTTTGTTCATTTTTTTTCATTGTTATACTCATTAAATGAGGGAAATCATTTGGTACTTGTCTTTCTCCACCTGGCTTATATCACTAAGCATAATACCCTGCAGCTCCATCCATGTTGCTGCAAATGGTAGGGTTTGTTTCTTCTTATGGCTGAATAGTATTCCATTGTGTATATGTACCACCTCTTCTTTATCCATTCACCTACTGATGGAAACTTAGGTTGCTTCCATATCTTGGCTATTGTAAATGCTGCTGCGATAAACATAGGGGTACATATATGTTTCTGAATTTGGGATCTTGCTTTCTTTGTGTAAATTTCCTAGCAGTGGAATTTCTGGGTCAAATGGCATTTCTATGTTTAGCTTTTTTAAGGAAACTCGCAATTGCTTTCCGTAATGGTTGAACTAATTTACATTCCCACCAACAGTGTGGGAAGGTTCCCGTTTCTCCGCATCTTTGCCAGCACTTGTTGTTCATTGACTTTTGGATGTTGGCCATCCTAACTGGTGTGAAGTGGTATCTCACTGTGGTTTTAATTTGCATTTCCTTGACAATTAGCGATGTGGAGTACCTTTCGTGTGCCTGTTGGCCATCTGAATTTCTCCTTTGGAGAATTGTCTGTTCATATCCTCCACCCATTTTTTAATTGGGTTATTTGCTTTTTGAGTGTTTAGGCATGTGAGTTCTTTATATATTTTGGAAGTTAACCCCTTGTCGGATATGGTGCTTATGAATATATTCTCCTATACTGTACGATGCCTTTTCGTTCTGCTGATGGTGTCCTTTGCTTTACAGAAGCTTTTTAGCTTGATGTAGTTCCATTTTGTCACTTTTCCTTTTGTTTCTCTTGCCCGAGGACATGCATTCAGGAAAAAGTTGCTCATGTTTATATTCAAGAGATTTTCGTCTATGTTTTCTTCAAAGAGTTCTATGGTTTCATGACTTACATTCAGGTCCTTGATCCATTTCGAGTTTACTTTTGTATATGGGGTTAAACAATAATCCAGTTTCATTCTCTTGCATGTAGCTGTCCAGTTTTGACAACACAAGTTGTTGAAGAGGCTCTCATTTCCCCACTGTATATCCATGGCTCCATTATCATATATTAATTGACCATATATAGTTGGGTATATCAGGGCTCTCTAGTCTGTTCCATTGGTCTATGGGTCTGTTCTTGTGCCATTACCAAATTGTCTTGATTTGTAGTAGAGCTTGAAGTCGGGGAGCATAATCCTTCCAGCTTTATTCTTCCTTCTCAGGATTGCTATGGTTATTTGGGGTCTTCATATGAATTTTAGAACTATATGAAGTTCCTTGAAGAATGCTGTCAGTATTTTGATAGGGATTGCACTGAATCTGCAGATTGTTTTAGGCAGGATGGCCATTTTGACAATATCCATTCTTCCTATCAATGAGCACAGGATGTATTTTCATTTATTGGTGTCTTCTTTAGTTTTTCTCATGAGTGTCTTGTAATTTTCAGGGCATAAGTCTTTCGCCTCCTTGGTTAGGTTTATTTCTAGGTATTTTATTCTTTTTTATGCAATGTGAATGGAATTGTTTTACTGATTTCTCTTTCTGCTAGATCGTCATTAGTATATAGGAATGCAACAGATTTCTGTGAACTAATTTTCTATCCTGCAACTTTGCTGAATTTAGTTATCAGAATAGTATTTTTGGGGTGGATTCTTTAGGGTTTTCTATGTACAACATCATGTCAGCTGCAAACAGTGACAGTTTAACTCTTTCTTTACCAATCTTGATGCCTTTTATTTCTTTGTGTTGTCTGATTGCTGTGGCTAGGACCTCTATAACTATGTTGAAAAATGGGGATAATGGGCATCCTTGTCTTGTTCCCAATCTTAAAGAAAAAGCTTTCAGCTTTTCACTGTGAGGTATGATGTTGGGTGTGGGTTTGTCATATATGGCCTTTATTATGTTGAGGCACTTGCCCTCTATACCATTCTGTTGGGAGTTTTTATCATGAATGGATGTTGAATTTTGTCTAATGCTTTTTCAGCATCTATGGAGATGATCATGTAATTTTTGTCCTTCTTTTTGTTTATGTGGTGTTTGATGTTGATTGATTTTTTCATATTATACTCTCCTTGCATCCCTGGAATAAATCTTACCTGATTATGATGGATGATCTTTTTGACATATTTCTGAATTCAGTTTGCATATATGTTCATCAGGGATATTGGTCTGCAATTTTCTTTTTTTCTTGTGTCTTTGCCTGGTTTTGGTATAGAGTGTTGCTGGCCTTATAAAATGAGTTTGGCAGTATTCCCTTCTCTTCTGATTTTTGGAAAATTTTAAAGAGGATGCATATTAGGTCTTCACTCAGTGTTTGTTAAAATTCAGCAGTGAAGCCATCTGATTAAGGGGTTTTCTTCTTAGGTAGTTTTTTTATTACCAATTCAATTTCATTGCTCGTAATTGGTCTGTTCAGATTTTGTTTCTTCCTGGGTCACTCTTGGAAAGTTGTATTTTTCTAGAAAGTTGTCTGTTTCTTCTAGGTTATCCAATTTGTTAGAATATGATTTTTAATAGTATTCTCTAATAATTCTTTTTATTTTAGTGGTGTCTGTAGTGGTTTTCCTTTTCTCATTTATGATTCTGTTTATATGCGTACACTCTCTTTTTTTCTTGATAAGTCTGCCTAGAAGTTTATCTATTTTCTCATAGAACCAGCTCCTGCTTTTATTGATACTTTCTATTGTTTTATTCTTCTCAATTTTATTTATTTTTGCTCTAATCTTTATTACGTCCCTCCTTCTACTGACTTTGGGCCTCATTTGTTCTTCTTTTCCTAGTTTCATTAATTGTGAGTTTAGACTTCTCATGTTGGATTGCTCTTCTTTCCTGAGCTAAGCCGGTATTGCAATATACTTACCTCTTAGCATGGCCTTCACTGTATCCCACAGATTTTGCAGTGTTGAGTTATTGTTTTCATTCATCTCCATATGTTGCTTGATCTCTGTTTTTATTTGGTTGTTGATCCATTGATTATTTAGGAGCGTGCTGTTAAGGCTCCATGTGTTTGTGGGCTTTTTCATTTTCTTTGTGTAATTCATTTCTAGTTTCATACCTTTGTGTTCTGAGAAGCTGGTTGGTACAATTTCAATCCTTCTGAATTTAATGAGGCTCTTTTTGTGCTCTAGTATATGATCTATTCTTGAAAATGTTCCATATGCACTTGAGAAGAATGTATTTACTGTTGCTTTGAGTGGAGTGTTCTGTAGATGTCAGTTAGGTCCATCTGTTCTAATACATTGTTCAGTGCCTCTGTCTCCTTACTTATCTGGTTGATCTATCCTTTGGAGTGAGTGGTGTGCTGAAGTCTCCTAAAATGAATGCATTGCATTCTATTTCTGTGCATGTCTTTGAATTTGATGTGAGTCTCTTGTGGGCAGGATATAGAGAGGTCTTGTTTTTCTCTCCATTCAGTAACTCTGTCTTTTGATTGGAGCATTCAGTCCATTTACATTTAGGGTGATTATTGATAGGTATGTACTTATTGCCATTGCAGGCTTTAGATTCGTGGTTACCATAGGGTAATTCCTACTATCTAACAGTCTAATTTAGCTCACTTAGTGTGCTATTACAAACAAAATCTAAGGTTCTTTTTTTTTCCTCCTTTTTCTTCCTCTTCCATTATTTACATTTTTGGTGTCATATTCTGTACTCTTTGTCTATCCCTTGACTGACTTTGGAGTAGTTGCTTTGATTTTACATCTGCCTAGTAATTAATTGTTTTATTTTACTTTACAGTGGTTTTATTACCTCTGGTGAAAGCTATTTACCTTAGGAACACTTCCATCTACAGCAGTTCCTCCAAAATGCACTGTAGAGATGGTTTGTGGGAGGTAAATTCGCTCAGCTTTTGCTTATCTGGAAATTGTTTAATCCCTCCTTCAAATTTAAATGATAACCTTGCCAAGTAGAGTTATCTTGGTTTGATGCCCTTTTGTTTCATTGCATTAAATAGACCATGCCCTCCCTTCTGGCCTGTAAGGTTTCTGTTGCGAAGTCTGATGATAGCCTGCTGGGTTTTGTTTTGTATATTATCTTTTTTCTATCTTTGGCTGCACTTATTACTCTGTCCTTATCCTTGATCTTTGCTATTTTAATTATTATTTATCTTGGTGTTGTCTTTCTTGTGTCCCTTGTGTTGGGAGATCTGTGCCCCTACATGGCCTTAGAATATCTCCTTCCTCAGATTGGGGGACTTTTCAGCAATTATCTCTTCAAAGACACTTTCTATCCCTATTTTTCTCTCTTCCTCTTCTTGTACCCCTATAATGCGAATATTTTCCCATTTGTGTTGGTCACACAGTTCTCTCAATATTCTTTCATTTCTAGAGATCCTTTTTTCTCTCTGTGCCTCAGCTTCTTTTTATTCCTGTTCTCTAATTTCTATTTCATTTACCACCTCCTCTACTTCATCTAATCTGCTTTTAAATCCCTCCATTGTAATTTCATCTTGGATACTGTATTTTTCAGTTTGTATCACATTCTTGAATTCCTCCCTGTGTTCTTGAATATTTTTCTGTAGTTCCTTGAGCATGCTTATGATTTTTATTTTGAACTCTTTTTCAGGAAGATTGGTGAGTTCAGTTTCACTTGGCCTTCTTTCTGGTGTTTGTGGGATTTTTGTTTGTACCAGGTTCTTTTATGTTTTATATTTCTAATAATAACTTTGTGTAGGCAGTACCCTCTAGTGACCAGAAGCTCTTGTCTCTGGAGCTCCTCAGATCCTGAAGTGATGGCAGGAATTGCAGGTGAATAGCGCTGGTGCCTGCAGGGAGGAAAAAGCTCTTCCCTACTTCTCAGCTTCAGGACCTGCCTCCACTTCCAGGACCAGTGGGTGGAGGGCACAGGGAGAAGTCTCTGTGCTACATCCTCGTAGCTGCCATAGGAGGGGCCATCCTTTGGCTGGCCTGGAGTAATTACGGGGCAGCAGTTTTGAAAGCCAGTGCCGGCTGGGAGGAAGGAATGGATGGCTGTGTATTGCAGTGGGGGGCCTTGGAGCTGCATCGCCAGCCAGGGGGGTGGAACACCTGAAGCTCCTGAAAGTTTCCAACCTGCTGGGCTGAGTGCGCTGGGACAATTTTGTGCTCCTGTCCTATTTCCTGAGCAGCAAGCTCTGTACAGTCCTTGCCCCTTTAGCAGCCGTCCTGCTGTTAGAAAGTCTCTCAGAGTGCCTGACTTTCTTTTGTCCCAGAGTGGCCAGTTGTGGGTGGGTACCTGTTTTCCACAATCAGCTGGAATCTTAGTCTCTCCAAGTATTCTGCCTGTCTTAGTTTTCCAAACCCATTCTTTCTTTGCTCTTTCAGGATTATTTATATTTGCTATATTTTCATAATATATGTGGTTTTGGGAGGAGGTTTCTGTCTCACCTCTAATGCCACCATCTTTAAGCCAATCTCCAACACCTCTCTTTTTTCTCTCCCTCTCAGAACCCTCTAGAGGAAGCTGCTACATTTTTTTTTCATGGAGTTTTTTTAAAGTTTATTTTAATATCAATAAACTACAATTAAATGAGCAATATTATGGTGATTACACTACCCCCTTCATCAGGTCTCCCCCACCAAACCCATTACAGTCACTGTCCATCAGCATAGTGAGATGCAATAGAGTCACTACTTGTCTTCTCTGGGTTGTACAGCCCTCCCCGTGCCCCCCTAACATTACATTTGCTAATCGTAATGCCCCCTTTTCCCCGTTGTCCCTCCCTTCCCACCCGTCCTCCCCAGTCCCTTTCCCTTTGGTAACTATTAGTCCGTTCTTGGGTTTTGTGAGTCTGCTGCTGTTTTGTTCCTTCAGTTTTTTTTTCTTTTTTTTCTTAGTTCTTATACTCCACATATGAGTGAAATCATTTGGTACTTGTCTTTCTGGGCTTGGCTTATTTCACTGAGCATAATGCCCTCTAGCTCCATCCATGTTGTTGAAATGGTAGGATTTGTTTTCTTCTTATGGCTGAATAATATTCCATTGTGTATATGTACCACATCTTCTTTATCCATTCATCTACTGATGGACACTTAGGCTGCTTCCATTTCTTGGCTATTGTAAATAGTGCTGCAATAAACATAGGGGTGCGAAGCTGCTACATTTTGAGTATCCCTCTAGTGAGGTCCATGTGGCAACAGATGTCTCATGCCAACAACCAGCCAGGAAGTTGCTTGCTGAGATCAGGTAAGTGAACCTAGAAGCCATTCTTCCTGAATGGAGGCTCAGATAACTACAGCTCAAATTAATACTTTGATTGAAGCTTTGTGAGAGTTCTTCAGTCTCAGGACCCAGTTAAATAGCACCACATTCCTCCCCACAGATATTGTAAGGTATCAGTGCTGTTGTTTTAAGCCAGTAAGGTTTGAGGTTTTCAAAACTGTGTTAATTGTTTACACAGGAATAGATAACTAATACAGAATCTAAACTCAATAGTCAGGCATTTTCAATCTATCAATTTTGTGTATTCAACAATAAGGACTCAGTATAAAATAAAAATATTTTACAGGATTAAACTTTTTATACCAATGAATCCATAAAAGAAAGAAATATTTTTCTTGTTCTGGTTTTTACACATTTATACAGCTCTTATTATATTTCTAAAGGGAAAGCAATGTTGAGGGAAAAACTAACTGATCGATTGACTGCCTGCAGTATTGATAATTATCTGTATGAATTATTTAAAAAGTAAGCAAAACTCATAATATATCTTTTTCCAAAACTTTTCCATTTCATGTATGGACACTGGAATTTAATATATTGGCCATTACTGAATATTTAAGGATCATTAAATTTCTATGAAAACGTTTTTTGTGTGTGTGGTGATTGTTACTAGTTGAGTTTTATTCCCTTAAAGCCTTATGACTACCAGTTACAATATTAGTTCTACAAAGAAAAAGAAATTTATTTTCAATTATGTATGAATGACTTGTTCAAACCGACACAGAAGAATGTTTCAGAAGCACTGTGATTTTTAGCTGCTGAATAAACCATCATAGCAGATGACTCATACTTTATTTTTAACCTGAGATATTTTACAACATAGATTAAAAATATTCCTCATTCAATGACCACATAATAAAAATATGAACATATCTATACCATTCATTTTTTACCCAGTACTTTAGGTAATAAATAGGGCAGTTTAAACACATCCTTTTGAGCAGGCACTATAAAGTATACAAGATAGTCTTAAAACTCCATATAAAGAATTCTCCTTTATGTGAGCATTTACAAATGATCAGCCTCACTGTGCACACACATACCAGCCAAAAAAATAAAAATGTTTTCCTTAGAAACCTTATCTTTCTGCTCAAATTATCACCACTATACACCAATTGATTTCTGCTTCTTCTAAGTGATTTTGCATTTTAGACTCCAGAACTCCTAGTTTCCTTAGGCAACTCCCTGACCTCATTCTAATTCCCAGTGCTAGTATATAACTGTCTGAACAAGCAGGGTTCCTCAAAATGAGAGAATTTATCCAGAACTTTGCAATCAAAAAACAAAGCAGCTAATTAAATTTCAACACATTGTAGTTTTGTGTCATATAACTTATTATAAGTATTGCTATGAGGAGCTGTACACCTTAGGAATATGAGCTTTAGAGCCAGGATACCTGGGCATCAAATCTTGACTGCCACTGATCAGGTATGCAACTTTGGATTTATTATTTAACATTTATGTGCTTTTGTGTCTCACATTTAAAACTTATAATAGTACCCATTTCACATGGTTGTTGGGAGGGTAAATGACTACACATAGTAAATGCAAATGAGGGCTAGTTGATAATAGCAATGTATCAAAGCAATAGTCATTGCAATACTGTTTTGATGTGTTTTGTTTTAAATTTTTAATTACATATTGGTAGGGGGAAAAGCGGCTTTTTGGTTCTACCAGATATGTGGCCTGCAGGCTCTCCACTCCCATGATTCAGTCCCAGAGGATGTGGAAACATAATTTCATCAGGAGACATTGTGACTGAATGAATAGTAAGGAAATAGACTGACATATTGCACATTTGCATACTTAAACCTTGCATATTTGACTTACAGAACTATAAAGCAACCAAGCTTCTCTTATGAAACAGAGATATAAACCAAGGCTAACAGATCTCCCAACATTCTTACAGGTTTAATAGGACCTTTAATTAAACAGAGTCTCTTAAAGTCTTCTTGTATATAATGGCGTTAGCAAAGCTTTTTGTTTATATTACTATATTTTCAATTTTCAGTTTATTTTGATCAAATAATTTCTTAAGCCATATCATGAAGTTTTCTCTTAGGAAAGGGATTAAAGACTTTTGCGGATTTCTAAAAATAATCAATAAAAAATTCACTTGTTAAAATAGGATCTAATTATTCCTGACCTATTTGATTTCCCAAGTTTTTCCATTCGATGAAAAGATATTCTTTTATCCTCAAAACTCATACATTTGAAAGGGAATAGAGTTCTACCTTTTGAATTTGATTTTTTTTTCTCTTGAGAAGCAAAACATATTTTGCATATGAAACCAAAAGATTTTAATCTCCAATTTGGGTTTACTATGAATCTAGAATCATTTCATTGTTGAAGTGAATTATAGATAGCTGTAACATAATGAGATATGACAGGCTCACATAGAAAATGTAGATTTTCCCCAAATTTCTAAATTTTATTAAATGAATATGTTTTAGTTGTGCAATGAATTAAACATAAAAAGGAAGATAATCTTTCCCCTCTCTCTCATTTGGGAGGTCTTATCAGAAAGTGTACACTCCAAGTGAGATAATTCCTCAGAAAATCATTTTTAAGACTTTAAAGCTATATTCATTCACTAAATGTTATATCATAAGTTAAATGAAACTATGCTAAATTATTTTTAAAGTAATTTATAATATGCAATTATTTATTCCAGTCACAATTCTTTTCATTTGCAACAACTCAGCTCAGACCAGGGAGATACATCCAATCAGTTTGGGGAAGGAAAGGAAACGAAAAACAGAGAAACCAAATAAGTCATAGTTATAATTATGAAGAGTTTTATAGGCCTCTTAAACTGAAAAATCTATACATAATTATATCACACTATTGGATTTAGATTTACACTATTCAGAAAAGGACGATTTACACTTTTTAGTAATAACATTAACCTTGAAACTGCAAGAAAGCATGGAAGGTTCTCTTTAGTAAAATGAGACTCAATCAATAGAAAACTTCCAAAATGTTACAAATGCTCTCAGGTTATCTGTCTCCCTCACTGTTCAGCATGTTTCCCCTTTGTTTTGTTCACAGCTTAATTTTCAGACACCTAGATCAATCTGTACATATGATAGGCACTCAATAAATACAACTGAGGAACCAGATGAATGTATTGTTTCAATCAAATCAGGATAAAACTTTCAATTAAGAAGTATCAGGCTTAATTTTTTAAGCAAATTAACATATGGTGTTCGGAATGTGAAATACAAAATACTGTAACCATGTAATAAGGGTAATCCTACTCAAATTTATTGAGTGACATTTTAAAATAAACCGCATAAAATATGTACAGATAATATATAAATATACATATAAAATACATATTTTCATATATATGTATATGTATATATATATATATATATATATATATATATATATACTTATACACACACACAAAAATCATTCCTTTCTTCCCTTAAAGTAGTGGCTTTGAATAGACTGGGTATAAACTACCTGCTGCAAACTCCATGACAGCTACCATGTATTATAATAAAATGCATTTAAGGAAAAGGGACTTTATTATAAATATGGTAGAGCAAAGCTCTCCATGAGGAGTTCTGAAAGCAGGCTTCTCAGTCCCAACTCAGAAGAGCCTTGAGATAAGATATGCTATCAAAGGAGATACAGAATCAGGTAATAGACATTATAAAACAACAAAAAGACTGCAGAAATAAAACATTATAGGGTTCAAGAAATTATTAGAAGTCACTAAAGGTGGCATAAATAGTATGAATATTTTTTAAAGGGTAAATTATGTACCCATATTCTAAAACATTAATAAAAGAAAAAAAGATAAAACAGGATCATTGAATACTGAATTTATTTCAATAACAGTTTAAAAATTTGTTACGGTTAAGCAGACCCTCCTCTGGTATACATTATATAACTTTTTAAAATAAATACAATACATGAAAATTATTTTAATTTTTAATGATGTTAGGATTGCACAAACTTGACTTTTTACAGAGATATTTTCTTGATTTAAAGGTTTTTTCCAACATTTATCGTATTTTATGTAGTAAAAATTGTGTAGTGGCAAAATTACTTATAGCTCTTATCAAGAATACATATACTTAAAAGTTATATTTCATAAAACAAAAGTTATATTCTTCCTTGATTATTAGAATTAGTTATATTTCCTAAAAAAAGTTATCTTCTTCCTTGATTGTTAGGATTAGGTGTAAGTTAGTTAAGTATAGTCAAAATGAAAGGAAAAAATGAATAAATTATTGGATTCTAAGATGTTTCTATAAACACAGAAGCTGCTTTTGGTGAACTTAATCACCATGCTTTTTTTCTGTCTTCACCATTAAACAATTATTGTCCCTGCATACACATTTTTTAGCCTTGAATCATCGTCCAGGTATCTCCCTGTCTCTCCTTTTCTTTTTAGTCTATCTTCTAAAAGGAGTGGTATACCATTTCCCTCATGCCAAATCTTATCGTTAATTCAAACCTGTTTCTGCTTCCACAGTTCTATTTAACCTTCTGTTGCCAAGGCACAATGATCTTGGTATATTGCTAAATAAATTCTTATTAGATGTCAATACTACTATAACATGGTTGACTCATCACTCCTTGAAAGTTTAGTCTGTGAAATTTGTCTTCCATGAAAATATTGGACTTTCTGCAGTATTTTCTCTTAGTTCTATGCCTGCATCTATGACCTCTCCTTTTCAGATTCCTTTATGGATGCCTCTTCACCTGAGCTCACCTGGAACTGGTATTCCTGAGTTCAATCCCTGGCTCACCTGTTTTCTTTCTTAGTGATTCTCTTGGATGATCTCATCCATTCAGTCATAACCGCCAGCAGTAGTATATACTAATGACTCCTAAATCTTTATCTGCCCTGGTGCTTTTGTCACTGAGAAATCTCAGATATAATGTATCCAAACTGAAGTCCTCAATCTTTTCTTCTCAACTGCCCCTCAGACCTCAATGAATAATACCAGCACCCTGATTAGACTTTTAGGAACCCCTGGGTGATTTCTTTCTCTATCACATCTAATTGATCATCTAGGCCTGCTAATTTAACCTCTAGGCCTGCTAAATTTCTGCACACATAAAATGACCTGCAAAGATGATAAAAATGCATATCCCATACCTCATCCAAAAGTCTCTGATTCAGTGGTTTGGGAATGAAAAGCTGTATTTCTAGCAAAGGAGCTTTGTATTTGTAGGATGGGAAGGAGCTGAGCATGTTTATAGGCTATATTTAGGCTGTGGATAAGGAGTCACCAAAGAAGGCAGGTGGACCTCACCCTTTGTTGTGAAATCAATTGTTACATTTGGTTAAATCACTGTGTTTGGAAAGTAGTGAAAGGGGTGGAAATGTATAAACTATAATATTCCCTTATTTGCACCCTATCTAATCTTTTCTTAGCTGTATGTCAGACAAATATCTTCATGCTTTTTTCAAGTTTTATTGCTGTATTTTATACTGCATTAAAAAATATTATATCTGTTTGTCTTGCCAATGGGTTTCATCCCCAGACAAGTTCACTGTGGATTCAGTGAGACCAAAGAAATGACAGTGGAACATTCTTGGGGTGAAAGGGTTCATACCCAACTTTATTCCCATGGTGGCAAGTCAATCACTAGAATCCTGTCCACTCAGAGCGAGTCTGCATGCAGCAAGCTGGTCCTTGCCTCTGGGACTCTCTGCCCCAGCAGCTGTCTCAGTCTCTATCCTCGGCACTGCCACCACTCCAGTCTGATCTCTGCTCTCCTGCAGCCTTGCAGCCATGCCACTGTGTCGCACAGAGTACTGGGCAGAGCTTTTATATAGAGTCAAGAACAACGTATTGCCCACACATGTGTAGTGAGCTAGCCATTCGGGGCCAGGTGAGAATCCTGGCCATAGAAACCATCACTTTATCCACACTCCACCCCTGCAAGATTCTCACATCTCAATCTACATGCCCTCAATCCTCTGCAATGGTCCCTGTGCAAGGAAGCTGGAACACTGTAACCAAATTCCACACAAATAACAAATTATAATAACCCTCAAGCCTGAGGAGATCCATTGCCACGAAGTGATCTCCCAGCTGTATTCAAACCAGTTCTACTCAAATGAGTTAACCAAAAGGACCATGTGGGCTTTACAATACCCACCTTCTCCAGCCTCTCCAGCAGAAAGTCTTACAGACACACAGGCTGACCTCGTTGCTTTGTCTTTGGCTTCTGCTTTGCCCTCAGCAGCCAGAACCACTGCT
Organism: Smutsia gigantea; assembly: GCA_032199065.1. Taxonomy (NCBI): domain Eukaryota; kingdom Metazoa; phylum Chordata; class Mammalia; order Pholidota; family Manidae; genus Smutsia; species Smutsia gigantea. The sequence continues at coordinate 87,007 of JAVSCE010022423.1, forward strand.
CCAGTCTCAGTTGTTGCCACAGCTCCAGTAAGAATCTGTTTGACTTTCCATCCAATTTCTTTCTGTCTGCGCCTGCCTTTATCAAATCAACCCACATCTGGGTCCTCATGACCTGCACAGGGCCCTTTAAATTCTTCCTTTAAGAAGCAGACCATATTTCCTTTTGTGCTTCCATTGCTTGAGCCTGAGATAGGAGCAGGGCAGAGAGTGCTCCACATCCTGGGGAGGGAGCTGAACCTCTCCTGGAAGAACCTGCAGCTGCCAAGTATTTATTTTCCTTCCAGCTTTTCACCAGCTTTCAACCAGGTGGGGTTTCAACTGAGGAGGGGCTGATGCCTTCAGCACCCGCAGGGCCTCCACCCCCATGTGTTGGTCAAACCTCTGCTCCTCCATTTCTGGGCCTGACAGCTCCACTACATCCTTCACCTGCCCCACAGCATCTCGCAGCCTGCACTCTCGGGCCACTCCTTCTTAGGCCGCTGCTCCTTCTTGGGCTGCTTCCTCTCGGGCCACTGCTCTCTCTCAGGCTACCATGACATCATTTACCATTTCCACAGTACCTCGCAGTGACGCCATTTCAGTCACCAACAAACTTTTTACCTCCTCAGTGGCACCTCACAGCTCACATTCTCGTGCTGCCTCTTCTCATGCTTCCTGCAGGAGGGTGTCTTTTTCCCTTATGGCCTTTCTCAGTATTGTGAGAAAAAAAACTCCCCACCATTCCTGTGGCTTCACAGGCACTCTGTTTCTCTAAGGAATTCCCTATTTTGCTGAGGGCCAATTTTACTGCCTCCGCCCCTTCCCAGTCTTGGGGTGGAGCCCAGTCCCTCTAGGAGACAAGTCACACTGGACCACATGGCCACTGGGTGCACTCGAATGTCTCCCCATCCATAGGTGCAGTCCACTGAAACACTCCTTCCATGAGGGCAGCCTGTGCTTTCCTTGCTCAAAAATGAATCCTGCCAACTATGCCAATTGTCTTGCCAATGGGTTTAAGCCCCCAAAAAGTTCACTATAGATTCAATAAGACTAAAGAAATGACAATGGACATTCTTGGGGTTAAAGGGTTTATACCCAACTTTATTCCCATGGTGGCAACTCAATCACTAGAATCCTGTCCATTCAGAGCAAGTCTGCATGCAGCAAGCCAGTCTCTGCCTCTGGGACTCTCTGCCCTCTGCACTGAAACCACTCCAGTCTCGTCTCTGCTCTCCTGCAGCCTTACAGCTGTGCCACCATGTCACCCAGAGCACTGGGTGGAGTTCTTTATATAGAGTCAATAACAATGTATTGCCCACACGTGTGTAGAAGCTAGCTGACCAGGGCCAAGTGAGAATCCTGGCCATAAGAATTTTCACTTTATTCACATTGTCCTTAAAAAACAAGACAACAGACTCACATTGTCATGTGGCTAAGCCCCACATCACCAAACCAAGACTTAATTATAGATTCAGCTCTCCCAAAAATGGAATCTTAAACCAGTGTGGGGAAGTTGGGGTTCCTATGGCCAAGATCCTCACTGAACTTAAACCACCTGATGATGTAACTGGCCTGTTGCTAGGTGACCGCTTCCACACCTTTAGGCAATAAGCTATTACTGTGCTATATAGAGAGCTCGGCCCAATGCTCTGGGAGAAGGCAGAGTCGCTAGTGCTCGACCTACCACCGGGAGAACAGGTGGGGTAATAAACCCTTTTACCCCAAAGAGCCTTCTGCTGTCAATTTCTTTGGTCGCATTGAATCCATAGCAAACTTGCCTGGGGCTGAAACCCATTGGCAAGACAATTGGCAAAAGTCGGCAGGGTTCATTGTTGACCAAGAAAAAAGACAAGCTGCCCTTATGGGAGGGGTGCTTCAGCGGGTTGCCCCTGTGAATGGGGAAACAGTGGATCATCCCCCAGTGGGTATGTGGTCTGAGGTGGCTTGCCTCCTAGAGGACTGGGCCCCACCCCAGGACTGGAGGCAAGTGGAGGTGACACCTGAGGCAGTAGGGGAGGCCCTTGGTATAGTAAGCAGATCCTTTGAGAAGCAGAGTGCCGGTGAGGCAGTGGGGACTGTGGGTTGGCTGCTTCTCACAGTATTAAAAAAGTCTTCAGAGGAGTCCCAAGAAACGGCGGCACAAGAACGCGAACTGCAAACTTCTGTGGATTCCCTGAGAAAGGAGATGGCTTTGATGCGAGAGGAGGTGGTACGAGAATGCGAGCTGCACACTTTTGTGGATTCCCTGAAGAAAGAGATGGCATTGATACAAGAGCACCGGCAGAAAGGTGCCACTGGAGACGAGACGGCAGTGCTGCCAGGTGTTCTGAAGGAGGAAGAGGCCATCAAGGAAAAAGACCAACTCCTGAGGGAAGCACAGGCGGAAGTGGTACAAGAACATCAGCTGCGAAGCATTGAGCTGAAGGTAAGAGATTTCTGAAGACTGAGGTAGCATTGCTGCGAGGTACAGTAGAAAAGGTAAAGGTTGTAGCAGAGGAGGCACTCGGGGGGGCGGGGGAGAGAAACGTGTTACCAGCCCCAGAAATGGAGGAGCTGGAGAAAGACGAAGGGGTGATGCCGGAGGGACTAGTGCCTTCTGTATTGAAAGCACGCCCAGTGGTTGTAAAGAAAATAAAGACCCAGCAGCTGAAGGCTCCCCAAGGAGAGGAGCAGCCCCTCCCCAGGTCGTGGAGCACTCTATGGTCCGCCCCTGTACTCAGGCTGAGCCAGTGGCTGTGGGACTTAGGGGTGGATGGAATTGTTCTGTCGGGGTCAGAGATGGGAAAGCTGTCTTCCCTGACAGTGCAGCCTGCCCTGAGGCAGCGATTACAAAATGCACATCAGACCCCAGGGAGTCACTCCCTCCTCGATTGGCTTTCTGCTGCACTTCGTGCTGTGTGGTCCAATCCGGGTGATCTACCATCCTCTCTTGTTAGATGGCAGACGTATGCTGAGCTCCAACAGGTGTTACAAGAGCTAGGCATGAGAAATGCCATCTATAGTCCAGAGAATTATGGCCCAGATGAAGAGATTTTCACTACTGGGATGAGGAATATTGTACTTCAAACAGCTCCTACATCCCTCTTGGGTCTCTAGTGGCCATTCTTTCCCCTCACTTAGGGCATCCCATAAGTGAGGTGACATGTACAGTAGCAGACGTAGGAAAGGTTGCAGCAATGAGAATCCGGAAAGAAATAAGACCTGTTACTCACAAGAAGAATTTACAGGGCCCCATGAAGGTTACAAGGAGCAGATGTGGGGTGATTTAATACGGGCAGGAGCAGATGGAAGGAAATTAGATGGGAAGTCAAATAGGATCTTACTAGAGCTATAGCAACAGCTGAAACCAGAGCAGCAGTTCCAGACATTAAGATCAAAGAGGCAGAGGTCAGAGACAGAGCCATGAGTTCAGCCTGTATGTTTGCAAGACTTCCTGCTGGAAAGCAAGCCAACCTCACTTGAGCCCACACAGGAAGGTGATTGGGGAACACAGTTTGACTGAGGGGAAGGTCAAGGTATCTTCCCTGAGGGACCAGGAGGGGAATGGAGGCCACATGTTGAAATAGCTATCCATTGGTCCCCAGTGAACATACAATGTGTCTTGGCTCTGGTGGACACTGGGGCTGAATGTTCACTGATTCATGGTAACCCTGAGCAGTTCCCCAGGACCCCCACTATCATAGATGGATATGGGGGAAAGGCTATCAGAGTGAAAAAAGCCCAAATCCCTTTGTGAATAGGGCATCTACCCCCAAAAGAGTATACCGTGTATATATCTCCTATCCCTGAGAATATTTTGGGGATTGATATCCTGCAGGGTCTATGGCTACAGACCACTGTGGGTGAGTTCAGACTGAGAGTATGTGTGGTGAAGGCAGTTCTGAGGGGACATGCTAGGCACCCACCCATAGCTTTGCCTGTGCCTCGGCGGGTGACTAACCAAACAGTACAAACTGCCTGGGGGACATAGAGATTGGAGAAACTCTCCAGGAGCTGGAAAAAGTGGGTATTATAAAGCCCATTCATAGTCCGTTCAATTCCCCAGTGTGGCCAGTAAAAAAGCCAGATGGCTCCTGGTGTATGACTGTGGATTACAGAGAACTGAATAAGGTCATACCCCCTATGCATGCTGCTGTCCCCTCTATTGCAGGCTTGATGGATACTCTCAGCCATGAACTAGAAACATATCATTATGTGGTAGATCTTTGCTAATGCCTTTTTTTCCATTGACATTGAGCAGGAAAGTCAGGAACAGTTTGCCTTCATGTGGGAAGGACGGCAATGGACTTTCACCGTCCTCCCACAGGGATACCTCCACAGCCCCACCATCTGTCATGGACTTGTAGCCCAGGACTTGGCTACATGGGAGAAACCGCCAACGGTGCGGCTGTACTATTATATTGATGATGTCATGCTCACGTCCAATTCTCTTTCAGATCTAGAAGGTGCAGCACCTAGACTGCTGCAACATTTACAGGAGAAAGGATGGGCTGTGAACAGCACCAAGGTTCAGGGACCCGGTTGGTCTGTCAAATTCTTGGGGGGTCGTCTGGTCGGGTAAGACCAAAGTGATACCAGAAGCAGTTATAGATAAAGTCCAGGCCTTTCCTATCCCCACAACTCTAGCATTGCTATAGGAGTTTTTGGGTCTTCTAGGCTACTGGAGAGTGTTTATCCCACACTTGGCACAAATTCTGAAGCCCTTATACCGGTTGGTACGAAAGGGCGCCAGGTGGGACTGGGATGAGACATGTGCATCTGCCTTTACTACAGCAAAATGGGCAGTCAAGGCCATGCAGGCCTTGAGTGTGACAGACCCATCGAGGCCCTGTGAGCTGGATATTCATGTCACTGAAGACGGTTATGGCTGGGGTCTCTGGCAGCGGCTTGAATGAACTCTCCAACCCATTGGATTCTGGTCACAACTCTGGAAAGGGGCAGAGGTATGATACACTTTGATAGAAAAACAACTGGCTGCTGTGTATCATGCCTTGCTGACTACAGAACCCATCACTGGAATGGCCCTGATAAAGGTAATAACCACCTATCCCATTTTGGGGTGGGTACAAGACGACCCAAAAGCCAAGGAGTGGCGTGGCACAAACACCCACACTAGCCAAGTGGGGTGCTTACCTACAGCAGCGTAGTGCCCTTTCTAGTAGCCCCTTGAGTGAAGAACTCCAACGCGTGTTGGGGCTGGTAACATAAACTAGTGAAAAATAGGAAGAACTTGCTTTTGAACCATTAGAGTCCCTATTGGGAGGGAAGAGCCCCTATACCTGAAATGCATGGTACACAGATGGCTCCAGCCGTGGGCAGACCCCAAAGTGGAGGGCCATAGCTTTCCATCCTAAGACTGAGACAGTATGGATGGAAGATGGTGAGGGGAAGAGCAGCCAATGGGCAGAGTTGTGGGCCATGTGGCTTGTAATCAGCCAGGAGCCCTCCCCTACAGTTGTCTGCACTGACAGCTGGGCTGTCTATTGGGGCTTGACCCTGTGGCTACCAACCTGGTACCATGCCAACTGGCTGGTTGTTCACTGACCCCTTTGGGGACAAGAATTGTGGGAAGACTTATGGGCCTGTGGTCAGACTAAAATAATTACAGTATACCATGTGACAGGTCATTTGCCACTGGCATCCCCAGGAAATGATGAAGCAGATAAATTGGCCCAGATACATTGGTTAGAAGGAAAGCCTGCCTCTGATGTAGCCCAATGGCTACATCAGCATTTGCTGCATGCAGAGCAAAAGACAATGTGGGGTGTAGCCCATCAGTGGGGCTTGCCTTTGACTTTCGAAGAAGTTCGTAGAGCCCGGCAGGAGTGTGTCATGTGCTCCAAAATGGACTTACACCAAGTTCCACAGCAACATGGGACAATAGCTAAGGGGCCTATATCCCTCGTCAGGTGGCAGATAGACTCTATTGGGCTTCTACCTGTGTCAGAAGGATATCAGTATGTGATGACCTGTGTAGACACAGCTACTGTACTTCCGGTTGCTTTTCCTACCCATTATGCAGACCAGCAGACGACCAAAAGAGGCCTGGAGCATCTCTTTTGTCTATGGCCGACCACAGGTAATTGAGAGTGATCAGGGCACCCATTTTACTGGACATACATTGCAACAATGGGTGTGACAGCTGGGAATCAAGTGGAAGTTTCATGTGCCATACAATCCTACTGCAGCAGGCATGATAGAGAGGCACAATGGCTTGTTAAAATCCAGACTAAAGTCAGATACCAGTAGTCTGTGGGGATGGTCCGTCCACTTATGGACCTTGCTACGGCGTTTGAATGAGAGACCCCAAAAGGGAGCCCTGAGCGCTGCAGACATGTTAACACATATGACTGCCTCCCCTACACAAATGCAAGTGCAAACCAAGGAAGAATCACTGAAGCCGAGGTTTGGCCACCAGAATGACATCTTGCTCCCAGCACCAACTGCACTGAATCCCGGAGACTCCATTGAGTGGACATGGCCTTGGACGTTTTGACACATGGGCCAACGATGGCTGGCTCTCCTGGCACCTTGGGGACAAGGCCTGGAAGCTGGCCTCCTGTGTATTCCTGGAATAACAACAGAGTGGCCACCAAAGGTCACAGTAGTATATCCTGAATGGCCAGAAGGTAGGAGCATCTTACTGGGGAGTTTTGTTTTATCTTTATGGCCAGTGCATGCACCTCCAGTAGCACTATATATAGACCCTTCAGTAACCCCCATGGGAAAAGGAGTAAAAGTATGGTATACTAGACCTGGAAGGGACCCCCTTCCTGCTACAGTCCTACCACAGGACCACTCTCTTGCATGCATCCTACCTGATGGACAAGATTTGCCTATGTTGGTGTCATTAAAACATGTGTCTTATTGCCCCTAAAGTCTCTGTGGATTGGGAACTTCTTCTGGCTTGAGGATTATTATAATTTTAGTCATTAGGAACCTCCTTTGGCTTGAGGATTATTATAATTTTTGTAACCTGTATCTTAATTTTTTATTATCTCTAAGTTGTTGTTATCCTCTCTTGCTCTTGTGGAATCTGGTTACAGTGCTCCAGCTTTCTCGCACAGGGACCATTGCGGAAGATGGAAAGCGTGTAGATTGTAAGGTGAGAATCCTGGAGGGGTGGAGTCTGGGAAGTTGGGGTTCCTATGGCCAGGATCCTCACTGAACTTAAACCACCTGATGATGTAACTGGCCTGTTGCTAGGCTACTGTTTCAACACCTTTAGGCAATAAGTGATCATTGTGCTATATAGAGAGCTCGGCCCGGTGCTCTGGGCGGAGGCAGAGACGCTGGTGCTCGACCTACCGCTGGGAGAACAAGCTGGGTAATAAACTCTTTCACCCCAAAGAACGTTCTGCTGTCAATTTCTTTGGTCGCATTGAATCCATAGCGAACTTGCCCAGGGCTGAAACCCATTGGAAGACACCAGTGATTTAGAATGTCTGATCGGCACTAGTTAGGTGATGTGCCTGACAACCCCTCCCATCCTCTAAAGGAAAGCAGCTTCACAGTAACCAACAGCTTTTTTGCCTAGTATAACTTCCTTGTTCCTGCTCTTTTTCTGCCTATAAAAATCTTTCCTTCTGCACAGCTCCTAAGATCTCCTTTCTATCTGCTAGATTGGATGTTGCCTGATTCAACTTGATTCATTGTTCAAATGAACTCTTAAAATTTTTAATATGCCTCAGTTTATCTTTTAACAGTTCTTATGTCAGAAGCAAGAACCAACGAAAACCCCCAACAGCCCCCAGGAGCAATGCAACCAGACACAGGTACCTGCCGAGCCTCAGGAGGCCATGGGCAAGTCCCTGCTGGATCCCAGTGTTATGAGCTTTCACACTTCATTTCAGCATATCTTTTTTCCAGACTTGACTCAGAAACCAGGCTGCATCCAGGGTTGACTGGATCCAACATAAAAACTGGGCCAGCACCAGGGGTGGACTGGCTCCCACTTAAAAAGCAGACCAGTCCAGAGTTGTTCTGGGTCAGACTTAATCTGGGCTAAGTACAGGTAGGGAGGGGAGGGTGAGATGTGCATGTGAGGCCTCAGGTGAATAAAATTGTGTTTTGAGCCTAAACAAGCAGGTTAACCTTACCAAAGGTAATCTTGAATTAGAGGGCCCCAGCTGAGAACTTTTAATCTAGAAGAGTTTATCCATTTATGAGTCCACCTAGAGAAAAAGGATCTCAGCCAAGCACTCTATAAAGGGTAGAGGGAAAATTATCTTTCCTCCTCTGTGTTTTCTCAGGACAAGGATGAAACCCACTCACTCTACATACTACAGAGTGGATTCTGAGAAAATTGGCATAAACTGGCATAAACTGGCAAAGGGTATGAAATCTTACCAAAGTCAACTCTCCCAGCTTTCTACCTGTGGTACCTGGTCAAAGAGGAAGGTAAAACTTCATGTTGTCTCTTCCTTTCCAAATTCTGATTGTCAGGCAAAAAGAAAAAGTAAGAATTGTCCTTTTGGGTACCCATTTGTTGTTGATCATTTCTCTCCCAGTGACAACTATTGCTTTCTTGCTTGTCTCATACTGCATCCTGAGAACTTAGCTTCGCAACCATCAGGTTGGAGACACCAAAAATATGATCATGCAGAAATATGGGTTGTACTCCATTTGCCGCTGGACACAGCTGGACAGAAATGTAGCTTGCACTCCATTAGTGGCTCTAGTCCCACTGACTGTTACAGCTCGTAAGGGAATTGTCTGAGTCTTTCTTTTGGTTATCTTCAGGAGTAGCTCTGGATTTTGGTACTATCTTTTGCACCCCTTTAGGAATGCCTCCTGTGTCCACGGGGTTGTTCAATGCTAATCTCTCTAAGGGCCAAATGACCAAAATATATATACATATATATTGTTCTCCATATATGCTCTTTCTGGTCTTGCTACACAAAATTATTTGGCTCTGAGGCTACCATCTTAGGGCCACAGTTACTTCATTTGGAGGTTGAAGATAAACCTACCTAACTGTCAGACTAAAAACAAAGATTACACTTGATATGTAAATAAAAATTATCTTGAAAAATAACAACTGTTAATAAAATCTCTATTATGTCTATCACTTTGAAATTTTAAAAAAATGTTAAAATTCATTTTCTTACTCTGTTTAAAGATGTATTCTTCTCCCAAATATAAAGGTTGTCTTTATAAAGGTTGTCTTTTGAAAAAATAAATAATGAGCTTATAAGGATAAAATATGCAATCCAAAAACCTCTGCCCAGAGCATTTTTTTTCTTTTCTTTTGTAATATTCCAAAGCATGTGATTCTAAGGACATGTATCTCAGACAAGTTTATATGACTATGTAAAAGATACTAGTTCCACTTCTGGCATTGTGCATTATGTTTTCATTTACATTGCAACTGCATACACTTTTGAGAATGCTTTAAGAAGTAAAGCAATGGCTAAAATGTACCACAGAAATATTTCAGAGGATAATTACCAATAAAGGCAGCAGAGAGAAAAACAAAACAAAACATGAAATCCAAATACACTGGTTGGTTGTAAAAAATGAATGAATAGAAGAATTCTGAATGAAAATACACTTCAGAGAATATGGACTTTCTATATTTTATATGCTATAAAAATCAACAAAATATCCACAAGGTGCTCCAAAATTGGGATAAAACTGTTTGCAAGATGAAGCAGAGGCAGACTACAAAGTGGCTAAACTGAACAATAATTTAAACCAGAAAAGCATCTAAGATTTTAAGATTGACAGCCTAGACTCTGGAGTGATATTGCCTCTCCTGTACTTACAGGATAGAATGCAAATTACTCAGCCACTGTGAATGCCACTTCCCTCATCCATGAGATGAGGACGAACATGGGATCCCAGTACAAGTGTATTGCGAAGACGAAATGAAATGCTAAAAGTGGCTGGTATAGTGCATGGCATTTAGTCACCATTCAGCAAAGTCATCTCTAACTAAGTGTGCATGCTGTAGCTCCTGTTCTTACTACTGTTTATGGGTGTTAGGTGGAGACACGGTGCCCTCCTTTCTGGGCTTGGATCAAACTGATACATGCATTTAGAGGGAGCTAGGGCACCATCTAAAGCGAATCACATGATGCTGGAACCGTTAGGCGATGGATTCACACCATTTTCTGGTGATCCAGGCAGCAGAAATCAGGAATTAGAGCCTAATCTCTGTGCCAGACTACTGCATGATTTTAATTAAGTTACTTAACCTCTTTCTTTATCTATAAAATGAGGATGAAAGTAATGGCTGACTAAATGGGTTGTTGTGAAATGTAAATGGCACGTTTTACATAAAGCGCTTACAACAGTTTCTGAAATACAGTGCTCAATAAATAAATATCAATCACTGCCTAATATTCTACTATTCTCTTATTTGGTATATTGCAAAGATAGCAATGTGGTTCTCCACTAAAACTATCCAAATAGAAGTTCATCATGCTTCATTTCAGCAGTCACCTAACTATTCTGATAACCCTGAATTAAACCCTTTTCCTGATCAATTAACCTCATCAAAGTAAGCTGCACATTTTATTGGAAGGTAAAAAGAGTCAAAAAGAAAGTGGCTAGAAACTTAGATTGGCAAGAGTTCAGTAAGCAAGGAAAGAGAAAGAACAGCAGACTGGTAAGTGGAGAAAATGAGAGAAAATGTGGGATGTAAGCAGGCATTTCCTATCACTTGCTCCTAGCTGCTGGTTAATGGGAAGAAAGGAGTAAGAAAAGTAGGGCAGCTGGCAAACACCCGGGGTGTAGCTTCTCTTTCTGAGACCCACTCCCACCACAAATGACACTGTGACTACTCTTTATCTCCTGCCACACTCTAGCCCAGATATTGCCAGCTAATACAGTTCTTCTCACACACCCTTCAATATACAAACCTACTATAGATGTCCCAGTCTAAACGTCTTTTCTTGGTCCATTTTCTCCTCAGCTACTACTGCGCTGCTCTCTGGTCACTGACATCCAGACTGTTAACACTGTCTCCGCTAGTCCCTCCACGGCACTGCCCCACCCACGCCAGCCTGGCTTCAAAGACCACCGCTCCTGTGAAGCCAATCTTGTGGACGGCACCAAATTCTTTAAATTTTTACTACATTTTACTGGGACTGGAGAATACATTAAGGATTTGGGATTTTATCCAGGGTCCCAGGAAGCCACAAAGAAGATTTTCCTGGGAGGGGAAGCCTCCAGGAACACCACACCTTGGGGTTTTACTCCTACTCCCTGTGTGTCCTCCCCAAACAAAGCTCTCAATGCCATGGACTGAATGTGTCTCCCCCAAAATCCATGCTGAAGCCCTGCTCCCATGGTGATGGTATCTGGGAGTGAGGTGTCAGGACCACGATCAGGTTTAGATGAGGTCATGAGCGTGAAGTTCTCACGATGGAATCAGTGCCTTCATAACAAGGAAGCACGAGGGCTCTGTTCCCTTCGTGTGAGGGTACAGCAAAGAGGCAGACACCTCAAGCCTGGAAAAGGGTTCTCACCAAAAAATGAATCTGCCGATACCATGCCCTTAGACTTCCCCACCTCCAAAACAGAAGGAAATAAATGCTGCGTGTGAGCCAGCTTGCTTACGGCATTTGTCATGGCAGCTTGAGCTCAGACAGGTGCCCCCCAGGGTTCAGTCTAGAGACCTCATCTCTTCTTTCTCTACACTTTTTCTCTAGGGGCTTTCATCCAGTTCCATAACTTTAAAGGCTATCTACATGTGTCAATGAATTCCAAATGTGTGCTTTTGGACCCCAAAATTTCCTCTGAGCTCCAGATTTTTATGACTAAATGCTTATCTGACATTTTATTGGGCATCTCACAGACATCTCGAACTTAAGCTTAAAAATTCTAACAGCCCCTAATTGTGTTTCCTAGAGAGAAATTTTGAAAGTTCTAATGTCCACAAATTGCAAAGCAAAAATCTGCTACTCAGTCTTGATGCTTGACCTTTCCTCAATCCTAACATACTGTCCCTTCATTGAGAATTCTCCAAATCAGTCCCAAACATGCCACCTTCTCTTAATCTCTGCCACAGCTCAGGCCCAAACCACCTCCTCTGTCATAGGAACTCCCACAATGCACCCCTGTTTTTATTCCATTGGCCCTCTTACCATTCCCCAACTCATTTCTGTAGACTCATCTGTTCGGTATGAATCATGCCCCTTCATAACTCAAAATCTTTTAACTAAAACCCCAAAGTCCTTATGGTGGCCTGCAAATCTCAGTTTATTCCTTTGCTTTGCCTAACCCTCACCTTCATTTCACACCACTCCCACTGGCTTACTGGGTCCTGGCTGCACTGGCCCTCTTCTAAGTCCCAGCATGCACCATGCTCTTACACATTACCATGCTGTCCCCTCCTGGAAACGCCTTCTCCAGCTTCACAAAGTAACCCATTATTAACCCTTCAGTTTCATTTTCAATGTTCCCTTCCTCAGAGGCCCTACCACTTATCTATGTATACACCCCTTGTTATTCTCTGTTTCTAAACAATCTGTTCCTTCATTGAGTTAAGAGCAATTATATGTATTTATTGCTTAACTGTTTGCTCTGTATTGCTCATTACACGGTAAGATACACAAAGGTAGGTCTTGATCCTTGGGGTCTATAATGCATGTTCAGTATCTAGTACAGTTAGGGCTTACAAATTACACAACATAAAGAGTGTAACTATGTTGCTATTTAGAAAACTTTCAACACTATATATAATTGCTATGCAGGAATATTGGGGTTCACCAAGTTTTTATTGATGATTTAGAACCCAGTATCTACTCTATGCCCAGAGTATGGCTTGGTATTATGGAGATTGTTGAGTAAAAATAAAGAGTTATTACTCTTTAAAAAAGTTTACAGTCTGAGGAGCTCAGGTTTAAGTACACAGAGCAACATAAAAAGGATATATATAAGTGATTTCATGATAGGAAAAAATTAGCTGTAGAATATTTAATAAAATTTAATGATAAAAAATGGGTCTCTGATAAGAGTGATTTCAAATATTCATGGACCTTCAAAAAGTGAGCACCTACAAGATAAGATTAAATAAAAGACAAAGGAGATGCTACTAAGTAGCAAAATCAAAATACACATATGTGTGTACACACAAGATTCATGTGCCTTGGGAATTTTTAATAACTACAGATAACTTAAAAGAAAAACTCAGAATTGTGGTTATCAAGAAAAAGTCAAAGTGCATAATACAGATAGCAATTTAGATAAAATATATAAACATTTATTAAGAACCTATCTTATGTCTGTCCTATAGGGGGTGTCAGGTTGGCAAAAGTGAATAAGATAGAGTACCTATTCACAGAGTGTCACAGTCCAGTTAAAGGGAGGTAAGGAAGAGACTGAGATAAATGCCAAATCACTATACACTACAACACGTGGTATAGAAGACGAGACACATCACCACAGATGCCCCATTCTGGAGGAGTCAACTAATTTTGCTGGGTGGACTCTGAGATGGATTCACAGAAGATGCACCATTTGAGCCAGGCTTCAAGTGTAAGTGGAGTTTTTGCCATAAAAAGAGAGAATCTTATTCCACATAGAAGGAATGACCTGTTCAGGAAAAATGGGGTATCTGTGGAATACGGGATGCAAAGCAGTCCAGGTCAAGGGCTGGGAACAGCTCAGAGAAGTAATACAACTGGTGCTTGCAGCATAGTTCGCTTTGTCCACCCACAGGGAAGGACACCACACCTGGAGGTAAGAATGCAGAGCCCCACACCATACGGGGTGATGCACAAAACACCCAAAGGTAAGAATGCAGATCCCCAGACCACATGGGGTGATGCACACCACAACTGAAGGTAAGAATGCAGAGCCCCACACCATAGAGGGTGACACAGTTGGTTGTTTTGTCATGCCACAAAACAGTCTAATCTGTCATTTAACGTTTTTCCACGGTGTTAATCATCTTTGTTAATAGAAAAATTGTTGCTCTCTTGAGAATCTATAGTCTATAGGGACTCCATTTTTTAAATTGAAGTATCGTGAATATACAATCTTATATTGGTTTCAAATGTAGAACACAGTGCCTCAACATTTACCCATATTACTAAATCCTCCCTTCTGTAGTGCAGTTACTACGTGTCAACATAGAAAGATGTTACAGAATCATTGACTATATTGTCCTTTCTGTACTACCATCCCCATGACCAACTTACATTGTGATTGAGAATTATCGTGCTGTTTATCCAGCTCACCCTCCCCTCCCACCCACCCAAAACCCTCCCCCATGGTAACTTCCAGTCCCTGATCAGTGTCTGTAATCTATGGCTATTTTGTTCATTCTGTTTAGTCTTGTTTTCATATTCCACACATAAGTGAAATCATATGGTATTTGTCTTTCTCTGCCTGGCCTATTTCACTGAGCATAATACCCTCCAGATCCATCCATGTTGCTGCAAATGGCAGGATTTCTTTTCTTTTTATGGCTGAATAATATTCCATTGTGTATATGTACCACATCTTCTTTAATCCACTCATCTATTGATGGACACTTAGGTTGCTTCCATATCTTGGCTATTGCAAATAGTGCCATGATAAACATAGTGGTGCATATGTTTTTTTGAATCAGGGATTTTGTTTTCTTTGGGTAAATTTCTAGAAGTAGACTTACTGGATTGAATGGTATTTCTATTTTCAGTTTTTTGAGGAAACTCCATAATTCTTTCCACAGCAGTTGCACCAATTTACATTCCTACCAACAGTGTAAGAGGGTTCCCATTTCTCAACAGCCTCACCAGCATTTGTTATTTCTTATTTTTTGGACAGTGGCCATTTTACCTGGTGTGAGGTGATATCTCATTGTGGTTTTGATTTTCATTGCCCTGATGATTAGTGATGTGGACCATCTTTTCATGTGCCTATTGGTCATTTGTATTACTTCTTGAAGAAATGTCTGTTGAGGTCCTCCACCCATTTTTTAGTTGGGCTATTTTTTGGGTGTTGAGGTATTTGAGTTCTTTATATATTTTGGATGTTAACCCATTATCAGATAAATTGTTTATGAATATATTCTCCTATACTATAGGATGTCTTTTTGTTCTGCTTTTTAGTTGGATATAGTCCCACTTGCTCATTTTTAATTTTCTTTCCCTTTCCTGAGATGTGCAGGAAAAAATTGCTCATACTTAAGCTCAACAGATTATGTTTTGTTCTAAGAATTATGGTTTCATGACTTACATTCAGGTCTTTGATCCATTTAAAGTTTACTTTTACGTATGGACTTAGACAATAATCCAACTTCATCTTCTTGCATGTTAGCTGTCTAGTTTTCCCAACACCAGTTATTGAAGAGGTTGTCTTTTCCCCATTGTATATTCATAGCTCCTTACCTATTACTTGGCCATATATGTGTGGGTTTATATCTGGGCTTTCTATTCTGTTCCATTGATCTATGGGTCTGTTCTTGTGCTGGTACCAAATTGTTCTAGTTACTCTGGCTTTGTAGTAGAGCTTGAGGTCAGGGAGCATAACCCCTGCAGCTTTTTTCTTCTTTTCTAGGATGAATTTGGCTATTCAGGGATTTTTGTGGTTCCATATGAATTTTAGAACTATTTGTTCTAGTTCATTGAAAAATGCTGTTGGTATTTTGATAGGGCTTATTCTTAATCTGTAAATTACTTTAGGCAGGATGGCCATTTTGACAATATTAATTATTCCTCTCTATAAGCACAAGATAGATTTCCATTTATTAGTGTCCTCTTTAATTTCTCTCATGATTGTCTCACAGTTTTCAGATATGCATTGTGCACTGTCTTGTTTATGTTTATTCCTAGGTATTTTATTCTTTTTAAAGCAATTATAAATGGAGTTGTCTTACTGATCTCTCTTTTTGCTAGTTTATTGTTAGTATATAGGAATGCAATAGATTTCTGTATATTAATTTTGTATCCTGCAACTTTGCCGAATCTACTTATTAGATCTAATAGTTTTTTGGTGGAGTCTTTAGGGTTTTCTCTGTAAAATATCATGTCATCTGCAAATAGTGACAGTTTAACTTCTTTCTTACCAATTTGGATGCCTTTTATCTCTTTGTGTTGTCTGATTGCCATTGCTAGGACTTGCAAGTACTGTGTAGAATAAAAGTGGTGAGAGTGGACATCCTTCTCTTGTTCCTGATCTTAGAGGAAAAGCTGCTCACCATTAAGTATGATGTTGGCTGTGGGTTTCTCATATATGGCCTTTATTATGTCAAGGTACATAGCCTCTATATCCATTGTTTTGAGTTTTTATCATGAATGGATGTTGAATTTTGTCAAATGCATTTTCAGAACCTATTGAGATGATCATGTGGTTTTTATCATTTTTGTTAATGTGGTGTATGATATTGATTGATTTACAAATATTATAACATCCTTGCATCCCTAGATAAATCCCACTTGATTGTGATAGATGATCCTTTTGACATTTTTTAATTTGGTTTGCTAATATTTTGTTGAGGATTTTACATCTATGTTCATCAGTGATATTGGTCTACAACTCTTTTTTTGTGGTGTCTTTGCCTGGTTTTGGTAGTAGAGTGGTGCCGGCCTCATAGAATGAGTTTGGAAGTATTCCCTCCTCTTCTAACTTTTGGAATATTTTAAGAAAGATGGGTATTAGTTCTTCTTTAAGTGTTTTGTAGAATTCAGCTGTGAAGCCATCTGGTTCTTGAATTTGTTTCTGGGGATTTTTTTGATTACCAATTCGATTTCATTGCTGGTAATTGGTCTGTTCAGATTTTATGTTTCTTCCTTGGTTAATCTTGGAAAGTTGTATCTCTTCTAGGAAGTTGTCCATTTCTTCTAGGTTGTCCAATTTATTGGCATATGTTTTCATAGAATTATCTAATAATTATTTATATTTCTGTGGTATCCATTGAGACTATTCCTTCCTCATTTCTGATTTTGTTTATTTGTGTACTCTCTTTTTTTCTTGATAAGTCTGGCTAGGGGTTTATATATTTTGTTTATTTTTTCAGAGAACAACTTCTTGGTTTCATTGATTTTTTTTCTATTGTTTTATTCTTCTCTATTTTATTCATTTCTGCTATGATCTTTATGTCCCTTCTTCTACTAACTCTGGGTTTCATTTGTTCTTCTTTTTCTAGTTTCTTTGTGACTTTAGATTGTTTATTTGGGATTGCCTTGTTTTTTGAGGTAGGTCTGTATAGCAACACACTCCCCTTTTAGAACTGCCTTTGCAGCATCCCACAGATTTTGGGCTACTGAAATTTTGTTTTCATTTGTCTCCATGTTTTGCTTGATTTATGTTTTGATTTGTTCATTGATCCATTGATTGTTTAGAAGCATGTTGTTAGCCTCCATGTGTTTGTCTGCTTTTTTATTTTCTTTCCGTAATTTATTTCTAGTTTTATACCATTGTGGTCTGAGAAGCTGTTTGATAAAAATTCAATCTGAATTTATTGAGGCTATTTTTTGGCCTGGTATGTGATCTGTTCTGGAGAATGTTCCATGTACACTTGAGAAAAATGTGTATCCTGCTGCTTTTGAGTTGAGTGTCCTGTCGTTATCTGTTAAGTTCATTTGATCTAATGTATTGTTCAGTGTCTCAGTTTCCTTATTTATTTTGTGTCTGGTTGATCTGTCTGTTGATGTGAGTGGTGTGTTAAAAGTCTCTTGAAATGTATGCATTACAATCTATCCCCCGCTCTAATTGTGTTAGTATTTTTTTTTTACATATTTAGTGTTCCTATGTTATATACATAGATATTTATAATGGTTGTATGCTCTTGTTGGAATGACCTATGGGGACTCTTTTAAATCATGGATCAATGCATGTTCTAAGGCTTCACTGTCCAAATTTGGAGCAGCTAGCCAGAGGTGGCAACTGAGCATTTGAAATATAGTAAATACCATATGTTGAAATGATAATAGTTTGGGTAAAACTGTTCGAATTAAATACATTAACATTATCTCACCGAATTATTTTCTGTTTATAAATGTGACTTCCAAAAAATTTTAAACTACATGTGCATATATTTCTATTGGACAGTGTTGTTAACAGGGTTTACAAAAGAAGTTAACACTATTCTCCAGGAATGGGCAACACCAATTTAGTTTAGAAGATTAGAGATTATTTAACAATAAGACCATAAATCCTCTCTAAAAAACATATGATTTAAATAAAAACCATAAAAGTTTAGCATTATATAACACATTAATAATCTCTTATACATGGGAAGGCATTAAGCATGCTTTTAAAATGGGAAAGCTTTATTTTATAATTTTAATTAAACCTGAAAAGCTCTAAGATATTGTGCTATTCTAGTGAAGTATTTCACAACCACCTTAAATTTTTTTAAATGAGGCTATTTATTGTGTACTTTTGTTATTTCCACAACCCTAGAAATTCCACATACAAAAATACTTTATTTTTCTAACCCATGTATAAAACCCTCTTTTGAATCTACCATTTCTCTGTATATGCTAAAGATAAAACCAAAATAAACATCAGGTAGAAATGTAGAGCAATTATATTCATTATGATTATTCTTACTTTCTATTTTGAGAAATATAAAAGTATAGAAGATGATAATATAACTTGGAATCAAATTGAAAAAGGCTTAAAATGGTCCACATTTATTTGTCAAAACTCAACTGGAGATGTGGGACCCATTCACTAATTGCTGTAATACTAAGAAAAATACATTTAGAAATTGTAAGTCAATGAACCTCATATGAAAAGTTTTTTCAAGTTGTTTTGATAACATTATTACTTGTACAAAAAATTTCAATATCTATTTAGCTCGGTTAACATGAAGCAATATGACATTCGATAACATTAAGCTAATTACATAGTTCCACTAATTTCTGTGAAATGCTTTAAAATAAAATGGATTGTTACTCTGTACTGTGTTTAGAGAATCTCTGTTAATATAAAAGACTCAGTATACAGCCTTCTTCAAATGATTGGGAATAACATAGCTGTTAAAATGCATGAGAATACACTGTAACATTCTTTACCTAATAACAAATCAGGTCACAAATAGCAATAAACATAATCACTGGGCCCTTAATGGAAGATTTCTGTTAAATTTTGATAGCTTTACCATTAGCTGTGATTCAATGAACCTGATTTTCTGTTAAACTAAACTGTCAGGGAAGGCGAAAGAGTGTTGTTTTAGAAAGTCAATGTTAAAGATTCTATCTGAATTTTTACCTTTCAAGGCAAGATAACTTTACAAATAAAATTGTTTCGTTATTTTTTGTAACTATGAAATTAAGCACTGCTTAATTCATACATTGCACTAAGATTAAAAATCACTTTTTTGGTAAACTCATGACCAAGGCCATTAGCCTGCCAGCACCTCAGAGGTTTTCTTGAACGCTCATTGCTCAGGTCATTCCATCACGTAGGCCTCCTTTTTTCCCCAACCCTGCAAGCCTGGTCTGAGAATCCTAGTCCTCACTGTTCCCACTTCCTTACAAGACTATGTTCCACCGTCTTTTCATAACTAGCTTCTACTTTTCATTTGGGTCTCAGTTTAAATATTGCTACTTCAAAGACATCTTACCAAGACAAGTTCCCTTTTTAAATTTCCATCATTTCCTCTAATGCAGGAATTATTCCTTTCTTTTCTCCAGAAAAACCATTAGATTTGAATTTATTTTTAAGTTCTGGTTTGGACTTTCCTGTATGAAACATATACTCTATGAGAACAGATTCCTTATTTGGCTCATCCACTTGTATTAACAAATTACCATTAATGAACAGACAGTATACAGACATGGACACATGCACACACACACACACACACTCACAAACATATAAATACATACTTAACAAAATTTATATCATATTGCTCCTGGCATTTAGTAGTAGTTTTTTCCTAGTGAAAATCTATTATGAGAGCTTTCAAAACCCATAAGCATATCTCTATAGCATATTTTTCAGTGGATACAAGGTGTTCCATCATTTGAATATACTAAACTTTGTTACCAAATCTCCTGTTGTTGTATACTTAGATTAATACCTTTTTTTACTATTATAAAAAATATTTTGATTCACATCCTTGTACAAAAATATTTGAATACTTGCTAATTATTTCCTCCAGATAAAGTCCAAGTTTAATTACTAAGTAAATAAAACTATACATATACAAATTTTAAATAAAACTACTCATATTGCCATACTCTCCTCCAAAAATGTTTTGTCAGTTTCTACTTATATCAACATCATGCAAAAGTGACTATCCATAGACTCAGCCATATTGCAATTATCATCACTCACTGATTCAAAGGACATATCATTCCTTTCTGAATCAATTTTATGGGCTTTGGGAATTTTTCAGTTACAAAGTTTACCTTTTTCATTGATGTTAAGATCTACTTATGTACTAAGAATATTTAATATGTGTAATCAAATAATTTTCAGTTGAAAATGAGTTTTTCCAATTTTTCTATGTATTTTATAGTCAAATATGCTTTCCCTACAGGATTTTTCTTTTTAGTATCAATTTTTAAAAATCCCACTTTAGAGGACTTACAAGATGGCAGCATGAGCGGTGAGACAGAGAGCTCTTCCTAAAACCACAAACAGTACAAAAATATAGTTAATTAATACAACTAACCTTAAAACAGCAACAAGAAAGAAGGCTAAACCAGATTGCAAAAAGACTTCACGAACAGAGCAGACCTCAAGAAACAGGGTAACATAGGAAAGCCTTAATCCAGCGGGACCCAAGTCCTTCCCCAACCCAAGCTCACCAGCGGGAGGAGGAGAAACGGAGTGTGGGAGGGGTTGGAAGACTGGGACTGCTGAACACCTAGCCCTGGAGATCTGCTTTGTGAGCAGAATCCTATAGTGGGTGGTGCTCTGGACTTTGGAGAGCTCAGACAGGTGGACTGCTTGAGAAATTGACATTCCAGCCATTTGTGGAGGAGAGGATCCACACCCGCCACTCTGTGTCAGAGGAAAGTCAGGCAGTCTGAGAGACTTCCTAGGAGCCAGAGGGCTGCTGAAGGGGCAGGGTTTGCATGGAGCTTGCTGTGCAGAAGAAGGGAGAGCTGGACAAGGTAGTCTGGGCATGCTCTGCCTAGCTGGCTGAGAACATTGGGCAGCTTCAGGTGCTTCATCCCCATGGCTGCCTACTCAGCTCCAAGGCCCCCACAGTGACACCCAGCCTGCCGAGCCTTCCTACTGGCCTGCAGGCACCTGCTCGCAAACCCACAGTCACTGCGCAGGCGTCAGGCCAGTCAGAGGGAGGCCCTGCCTACAACAGATGGAGAAGCAAAGCACAGAGGTTTACACGTGTGTGCTTGGCCCACTGGTTTGGACACTGGAGACAGGCACCGCAGACGGGAATAACAAAACAGACCTTTCCTCCCCCCAGACACCAGATACGCTCCCCTACAACCCCCAGCCTCACTCTAGGGGCTGAGCAGCTCCAGAGACTGGAGTTTCTGCGCACTAGTGGGCACCAAACAGAAATATGAAATGACAAAAGAACATGGTTCAGGCCAAAATCTAACAAACCCCAGGAAGAGGGCCAAATGAAATGGAACTCACCAAACATCCTGAAAGAGTTCAAAATAAAAATTATAAACATACTTATGGAGGTACAGGAAAATATTCAAGAACTCAAGAACGAATTTAAGTTGGAGATTCAATCATTAAGAAATTCCATATCTGAAATGCAACATACAATGGAGGGATTTAAAAGCAGATGAGATGTAGTAGAAGAGACGGTAAATGGAATATAAATTAGAGAAGAGGAATACAAAGAATCTGAGGCACAGAAAGAAAAAGGGATCTCTAAGAATGAAAGAATATTGAGAGAACTGTGCGACCAATCCAAACACAACAATATTCGCATTATAGGGGTACGAGAAGAAGAGAGAGAAAAAGGGATAGAAAGTGTCATTGAGGAGGTAATTGCTGAAAACTTCCCCAATCTGGGGAAGGAGATAGTCTCTCAAGCCATGGAAGTGAACAGATCTCCCAACACAAGGGACCCAAGGAAGACAACATCAAGACATATAATAATTAAAATGGCAAAGATCAAGGATAAAGACAGACTTTTAAAAACAGCTAGAGAGAGAAAAAAGATCACATACAAATGAAAACCCATCAGGCTATCATCAGACTTCTCAACAGTAACCTTACAGGCCAGAAGGGAGTGGCATGATGCATTTAATGCAATGAAACAGAAGGGCCTTGAACCAAGATTACTTTACCCGACAAGATTATCATTTAAATTTGAAGGAGGGATGAAACAATTTTCAGATAAGCAAAAGCTGAGAGAATTTACCTCCCACAAACCATCTCTACAGTGCATTTTGGAGGGACTCCTATAGATGGAAGTATTCCTAAGGCTAAATCGATGTCACCCAAGGGAAGACAAAGAGTACAGAATATGATTCATAACATACAAAGAGTGGAGGAGGAAGAATAAGGAGGAAAAAAAAAAGAACCTTTAGATTTTGTTTCTAATAGCATATTAGGTGAGTTATGTTAGAATCTTAGATACTAAGGAAGTTAACATTGAACCTTTGGTACCACAAATCTAAAGCCTGAAATGCCAATAAGTACATACCTATCGATAATCACCCTAAATGTAAATGGTCTGAAAGCACCAATCAAAAGACATAGAGTTACTGAATGGATAAAACAAGACCCATCTATATGCTGCCTAAAAGAGACTCACTTCAAACCCAAAGACATACACAGACTGAAAGTAAAGGGATGGAAAAAGATATTTCATGCAACTAATAGTAAGAAAAAGCAGGAGTTGTAGCACTTGTATCACCCAAATAGACTTCAAAACAAATAAAGTCACAAGAGACAAAGAAGGACATTACATAATGATAAAAGTGTCAGTCCAACAAGAGGATATAACTATTATAAATATCTGTGCACCAAACACAGGATCACCTACATATGTGAAACAAACACTAACAGAATTAAAGCGGGAAAATATAATGCAATGCATTCAGTTTAGGAGAGTTCAACACACCACTCACTCCAAAGGACATCTACAGAACACTCCATCCAAAAGCAACAGGATAAACATTCTTCTCAAGTGCACATGGAACATTTTCAAGAATTGATCATATATTAGGCCACAAAAAGAACCTCAGTAAATTCAAAGGTTGTAATTGTACCAACCAGCTTCTCAGATCACAAAGGTATGAAACTAGAAATAAATTACACAAAGAAAGTGAAAAAGCCCACAAACACATGGAGGCTTAATAACATGCTCTTAAATAATCAATACATCAATGACAAAATAAAAACAGATCAAGCAATATATGGAGACAAATGACAGCAATAATTCAACACCACAAAATCTGTAGGATTCAGCGAAGGCCATGCTAAGAGGGAAATATATTGTAGGCCTACCTCAGGAAAAAAGAACAATCCCAAATGAACAGTCCAAACTCACAATTAAAGAAACTAGAAAAAGAAGAACAAATGAGGCCTAAAGTCAGTAGAAGGAGGGACATAATAAAGATTAGAGTAGAAATAAACAAAATCGAGAAGAATAAAACAATACAAAGAATCAATGAAAGCAGGAGCTGGATCTTCAAGAAAATAAACAAAATAGATAAACTCCTAGCCAGACTTATCAAGAAAAAAAGAGAGTCTTCACACATAAAAAGAATCAGAAATGACAAGGGAAAAATCACTATGGACACCAGAGTAATACAAAGAATTATGAGAGAATACTATGAAAAATTATATGCTAACTGGATAATCTTGAAGAAATGGACAAATTTCTAGAAAAATACAACCTTCCAAGACTGACCCAGGAAGAAACAGAAAATCTGAAAAGACCAATTAACAACAAAGAAATTGAATTGATAATCAAAAAACTACCTAAGAACAAAACTCATGGAGCAGATGGTTTCACCACTGAATTTTATCAAATATTTACTGAAGACCTAATACCCATTCCCATTAAAGTTTTCCAAAAAGTAGAAGAGGAGGGAATACTCCCAAACTCTTTCTATGAGGCCAGCATCACTCAAATACCAAAGCCAGCAAAGACACCTCAAAAAAAGAAAATTACAGACCAATATCCCTGATGAACATAGATGCAAAAATACTCAACAAAATATTAGTAAACCGAATTCAAAAATACATCAAAAAGATCATCGATCATGATCAAGTGGGATTCATCCCAGGAATGCAAGGATGATAACAACATTTGAAAATCCATCAATATCATCCACTACATCAACAAAAAGAAGGACAAAAACTACATGATCATCTCCATAGATGCTGAAAAAGCATTCAACAAAATTCAACATACATTCATGATAAAAACTCTCAACATAATGGGTATAGAGGGCAAGTAATAAAGGCCATATTAAAGGCCCCAACATAATAAAGGCCATATATGATGAACCCACAGCTAACATTATACATAACAGCGAGAAGCTGAAAGCTTTTCCTTTAAGATCAGGAACAAGACAAGGATGCCCACTCTCCCCACTTTTATTCAACATAGTTCTAGAAGTCCTAGCCACAGCATTCAGACAACACAAAGAAATAAAAGGCATCTAGATTGGCAAGGAAGAACTCAAACTGTCCCTGTTTGCAGATGACATATTGTACATAAAAAACCCTAAAGAATCCACTCCAAAAGTAGTAGATCTAATATCTGAATTCAGCAAAGTTGCGGGATACAAAATGAATACATAGAAATCTGTTGCATTCCTATACACTAATGATGAACTAGCAAAAATCAGGAAAACAATTCCATTCACAATCGCATCCAAATGAATAAAATGCCTAGGAATAAAGCTAACCAAGGAAGTGAAAGACCTATACTCTGAAAACTACAAGATACTCTTAAGAGAAATTAATGAGGTCACTAATAAATGGAAATTCATCCCATGCTCTTGACTAGGAAGAATTAATATTATCAAAATGGCCATCCTGCATAAAGCAATCTACAGATTCAATGCAATCCCTTTCAAAATACCAACAGCGTTCTTCAATGAATTAGAGCAAATAGTTCTAAAATTCATATGGAACCACAAAAGACCCTGAATAGCCCAAGCAAACCTGAGAAGGAAGAATAAAGCAGGGGGAATGATGCACCCTGACTTCAAGCTTTATTACGAAGCCACAGTAATCAAGGACAATTTTGTACTGACACAAGAACAGATCCATAGACCAGTGGAACAGAATAGAGAGCCCAGATATAAACCCAAGCATATATGTTTAATTAATATATGATAAAGGAGCCATGGATATACAATGGGGAAATGACAGCCTCTTCAACAGCTGGTGTTGGCAAAACTGGACAGCTACATGCAAGAGAATGAAACTGGATTACTATCTAACCCTCTACACAAAAGTAAACTCAAAATGGATCAAAGACCTGAATGTAAGTCATGAAACCATAAAACTCTTAGAAAAAAATATAGGCAAAATTCTCTTGGAAATATACATCAACAACTTCTTCATGAACATATCTCCCGGGCAAGGGAAACAAAAGCACAAATGAACAAATGGGACTATATCAAACTAAAAAGCTTCTGTACAGCAAAGGATACCATCAGTGTAACAAAAAGATATCCTACAGTATGGGAGAATACATTCATAAATGACATATCCAATAAGGGGTTGACATACAAATTATATAAAGAGCTCATGCACCTCAACAAACAAAAGGCAAATAAGCCAATTAAAAAATGAGCAGAGGGGCTGAACAGACTCTTCAAAGAAGAAATTCAGATGGCCAACAGGCACATGAAAAGATGCTCCACATCACTTGTCATAATACAAATGCAAATTAAAACCACAATGAGATATCACCTCACAGCAGTCAGGATGGCCAACATCCAAAACACAAAGAACAACAAATGTTGGCGAGGATGTGGAGAAAGGGGAACCCTCCTACACTGCCGGGAATGTAAATTAGTACAACCATTGTGGAAAGCAGTATGGAGGTTCCTCAAAATAGAAATACATTTGACCCAGGAATCCCACTCCTAGGAATTTACCCTAAAAATGCAGCAGCCCAGTTTCAAAAAGACAGATGCACCCCTATGTTTATTGCAGCACTATTTACAATAGCCAAAAAATGGAAGCAATCTAAGTGTCCATCAGTAGATGAATGGATAAAGAAGAAGTGGTACATATACACAGTGGAATATTATTCAGCCATAAGAAGAAAACAAATCCTACCATTTGCAACAACATGGATGGAGCTAGAGGGTATTATGCTCAGTGAAATAAGCGAAGCCGAAAAAGACAAGTATCAAATTAGTTCACTCATACGTGGAGTATAAGAACAAAGAAAAAAACTGAAGGAACAAAACAGCAGCAGACTCACAGAACCCAAGAACGGATTAATAGTTACCAAAGGGAAAGGGACTGGGGAAAATGGGTGGGAAGGGAAGGATAAGGGGGAAAAAGGCCTATTACAATTAGCACACATAATGTAGCGGGGGTGGGGGTGGGGTGGCGGTCTACAGGGAAGGCAGTATAACACAGAGAAGACAAGTAGTGGTTCTATAACATCCTACTACGCTGATCGACAGTGACTGCAATGGGGTCTGTGGTGGGGACCTGATAATAGGGGGAGTCTAGTAACCATAATGTTGCTCATGTAATTGTGTATTAATAATAGAAAAAAATCCCTCTTTATCCCAAGACTATGAAAATACACATACACTCAATGTGCATATATTATAATACACATCACAATCACACATGTACATGCTACATATTGGCCTCACTTTCATCTTTGATCTTTAGTGAAAATCTACAAATATAGAGAAATCACTTCACAAATTTGAATGTACTGAGGCTTATATTAATGTGTCATTGTAATAGTTTGATATAAAGGGCTTAATATTTTCTACTTATAGATCTCAAAGAGAACCTTACAAATAATGTTCCTGTATAGGGCAAAAGGGCTAAAATCCCTTGATTGTGAATGTGTCTTTCCCAGCTGATTCTAATTTTGGTTTATAAGGATGTTCATTAAAAGCAGGGCTGTCTAAACTTCTAAGCAGATTTAGAAACTTAGAGTATGAGTTTAGTAATAAGCATCAGTTATCAGGACTATGTATCTTTAGTTTGTATTTCAATACCACATAACATTTTCAGTTATGACTAATGAACAGCCCACTCTCAGATATATTCTAAAGGTAGATACAGTTTGAAACCTAATGATTTAACAGGTGGCTCGCTGGGTGACTCAGCCCCTTCACTCTGGTTCTAACAATAACACAACAGGAATTTTTAGTGGGACATCACTGTTCTTTTTTTTTACATCAACCACAAAAAAAGACTGGGTTATACTTTCAATTATGTTGACTGTCTTCAACTTGGATCATGGAACTGCCATCCTGCCCATACCTAAGACTTTCTTAAATGTTCTGATATTTTCAGCCACATCTCTGAGAGAAGTAATGGTGCGGCTAGAATCCCACCAAGTAAATAAAGTTTGCTTTCATCATAAGCTCATTATTCTCAAGGCAAGGGTTAGAGACTATTTCTGGAAGTCTAAAATACCATGATTAACTTCTTTCATTTTTTTAAAAAAATTTTCTTGATTAATAATATGTCAAAATTTCACCTGTGTGATACATAGCCATAATTAGTATTTCTATGATTCTTTCAGATTTAGTATAAATTTATGAGAAAACATCATAAATAATAAACACAGCTCTTTTGAAGTTTGGCTGTATGCTGAAAGCTTAAAGTATACTAATTCATATAACCTTCAGAGCAAATTTATGAGGTTAGTACTATTTGTACTTCTTTTTGACAGACAAAACTGACACACCTGAAAATTAAGATATTTGCTCTAGGTCATGCAACGAGGAGCAGTGGAGCTAAGACAAAGCCAGGCAGGTTGCTGCTAGAGCCCACTCTCAAAGAGCATATTCTATATTGCTTCATATCACTTATACTTTTCTCCAGCTTCAATAGTCTGAAGTTATGATAGGCTCATAGTGAAAGCAGCAGAAACAGCATTTCTTCAATTCAGCAATGCCAGCCTCTCCAGTTCTATGGGAACCCAATTTCAATTACTCTTAAGAAAATCTGGAAATTTTGATGTGTTTGTGGTATATCATGGGCTTGCCAATATATTTGTCCTACGGCATATTTCTCATGTCATTACCACAAAGTTTTCTCCTAATTTAACTCCTGCATCAGCCCGACTCATTTACTCATTAAGGTTTATTGAATGCTTACTATTATGTTCATTACTGTTCTGTCTGTCTACAAATTTCCTTGAGCCCTTCTTACTATTAATCTGACAGGAAATTGGAAGTAAAATTGTTGAATAAATGGAAGTACTCACTGGCCTTAATCTCACAAAATGACACAGGAGGTCTGGTACATATATGCAGATAATTTCTTAATATGCCCAGCAGGCCATAAAAATTATACAACTTTTACTAAGAGCTCTAGTGCTGGGAACACTTTCTATACATTTATAAAACAGAATTATTTACTTTCATTCATCAATTTCCACTTTTTACTAATATGAAGAGAATTTAATTATAGCTGAATTTACTACATGTTAATGACATACTAATAGGTGCATCTGATATATGTTCTTAAATTCAAGTTTGTGCCCTAAGTTTTAAGTAGAGAACACTTTTTATTTTTTAAATAAACATAAGGATGATAAATAACAGAGCTTCTCAGATATTTCATGTTCAAGCAGCAGATGAATAAAAGCAACTAGGTATGGATAGACTAGGAGATGATCAAATATTCTATTCTGTGCTTTTCAGCTTTTTTTTCCATAACATTAAAATGAGGGCCATAACATTAATGAGAGGAATGCAACCTTTGCTCTCAGACTTTATTAACATGAATTTCAATTGTGATGAATAATGAGAAGCACATTTTTAATTTAAGTATAAGGCTGTGCAAACTGAATGTACAAAATTTAGGCAAGGTGACAAGTAGTGAGTGATTCTATGGCATCTCACTACGCTGATGGACAGTGACTGTAATGGGGTTGGTGGGGGGGACCTGCTGAAGGGGGTAGTTTAATAACCATAATATTGCACATGTAATTGTAAATTAATGATATCAACATAAACTAAAAAATTTGGGCAAGGAAATCTAAATTATATAAAACAAAAACAAATGAACAACTATTGACTAAAGTATATAATTCACATGAATTTAAGAGAAGCCAATGTCCTATACGCCTTTAGTTTCATTTTACCTTGCATTTTTTACTATTTAAAAATAATTTAAAAGATACAAACTTCCAATTATAAAAGAAATAAGGCAATGTAATGTACAGCATGGTGATTATATTTAATAATATTGCACTGTATACTTGACAGTTGCTAAGAGAGTAGATCTTAAAAGATCTCATTACAAGAAAAAAGATTTGAACTGTGTGATGATGGATGTTAAATAGATTTATTGTGGTGATCATTTAACAATATATACAAATATTCAATCATTATGTTATACACTAGAAACTGATACATCTCTATAAAAAATTTAAAACAAAACTTAGCATATTATCAACAACTATAACTCATTATAAATAATCTTGATACACAAATTTTAATTTTTTCCAGACTTACTTTAATATAATTGACAAATAGTATTAAGTTTAATGTGTGCAATACAATGATCTGATATACATATATGCTGTGAAATGATTTCCACAATAAGGTTAGGTGAGTTAACACAACCCTTACCCTGCCATAGTTACCTTTTTCTTTCTTTCTTTTTTTGGGGGGAGGAGGAGTGATGAGTGAGAACATTTAAGATCTACTCTCTTAGCAAATGTCAAGTACACAATACAGTATTAGTAACTGCAGTTATTATGCTGATGTAGTACATACCCAGAACTTATTCATCTTTTAACTGTACATATGCACCCTTTGACCATCTCTCTCATTTCCTGCATCCCTTAGACCCTGGTAACCACCAATCTACTGTGTTTCTATGCATTTTCCTTTTTTTTAATTCCATGTATAAGTGATATTATAAAGTATTTGTCTTTCTTTGTCTGACTTATCTCACTTAGCCTTCAAGATTCACCCATGTTGTCAAAAATGGGAAGATTTCCTTCTTTTATGACTGAATAATATTCCATTTTATATATAAAACCACATTTTCTTCACCCATTCATATATTATGAACACTTAGGTTGTTTCCATATCTTGACTATTGCAAATAACTCTACAATGAATATGGAAGTGCAGAGATCTCCTCAAGATCCTGATTTCAGTTCCTTCTGATCTATAAACCAAAGCAGGATTTGCTGTATCACATGGTAGCTCTATTTTTAATATTGTTAAAAACCTCCATAGTTATCCATAATGTCTGCATCAATTATACTCCCACCAATAGTACATAAGATTTCCCTTTTATCCACATCCTTGCCAACACCGCTTCTCTTACCTCTTGTTACCTCATCTTTTTGATAACCATTCAAACAGACGTAAAATGATATCTCACTCTGGTTTTTAATTTTCATTTCCCTGATGATTAGTGATACTGAGAACCTTTTCATGTAACTGTTGGCCATTTGTAGGTCTTTTTTTTGACCTACGAATATCTATTCATTTCCTTTGCCTATCTTTAAATCAGACTGTTTTTGCTTGTTTTTGCTATTTATTTATGTAAGTTTCTTACATACTTTGGATATCAACCCCTTACCAGATATATGGCTTGCAAATATTTTCTCCCATTCCATAGGTTGTTTTAATGATTGTGGATTATTCTGTTTGCTGTGCTGAGGCTTTTTAGTTTGATGAACTTCTGCTTGTTTATTTTTTCTCTTTGTTACTTATGCTCGTTGTCATACCCAAAAAATCATAGCCGAGTCCAGTGTCAAGTTTTTTCCCTGTTTTCTTCTAGGAGTTTTACAGTTGCACTTACATTTAAGTCTTTAATCCATTTCAAGTGGGGTTTTTTTGTGAGTGGTTTAAGATAAGGGCCCAATATCATTCTATATGTGAATATCCTTTATTTTTCCACATTAACTGAAGAGACTCTCCTTTTCCCATTGATTGGTTTGGCTCTCCTGTCAAATATTATTTACCCATATGTGTGTGGGTTAATTTCTGGGCTCTCAGTTCTGTTCCATTAGTCTAGGTATCTGTTTTTATGCCAATACCATTCTGTTTTGACTACCATAGCTTTATAATACAGTGTGAAATCAGAAATTCTGATGCCTCCAATTTTGTTCTTTTATTTTCTTTCTAAAGATCACCTTGACTAGTTGGGGGTCTGGCAAATTATACCAAACATTTACAGAAGAATTAAAACTAATCTTCTCAAGCACTTCCAAAAATTTAAAGAGAAACTCATTTTAAACTCATTCTATCAGGATAGAATTACCTTGATAGAAAAATCAGATAAGAAACACTACAAAAAAAGAAAACTACAGGCCAATGTAGTTTTACAGATGAATATAGATGAATATGACTATAGATGCAAAAATTCTCAACAAAATTATAGCAAACAAAATTCTACAGCACTTTAAAAAGATCATACACACTGACCAAGTGGGATTTATCCTTGGAATGCAAGGATGGTTCAACATACACAACTCAATAAAAGTGATACACCATATTAATAGAATGAAGGACAAAAATCATATAGTCATTTAAATAGATACACAAAAAGCATCTGACAGAATTCAACACAACTTCATAATAAATACTCTCAATAAATTGGGTACAGAAGAAACATACACCAACATAATAAAGGCCATATATGACAAGCCCCACAGTTAACATCATAATCAGAGATGAAAGGTTAAAAGCTTTTTCTCTAAGATCAAGAACAACACAAGAGCACAAATTCTCACCAGACCTATTCAACAGAGTATTGGAAGTTGTACCCAGAGCAGCTAGGCAAGGACAAAAAAAAGGCAACCAAACAGAGAAGGAAGAAGGAAAATTGTCTCTGCCAATGACATGATCTTTTATATAAAAAACCCTAAAGACTATTTAAAAACTGTTAGAATAAACTAATAAACAAGTTACAGTATACAAAACTAGCATACAAAAGTAAATTGTGATATGCTAACAATGAAATACCTAAAAATGAAACAAAGAAACAATCCCATTTAAAATAGCATCAAAAACAATACTTAAAAAACAAATTTAACCAGGTTGGTGAAAGATTTCAACACTAAAAAGTGTAAGACACTGATGAAATATTAAAGATGCAAATAAATGGGGATTCAACATTGAGGATTAAAGATGGTGGCATGAGAGGTGAGACAGAGGCTTCCTCCTAAAACTGCACATAATACTAAAACATAATTAATATAACTAATCCTGAAAGAGCAACAGGAAAGAGGACTGCGCCAGACTGCATACACTTGGAGAAAAGAGCAGACCTCACAGAACAGGGTAATGCACTAAAGCTGTGGACCAGCGAGAACCAAGCCCATCCCCCACCGCAGATCACTGGCGGGAGGAAGAAAAATGGAGCATGGAGGTAGTGGAGATCTGGAACTGCTGAATACCTAACTCTGGAGATCTGCTTTGGAAGCACAAACCTACATTTCATGGTGTTTGCGTGATACTCTCATGGTTAGGGGGGGTTGGAAAGCTAAGACAGGCAGAATTCCTGGAGAGACTGAGATTCCAGTTGCTTGTGGAAAGCAGGAATCCATATCCGGCTGCTCTGGGACAAAAGAAAGGCACGCGGTCTCAGAGACTTCCTAACAAGGAAGCCCTTAGGCAAGAGGGCTGCTAAAGGGGCAAGAACTGCACAGAGCTTACTGCTCAGGACAAAGGACAGGTACACAAAATTGTCTGGGTGCACTCTGACCAGCAGGTTGAGAGCTTTCAAGATCTTCAGGTGGTCCAGCTCCCTGGCTTCCTACACAGCTCCAAGGACCCCTCCATGATAGGCAGCCTACTGAGCCTTTCTCCTGGCCAACACCACCTGGCTCACAAACCGGCAAGCCCTACCCTGGCATTAGGCCACCCAGAGGGAAGATCTGTCTACAGCAACTACAAACACAAAACATAGAGGCTTATACCTGTGTGCTAAGCCCACTGGTTCAGGCAGTGGAGTCAGGCATAGCAGCCGGGAAGCATGAAACAGCTCTTTCCACCCCCCAGGCACCAATGCCACTCCCCTGTGAACCCCAACATTGCTTCAGGGGCTGAGCAGCTCCAGAGAGTAGAGTTTCTGGGCACTAGAGGGCGCCATATACAAATATGAAACACCAAAGGAACCTGTTTCAGAGTAAAATTATTAATACAAGTGACATCAACCTCATGACTCTTCCTGAAAGGGAGTTCAAAATAAAAATCACTAACATGTTCATGGAGGTATGGAAAGATATTCAAGGACTCAGGAATGAATTCCAGTCAGAGATCCAATCATTGCAGAGCAAAATGGAAGGTATTAAAAGCAGACTGGATAAGGTTGAGGAGACGATAAATAAAATAGAAACTAAGAGGAATACAAAGAAGCTGAGGCACAGAGAGAAAAAGGATCTCAAAGAATGAAATAATATTGAGAGAATTGTGTGACCAATCCAAACGCAACAATATTCGCACTCTAGGGGTACCAGAAGAAGAAGAGAGAGAAAAAGGGATAGAAAGTGTCATTGAGGACGTAATTGCTGAAAACTTCCCCAATCTGGGGAAGGAGATAGTCTCTCAGGCCATGGAGGTGTACAGATCTCCCAATACAAGGGACCCAAGGAAGACAACATCAAGACATATAATAATTAAAATGACAAAGATCAAGGATAAAGACAGACTTTTAAAAGCAGCTAGAGAAGGAAAAAAATCACATACAAAGGAAAGCCCATCAGGCTATCATCAGACTTCTCAACTGAAACCTTACAGGCCAGAATGGAGTGTCATGATGTATTTAATGCAATGAAGCAAAAGGGCCTTGAACCAAGAATACATTATCTGGCAAGATCATCATTTAAATTTGAAGGAGGGCTTAAACAATCTCCAGATAAGCAAAAGTGGAGAGAATTTACCTCCCACAAACAATCTCTACGATGTATTTTGGAGAGACTGCTATAGATGGAAGTGTTCCTAAGGTTTAATAGCTGTCACCAGAGGTAATAAAACCACAGCAAAGAAAGTAGAACAGATAATTACTAAGGAAATGCAAAATTAAATTAACTATCCCCAAAGGCAATCAAGGGACAGATGAAGAGTACAGAATATGATACCTAATATATAAAGAATGGAGGAAGAAGAAAAAGGAGGTAGAAAAAAAAAAGAACCTTTAGATTGTGTTTGTAATAGCACATTAAGTGAGTTAAGTTAGAATCTTAGACACTAAGGAAGTTAACATTGAATCATTGGTAACCACAAATCTAAAGCCTGAAATGCCAATAAGTACATATCTATCGATAATCACCTTAAATGTAAATGGACTGAATGACCAATCAAAAGACATAGAGTCACTGAATAGATAAAAAAGTAAGACCCATCCTATATGCTGCCTATAAGAGACTCACCTTAAACCCAAAGACATACACAGACTAAAAATGAAGGGATGGAAAAGATATTTCATGCAACTAATAGGGAGAAAAAAGCTGGAGTTGCAGTACTTTTATCAGACAAAATAGACTTCAAAACAAAGAAAGTCACAAGAGACAAAGAAGGACATAACATAAAGTTAAATGGGTCAATCCAACAAGAAGATATAACCATTATAAATATCTATGCTCCCAACACAGGAGAACCTACATATGTGAAACAAATACTAACAGATTAAAAGGACAAATAGAATGCAATGCATTCATTCTAGGAGACTTCAACTCTCCATTCACTCTGAAAGACAGATCAACCAGACAGAAAATAAGTAAGGAGACAGACACACTGAACAACACAATAGAATAGAGGGACCTAACAGACATCTACACAACTTTACAACCAAAAACAGCACAATACACATTCTTCTCAAGTGCATATGGAACATTTTCAAGAATAGATCATATACTAGGCCACAAAAAGAGCCTTCGTAAATTCAAAAAGATTGAAATTGTACCAACCAGTTTCTCAGACCACAAAGGTATGAAACTAGAAACAAATTACACAAAGAAAATGAAAAATCCCACCAACACATGGAGGCTTCATAACATGCTCCTAAATAACCAATGGATCAATGACCAAATAAAAACAGAGATCAAACAATATGGAGACAAATGACAATAATTCAACACTACAAAATTTGTTTGATGCAGCAAAGGTCATGCTAAGAGGGAAGTATATTGCAATACAGGCCTACCTCAGGAAAGAAGAAAAATCCCATATGAGCAGTCTAAACTCACAATTAATGAAACTAGAAAAAGAAGAACAAATGAGGCCCAGTCAGTAGGAGGAGGGACATGATAAAGATTAGAGCAGAAATAAATAAAATTGAGAAGAATGAAACAACAGAAAGAGTCAATGAAAGCAAGAGCTGGTTCTTTGAGAAAATAAACAAAACAGATAAACCCCTAGCCAGACTTATCAAGAAAAAAAGAGAGCCTACTCACATAAACTGAATCAGAAATGAGAAAGGAAAAATCATTATGAAAACCACAGAAATACAAAGAATTATGAGAGAATACTATGAAAAATTATATGGTAAAAAACTGGATAACCTAGAAGAAATGGACAACTTTCTAGAATAATACAAACTTCCAAGGCTGACCCAGAAAGAAACAGAAAATCTGAACAGACCAATAACCAGCAATGAAATTGAATTGGTAATCAAAAAACTACCTAAGAACAAAATCCCTGGTCCAGATGGCTTCACCACTGAATTTTATCAAACATTTAGTGAAGACCTAATACCCATCCTCCTCAAAGTTTTCCAAAGAGTAGAAGAAGAGGGAACACTTCCAAACTCAATCTATGAGGCCAGCATCACTCTAATACCAAAACCAGGCAGACACCACAACAAAAGAGAATTACAGACCAATATCCCTGATGAACACAGATGCAAAAATACTCAAAAAAATATAAGCAAACCGAATTCAAAAATACATCAAAAAGATCATCCATCATGATCAAGTAGGATTTATTCCAGGAATGCAAGGAAGGAACATTAGAAAATCCATCAACATAATCCACCACATCAATAAAAAGAAGGACAAACACCACATGATCATCTCCATAGATGCTGAAAAAGCATTCGACAAAATTCAACATCTATTCATGATAAAAACTCTCAACAAAATGGGTATAGAGAGCAAATACCTCAACATAAAAAAGGCCATATATGACAAACCTACAGCCAACATTATATGTAACAGTGAGAAGCTGAAAGCTTTTCCTGTAAGACTGGGAACAAGACAAGGATGCCCACTCTCCCCACTTTTATTCAACATAGCGCTGGAGGTCCTATCCACAGCAATCAGACAACACAAAGAAATAAAAGGCATCCAGATTGGCAAGGAAGAAGTCAAACTGTCCCTGTTTGCAGATGACATAATATTGTACATAAAAAACTACCTAAAGAATCCACTCCAAAACTACTAGATCTAATATCTGATTTCAGCAAACTTGCAGGATACAAAATTAATACACAGAAATCTGTGGCATTCCTATACACTAACAATGAACTACCAGAGAGAGAAATCAGGAAAACAATTCCATTCAAAGTTGCATCAAAAAGAATAAAATACCTAGGAATAAACCTAACCAAGAAGTGAAAGACCTATACTCTGAAAACTACAAGACACTCATGAGAGAAGTTAAAGAAGATACCAATAAATGGAAACACATCCTGTGCTCATGGATAGGAAGAATTAATATTGTCAAAATGGCAATCTTGCCTAAAGCAATCTACAGATTCAATGCAATCCCTATCAAAATACCAAGAGCGTTCTTCAACGAACTAGAAAAAAATCGTT
>JAVSCE010022424.1:0-40508 GCA_032199065.1 Smutsia gigantea
TGGATGCTGAATTTCAAATGCTTTTTCAGCATCTATGGAGATGATCATGTGGTTTTTGTTCTTCTTTTTGTTGATGTGGTGGATGATGTTGATGGATTTTCGAATGTTGTACCATCCTTGCATCCCTGGGATGAATCTCACTTGATCATGGTGTATGATCCTCTTGATGTATTTTTGAATTCGGTTTGCTAATATTTTGTTGAGTATTTTTGCATCTACGTTCATCAGGCATATTGATCTGTAATTTTCTTTTTTGGTGAGGTCTTTGCCAGGTTTTGGTATTAGAGTGATGCTGGCTTCATAGAATGAGTTTGGAAGTATTCCTTCCTCTTCTATTTTTTGGAAAACTTTAAGGAGAATCGGTGTTATTTCTTCTCTATAAGTCTGGTAGAATTCAGAGGTGAATCCATCAGGCCCGGGGGTTTTGTTCTTGGGTAGTTTTTTGATTACCAATTCGATTTCGTCACTGGTGATTGGTCTGTTTAGTTTTTCTGTTTCTTGCTTGGTCAGTCTTGGAAGGTTGTATTTTTCTAAGAAGTTGTCCATTTCTTCTATGTTTTCCAGCTTGTTAGCATATAGATTCTCATAATATTCTCTTATGATTCTTTGTATTTCTGTTGGGTCCATCGTGATTTTTCCTTTCTCATTTCTGATTGTGTTTATGTGTGTAGATTCTCTTTTTCTCTTAATGAGTCTGGCTAGGGGTTTATCTATTTTGTTTATTTTTTCAAAGAACCAGCTCTTGGTTTTATTGATTTTTTCTATTGTTTTATTCTTCTCAATTTTATTTATTTCTTCTCTAATCTTTATTATGTCCCTCCTTCTGGTCACTTTGGGCCTCATTTGTTCTTCTTTTTCCAATTTCAGTAATTGTGTCTTTAGACTATTCATTTGGGAATGTTCTTCCTTCTTTAAATAGGCCTGGATTGCAATATACTTTCCTCTTAGAACTGCCTTTGCTGCATCCCACAAGAGTTGTGGCTTTGTGTTGTTGTTGTCATTAGTGTCCATATATTCTTTGATTTCTGTTTTGATTTGGTCGTTAACCCATTGATTAATTAGGAGAGTGTTGTTAAGTCTCCATGTATTTGTGAGCCTTTTTGGTTTCTTTCTAAAATTTATTTCTAGTTTTATACCTTGGTGATCTGAGAAGTTGGTTGGTAGGATTTCAATATTTTTGAAATTACTGAGGTTCTTTTTGTGGCCTAGTATGTGGTCTATTCTGGAAAATGTTCCATGTGCACTTGAGAAGAATGTGTATCCTGTTGCTTTTGGGTGTAGAGTTCTGTAGATGTCTGTTAGGTCCATCTGTTCTAGTGTGTTGTTCAGTGCCTCTGTGTCTTTACTTATTTTCTGTCTGGTTGATCTGTCCTCTGGAGTGAGTGGCGTGTTGAAGTCTCCTAAGATGAATGCATTGCTGTCTATTTCCTCCTTTAATTCTGTTAGTATTTGTCTCACATATGCTGGAGCTCCTGTGTTGGGTGCATATATATTTATAATGGTTATATCTTCTTGTTGGACTGACCCCTTTATCATTATGTAATGTCCTTCTTTATCTTTTGCTACTTTCTTCCTTTTGAAGTCTATTTTGTCTGATACAAGTACTGCAACACCTGCTTTTTTCTCTTTGTTGTTTGCATGAAATATCTTTTTCCATCCCTTCACTTTTAGTCTGTGTTAATCTTTGGGTTTGAGGTGAGTCTCCTGTAAGCAGCATATAGATGGGTCTTGGTTTTTTATCCATTCTATTACTCTGTGTCTTTTGATTGGTGCATTCAGTCCAGTTACATTTAGGGTGATTATCGATAGATATGTACTTATTGCCATTGCTGGCTTTCGATTCGTGTTTACCAAAGGTTCAAGGGTTGCTTCTTTACTATCTAACCATCTCACTTAACTTTCTTGTTAAGTTATTGTAAACACGGTCTGATGTTTCTTTATTTCTCTCCCTTCTTATTCCTCCTCCTCCATTCTTTGTATACTAGGTGTTTTATTCTATGCCTTTAGTTAGTATTTGGATGGTCTGCTTTCTTTGCTATGATTTTATTTTCTTTGGTGACATCTTTTTAGCCTTAGGTGTGCTTCCATCTAGAGCAGTCCATTTAAGATATCCTGTAGTGGTGGTTTATGAGAGGCAAACTCTCTCAACTTCCATTTATCTGGAAATTGTTTAATCCCTCCATCATATTTAAATGATAATCGTGCTGGATACAATATTCTTGGTTCGAGGCCCTTCTGTTTCATAACGTTAAATATATCATGCCATTCTCTTCTGGCCTGTAAGGTTTCTGTTGAGAAGTCTGATGATAGTCTGATGGGTTTTCCTTTGTAGGTGATCTTTTTTCTCTCTCTAGCTGCCTTTAATACCCTGTCTTTATCTTTGATCTTTGCCATCTTAATTATTATGTGTCTTGGTGTTGTCTTCCTTGGGTCCCTTGTGTTGGGAGATCTGTGGGCTTCGGTGGACTGCGAGACTATTTCCTTCTCCAGTGAGGGAAAGTTTTCAGCAATTATTTCTTCAAAGACACTTTCTATCCCTTTCTCTCTCTCTTCTTCCTCTGGTAGTCCTATAATGCGAATATTGTTCCGTTTGGATTGATCACACAGTTCTCTTAATATTCTTTCATTCCTAGAAATCCTTTTATCTCTCTCTGCCTCAGCTGCTCTGTATTCCTGTTCTCTGATTTCTATTCCATTAACAGTTTCTTGCATCTCATCCAGTCTGCTGTTAAGCCCGTCGATTGCTTGTCTGATTTCTGCATTGTCTTTCCTCACTTCCCTCACTTCCTCCCTCAGCTCTTGCACGTTTCTCTGTAGGTCCATCAGCATGGTTATGACTTTTATTCTGAATTCTTTTTCAGGAAGACTGTGCATTTCCATCCCTTCAGACTCCCTCTCTGGGGTTGTCTGGTTGATTTTGGGCTGAACCATATTCCTCTGTCTTTTCATGGCTATAGAATTGGTCACTGGTAGTTGCCACGTATGTCAGCTGGGCTCTTTAAGACTGTAAAAAGAGAAAAAAAGAAAAAAAAGAAGAAAGAAAGAACGAATGAAAAGAAAAAAAGAAAATAAAAAACAAAAACAAACAAACAAAAAACAAAAAAAAAAAGCCCACCAGATATAGATTCTGTGGGAATGCTGTAGGTGGTGCTATTGCCCCACTATTCCACAGCTGTGACTGTGCCGCTCCGCAGGGCCCTTTATCACTCTGGCAGGGGTGGGAATGAATAAGGAGGCTGTTGATCTCAGTGAGAAGTGTAAGTATGGCTATGCTTCCCCAGTCACCAGCTAAGGCGTCTGAAACTCCCCAGGACTCCCAGCCTGCTGGGCTGAGTGTGCTGGGGCGATCCGGTTCCTCCGCTGGGCTCCTGTCTCTTTAAGACCAGTGAAGAAAGCGCGCACTTTTTTTTTTTCCTTCCCGGGAGCTGGCTGCAAGCACCCTGGCGCGTTCCTCGCTCAGATCCTGCCCCTCTGTCTCTCCAATCTCCGCTGCACTGCGCAATGTGGGTCAGCGCTCCCCGCGCAGATCCCCGGGGCTGGCTACTTCGCGGGGTGCACTTCCACTCCCTCCCGGCTCTGAATCCTCTCCTCCCGCCGGTGCGCTGGGGTGGGGGAGGGCTCGGGTCCCGCCGGGTCGCGGCTCCGTATCTTACCCGCCTCTTGGGGTGCCGAGTCCTCTAGGGTGTAGCTGCACGCTGTGCGCTTTCCTGTGTATTCTCGTCTCTCTTTTAGGAATAGATGTATTTGCTGTGTTTTCGTAGATACAGTGTTGGGAGGAGATGCTGCCGCCCTGCCTCTCACCGC
The DNA here is from genome assembly GCA_032199065.1 of Smutsia gigantea. NCBI lineage: Eukaryota > Metazoa > Chordata > Mammalia > Pholidota > Manidae > Smutsia > Smutsia gigantea. The sequence continues at coordinate 3,805 of JAVSCE010022424.1, forward strand.
CATCTTACCGGAAGTCTCTCTCTCTTTTTTTTTTTTTTTGATATTTTTTAAGTCTGTGTTCCCACTGTTTATAATTGGTCTTAACAGACCAATTAGGTTCAAGTTCTAAAGTTTTTCAGAAGGAAAATAGTATTTTAGTAAGCAACACTGTATCAGAAAATATCTTTACACTAGCATTTAAGAAGTGTGTTTACTTCTTAAGTTTTTATGAAAATTATGTGGGAGTTTAAGATGTTACCTTCTACATGGAACCTCAGTGACATTAAATCGACATCCTTTTCTAAACCCACAGGATGCCTGATACTGATTTGTTTTTATAATGCATTAATTTCTCAGAAGTCTTTAATAAATCAAACTAATCTTCAAGGATTTCTCCTCAAGCTCTAAACACTTAGCATTCCCTCCAAGACCCACATGGCTTCTCCAAAGCAATTCCCAAAACTAGTATATCATTACATAAATATCTAAGCATTTAATATCTAGACACTTCTTGGGCTGCTATTCTAGCTAATAAGATTAGCAAATTTTGATGAATATATACTTTAGGGGAAACTAACAATTTGCTCCTGGAGAAAGTTCTGATTACTTGGAATTAGAAAAGCCCTTAGCCAGTTTATTCACTATTCAAGCTTTATTATTCTTGGCAACCAACTATTTTCAAAAACAAGCAAAAACCTAAATAATTGTATTTTGTTTTTTTTTGTATCTTTCCCCGTCCCCATCCCTGCACAGCTCCACCTCCTCCCAAAACAACCATTTTACCTTCCAAGAATGAAGAGTATTTCAATTGCTTACTATAATTACCTGTTTATCAGTCTTTAAAACTGAGTAATTTCTCAAAGTATTAGTCTAATAACTGATTTTCACAAGTGTCCTGAGATACCACTAGATCTCAAACTGCCCTCTCAAAGATTTAGTGAAGTTTGGCAGTTTTTAAATTAAATATACTTTATTGGGTACTAATTATTTGAGAGTTTGGAATATAGGTATCATAAAGTTAACCTTAATTTCTGTTTCACCAGAATATGCATCTGGATTAAGTAATCTGGTTCTGTTGTGCGCCACAAGCATAGGTATATAGGCAGATAAAGACCTGTTCAATATATCATGAGATGCAGATAAACCAGAACTCCCAATACTCTGTATTAATCACACAGGTACATGTGATTCCATAAGGGGACAGTGACATTCTCAGAATTGCGCATGCAGCTGACAAACTTTGGTTTGGGCACCACCTACTGGCAGAAAATGTTTTTTTAGAAATCCTACTTTGCTTCCTAAGGTCTGCTAATTTTTGTATTTTACTTTTTTCTTTAAAAGATTAAGCCTTGCCCATGCCTATTTTAGAATAATAAACTGCCTTTTATAGTGGGAAAATGTACCCATGAAATGAATACTCTAAAATAATTATATCCCACCCTTAAATTTTTAAATTTAGCCTCATAATTAAGTAACAAATTTTAACTGAATTATTTAGGGCTTCTCAAAATTCTCCTGCATTGTAAATCTGTAAAATAACCTACAACAAAGAAAGTTTATCATTTGGAAAACATGGTTCTTATTAAAATCAAGTAATTTAACATATCTAATTAGCTGCTAAAACCAATGCTGAATGCATGAATAGTGATATACATACTTAAAACCATACACACTTAATTTTTTTCAGAAATCCTTATCTGAACCTTGTTTGTTTTGCTTTGTGATTCAACAAAGAAGCAAAATATTTGGGATAATACACAGCAGATAACCAGTGTTTTTAAGAAAAGTTACTTTTTATTTACACCACTGAAATAGTCCCGTAAGAACAATATACACCATGTTTATTTGAAAGGATAAGATTCCTCTCAAATACAAGATCGTATAAAGCAATACTATTAACACGAAACAGTGGTCACATTACATATCTGTAAGCATAAGCATTGCAAATAATTTTTTTTTAATCTTATGGCTAGATATTTTCACTGAAACACAGTGCTTGCACTTAGACAAGATATGGCTAGAACAAAAAACTTTTTGTTCATGCTTTTTAGGGCTGAACCAGTGCTATGTCCCATTTTAAAATGTATTGCCTCTAACTGCTTTTACAATAATGGTTAGTCAGAAGTGCTTCCACTCAGCTGCCAACAAGAAGCGCACCCTTGTCTCCAGTCGTCTTCAGTCTTGTCTTATTTCTCACACTCTAATGGAGCTGTTCAGAGCTGACATTTTCCAGTTTTACTCAAAGAACACTGACGCACATACAGACCAAACTGAGACGGCTCCAACTTTAAAGATGTAAATAGTGGAGTAAGAAGAGAAATGACAAAGGAATAAAAAAACTTGATTTTAAGCATACCAAACTAGGGTCCTTACTCAAAATCCTACCCCCTGCTTTTTTTTGGTTTTACAGGGAAAAGCAGTAGTTTCAAGATGGTTTGCACTTAATCAGACAACAACACAATGAGACAAACACAAGACATAACTTGTTTCCAAAGTCACAAAATAACACTGCTGAGAGTATACACCGTTGTCCACTTTTTTTTTAATGGTTTTGGGGGAAAAAACTCAGTATTCAATGCTGGAGAAAATATTTTTCAAAAGTAACTGTATATTCATACAGGGAAGAAAAAGGATTTATTTTTTTAGCGTATTGCTGTGATCTTCAAAAAATATAAAATTAAATTTACAAAAAACTGGAAGACCAAGTATAAGCAGTCTGGTATTTGCTGCAGTGTCCAGCACTATCATAATGATTTCTAGCATAAAAGCAAGAAGTTCATGGATCTCAAGTATCTTCAATATCTGCCCGTTTAACTTGTAACTACTGTCCTTGCTTCTTTGAGAGATATCTGCAAGAAATAAAATAAAGATGTCTGTGTCATATCATGCTAAATTTACGTAGCAGTCTAACTCTCCTTCTAAAGGAAAGTAATTCACTTTAACAACAAAACTTTTCAAGATGAGTAGTAATTGTAAATGATTGCTAACATCTGTTATTTATGTGCCACCCACTGTTCTTTGATGTGTTAATTTATTTAGTCTTCACAACCCTATGAAGAGTTCTCTTATTAGAATTTAGTCCTATTTTATAGGTACAAAGAGGTGAAGTAATTTGTCCAAGTTCACACAGCTAAAAGGGAGCAGAGCTCAGATTCAAAATAAAGCTCTGGAGGTTGCACTATATCACTCCGTAAAGCTTTACTTCCAAATGTGAAACTAATATATTAACTAGTACTATAATTTCAAAAAAAACCCTCTTTTGCCACTTAAAGATCTTATTTTTCTTACTTAGAGATGGTGGGCCAAAGTTGCTAAAGGATTCTCATCAACAGTATAAAGATACAAAGATGTTACTTAAGCAAACAAATTTTTCTTCAATTATTTTATAGGAATCTACCACTAAATTAAAACTTTTATATCTCTATTTCTCACATTTACAAATTACTATGCTCAGTAGTGTGGAGGTAGGGAAAGAGTTCTTAAAATCAAAAGACCTGGACAAGTTTGGTGGTACAAAACTTGGCCATTCTGTGGCACTGTGGCATTTACTATTTCTATGACTTTGTTACATCATCTATAATTTGGAGATTGGGATAAAAATGCCTGTCTTATCTTCCTAATAGGATTATGACAATATGATAAACTGTATGTCAGAGGGAAATGAAAAGCATACAATTTCAAATTCAGAGGGAATTTCAAAAGCCAAAGTATTGTTATTTTATGAAGTTTCTTTTGTTGCTGTATTAGTGGACTCAGATCTTCAAAGATCGAATCCAAAAAATTACTTGCAGTACATAATAAAGTCCATAATAATCTTATTCACTTCTCCAGAAGTTTTCCCCTGCCTCAAAATCTTCATGTTTATATGCAGTCTTTATGTTGATTTGTGTATACATTTGTGCTTAGGAAAAGCCTAGAAGACTATCTATCAAGATAGCAACAGTGGTTATCTTTGGAAAGGAAAACTAAGTAGTTGCTCTTCTAGTGGAATAAAGTTTTCTAATTTTTCTGTTATACAGAAAGGTTACTTGTAATTTTTAACAGGAAACTTTTTAGGATATTTTATTTTACCCAGACATTACTTTCCCATATGATTCATGAGTGACCTACCAGTCAGTCACAAAATAATGTATAGGTAGTACCACAAACATGTACCAGTCTCTTAAGTCCTCTCTACTAGAAGTATTCAAGGTCTTAATACTTAAGATGCAGGTTTATGAACAAGTTAGAGTTCAAGTCAAAAGGGAAAAATACTTTCAAGAGAGATGTCACTGGAATAAAAAATAATTTTAGAGTTCACTCATTTTAAATAAAAATTAAGGAGTTACATATATAACCAGGGCCACCAGACAATTTTTTCATACATTAATGTAAAGAGGAAATTAATATGCAATTAGCACTTACCTTTCCCAATATTTGTGATTTAGGTCCAAAAAGTCATCTAACTTTGCTATTTCCTTGAGGTATTGAGTTAATTTTAAAAGTTCTTTGTCTTTATCTCGATTTAGGTGTGCTTTCATAAAAGGCCTTATCTATTAGGAGACAAACATTATCCAACACTTCACATTAGAATAAGGAAACTAGTACAAATCTATATATACTATTCCATCACTCGAAAGTTAATGAGATTAAAATACCACCAAGGATGACAATACCAAATATCGCTTTTACATTACCTTAGTTTAATAAACTAATAGTCATGGTATAATGTTTATACCACAAGTTAAAAGCTCTTCCACCTAATTTACCTTGTTATTTTTTCAGTTTGAACCTGACAACACCAGCTTCGTTACAGCCCTTGAACCCTAAGTGGCTTCTCTACTTTGCAAAACTTCTTAGAATTTTTTCCCTTCTGTCAAGCCAGCTGCTTTTTACTAATTAAATAATCTAATTCACGTCACTTCACTCATAAAAAAGTACCACAAATATAAACTCAATCTAATAGGAAAGTGAGATTATTTTTTAACATTGTTTTTATTTCAGTGTTTTTCTATGAAATTGCTATGTAGCTAAGATATATGTTTATATAACCTCTTTTCTCTCACACATTATATTAAGCATTTTTATTATTCAAGTCTCTGTAAAAGTATTTAATTACATAAGTTTTCCCATAAAAAGAACAGTCATATTTTCTAAGTTTTTACGGTCAATATATTTTATGATGAAAAGCATTCATTTCAAAAGCATAAAAGTCAACATGGTAGGCAGGGTGGAGGATTGTACTTAGTAAGGGATATTACATCTTGACTTGAATGGTAGTTACATGTTTAATCTATTAAACTATACACCTGATGTACTTTTCTTTATGTTAAGAGTTCCAATAAAAAATTTTGCTTTTTTAAAGATATCAGTTTTACATAACTCAAGATAGCCTTTAAAACAAGTATTTATTTCAGATGAAATGATATGCCTGGGATTTGCTTCAAAGTACTAAAGAGAAGGAACAGGTAAGGTACAGTGCAAACACAATCATCCATGAATTATTATGTTGTTTAAACTGCATGATGCATACATGGGAGTTCATCATATAATTCTATGTAATTCTGTTTATATTTGGACTTTTCCACTGTAAAAAATATTTTTAAAAAGTCACACATACCCTTGAATACATATGCAAGGACTGAATAAACAATTTTCAGTAAAGTATTAATATATCCTTATTGTGATTTGGAGAAAATGCAAACTGGGCATTAGTTATTAATTTTACATAGTAACTCTGTAAAATGGATGACATTTAACGTTTAATCATTGTCACCTGTTGAGAAGAACCAATAAGCCCAAAGAAGTCCACACCTTACCTATCAAGAATAGGGAGGGTTTTAAATATTTAGTTATATAATTTTCTTCTCTGTCACTGGAAAAGCACACCACCAGCTTGAAATGGACAGAAGAAAATTTTTCCGTATGTTCTATTCACATCAGGGCAGCATGGTGCGAGGGACTGCCACTGCTGTCAGCCAGCTGGGCTCCCACAGCTTTAAGGGCACCAGCGAGAAGTCAGAGTGAGTCTGCCCAGAAGCAAGCACTTGCAGGAGATCCTACTTCCAAACAGTGCAGGTAGTGCTGTTTCACAGCAGCAGCAGTGAAGTGGGAGATCAAGAAGATTCTCTGCAGGGCCTTCCTTCAGCCCAGGGGCTGGATGTAAATAGGCACAACATCATGACATAGTGAAATGAGTTTCTGCATGACTGTGAGCAGTACTGTAACGCTGTGAAGTATTCCTTCATTCAGCTGAAGATTGTAAGGCAACATACCTAACTTTTAAACTATTAATGTACAATGTACCAAAGTGAGTCCACATTTAAAAGCAGGAAGGGATTTAGACTCAGAGACTAAGTACAGAGTCAGTGGCTGCTAAGAAAGATTTTCAACCTCACACCCTGTTAAGTTACTTTTACTTTCTAAACATTTGTCTTAAGCACTATTAAACAACAGAACTAATATACGCCAATGATTCCTGATATAAAAGTTAAAATAAACTAGTTCAATCGAAAAAATCTATTATTCACCCAACTGACCTCATTTGTTCCAGTATAATCACAGCTAACTACCATTCTGCAAAAATCATCTAAGTGGGCTCACTAGCAGGCAACCTATATGACCACTGTCCCTTATCAAAGAATTATTTTTTTTAATATAATTTATTTTGGTATCATTAATCTACAATTACATGTGCAATATTATGGTTATTAAACTACCCCTTCATCAGGTCGCCCCCACCAACCCCATTACAGTCACTGTCCATCAGCGTAGTGAGATGCTATAGAATCACTACTTCTCTGAGTTGTACAGCCCTCCCCGTGCCCCCCCAACATTACATCTGCTAATCGTAATGCCCCTTTTTCCCCTCTTATCCCTCCCTTCCCACCCATCTCCCCCAGTCCCTTTCCTTTTGGTAACTATTAGTCTGTTCTTGGGTTCTGTGAGTCTGCTGCTGTTTTGTTCCTTCAGTTTTTTTTTCTTTGTTCTTACACTCCACATATGAGTGAAGTCATTTGATACTTGTCTTTTTCGGCTTGGCTTATTTCACGGAGCAATACCCTCTAGCTCCATCCATGTTATTGCAAATGGTAGGATTTGTTTTCTTCTTATGGCTGAATAATATTCCATTGTTATTCATGTTATTCATATATGTACCACATCTTCTTTATCCATTCATCTACTGATGGACACTTAGGTTGCTTCCATTTCTTGGCTATTGTAAATAGTGCTACGAAAAACATAGGGGTGCATATGTCTTTTGCAAACTGGGATGCTGCATTCTTAGGGTAAATTCCTAGGAGTGGAATTCCTGGGTCAAATGGTATTTCTGTTTTGAGTTTTTTGAGGAACCTCCATACGGCTTTCCACAATGGTTGAACTAATTTGCAGTCCCACCAGCAGTGTAGGAGGGTTCCCTTTTCTCCACATCCTCGCCAACGTTTGCTGTTGTTTGTGTTTTGGATGTTGGCCATCCTCACTGGTGTGAGGTGATATCTCATTGTAGTTTTAATTTGCATTTCTCTGATGATTAGCGATGTGGAGCATCTTTTCATGTGCCTGTTGGCCATCTGATTTCTTCCTTAGAGAAGTGTCTATTCATGTCCTCTGCCCACCCCCCAATTGGACCATCTGCCTTTTGTTAAGGTGTGTGAGTTCTTTATATATTTTGGATGTCAACCCTTTATCAGATATGTTTTTTATGAATATATTCTCCCATACTGTAGGATGTCTTTTTGTTCTACTGATGGTGTCCTTTGCTGTACAGAAGCTTTTCAGCCTGATATAGTCCCACTTGTTCATTTTTGCTTTTGTTTCCCTTGCCCGGGGAGATATGTTCATGAAGAAGTTGCTCATGTTTATGTCCAAGAGATTTTTGCCTATGTTTTTTTCTAAGAGTTTTATGGTTTCATGACTTACACTCAGGTCTTTGATCCACCTTGAGTTTACCTTTGTGTATGGGGCTAGACAGTAGTCCAGTTTCATTCTCTTACATGTAGCTGTCCAGTTTTTCCAACACCAGCTGCTGAAGAGGCTGTCATCTCCCCATTGTATATCCAAGGCTCCTTTATCAAATATTAATTGACTGTATATGTTTGGGTTAATGTTTGGATTTTCTATTCTGTTCCACTGGTCTGTGGGTCTGTTGTGGTGCCAATACCAAATTGTCTTGATTACTGTGGCTTTGTAGTAGAGCTTGAAGTCAGGGAGCGTAATTCCCCGTTTTATTCTCCTTCTCAGGATTGCTTTCGCTATTCGGGGTCCTTTGTGGTTCCATATGAATTTTAGAATTATTTGTTCCAGTTCATTGAAGAAAGCTGTTGGTAGTTTGATAGGGATTGCATTGAATCTGTAGATTGCTTTAGGTAGTATAGCCATTTTGACAATATTTATTCTTCCTAGCCAAGAGCATGGGATGAATTTCCATTTGTTAGTGTCCTCTTTAATTTCTCTTAGGAGTGTTTTGTAGTTTTCAGGGTATAGGTCTTTCACTTCCTTCGTTAGGTTTATTCCTAGGTATTTTATTCTTTTTGATGCAATTGTGAATGGAATTGTTTTTCTGATTTCTCTTTCTGTTAGCTCATCGTTAGTGTATAGGAAAGCAACAGATTTCTGTGTGTTAATTTTGTATCCTGCAACTTTGCTGAATTCAGATATTAGTTCTAGTAGTTTTGGAGTGGAGTCTTTAGGGTTTTTTATGTACAGTATCATGTCATCTGCAAATAGCGACAATTTGACTTCTTCTTTACCAATCTGGATGCCTTGTATGTCTTTGTTTTGTCTGATTGCTGTGGCTAGGACCTCCAGTACTATGTTGAATAACAGTGGAGAGAGTGGGCATCCCTGTCTTGTTCCCGATCTTAGATGAAAAGCTTTCAGCTTCTCGCCATTAAGTATGATGTTAGCTGTGGGTTTGTCATATATGGCCTTTACGATGTTGAGGTACTTGCCGTCTATACCCATTTTGTTGAGAGTTTTAATCATGAATGATGCTGAATTTTGTCAAATGCTTTTTTAGCATCTATAGAGATGATCACGTGGTTTTTGTTCTTCTTTTTGTTGACGTGGTATACGATGTTGATGGATTTTCGAATGTTGTACCAATCTTGCATCCCTGGGATGAATCCCACTTGATCATGGTGTATGATCCTCTTGATGTATTTTTGAATTCGGTTTGCTAATATTTTGTTGAGTATTTTTGCATCTATGTTCATCAGGGATATTGGTCTGTTAATTTTCCTTTTTGGTGAGGTCTTTGCCCGGTTTTGGTATTAGAGTGATGCTGGCTTCACAGAATGAGTTTGGAAGTATTCCCTCCTCTTCTGTTTTTTGGAAAACTTTAAGGAGAATGGATGTTATTTCTTCTCTATATGTCTGGTAGAATTCAGAGGTGAATCCATCAGGTCTGGGGGTTTTGTTCTTGGGTAGTTTTTTGATTACTGCTTCAATTTCGTTGCTGGTGATTGGTCTCTTTAGTTTTTCTGTTTCTTGCTTGGTCAGTCTTGGGAGGTTGTATTTTCTAAGAAGTTGTCCATTTCTTCTATGTTTTCCAGCTTGTTAGCATATAGAGTCTCATAATATTCTCTTATAATTCTTTGTATTTCTGTGGGGTCCGTCATTATTTTTCCTTTCTCATTTCTGATTCTGTTTATTTGTGTAGATTCTCTTTTTCTCGTAATGAGTCTGGCTAGGGGTTTATCTATTTTGTTTATTTTTTCAAAGAACCAGCTCTTGGTTTCATTGATTTTTTCTATTGTTTTATTCTTCTTAATTTTATTTATTTCTTCTCTGATCTTTATTATGTCCCTCCTTCTGGTCACTTTGGGCCTCATTTGTTCTTCTTTTTCCAATTTCTGTAATTGTGTCTTCAGACTATTCATTTGGGAATGTTCTTCCTTCTTTAAATAGGCCTGGATTGCAGTATACTTTCCTCTTAGAACTGCCTTTGTTGCGTCCTACAGAAGTTGTGTCTTTGTGTTGTTGTTGTTATTAGTCTCCATATATTCTTTGATTTCTGTTTTGATTTGGTCGTTAACCCATTGATTAATTAGGAGAATGTTGTTAAGTCTCCATGTATTTGTGAGCCTTTTTGATTTCTTTCTAAAATTTATTTCTAGTTTTATACCTTGGTGATCTGAGAAGTTGGTTGGTAGGATTTCAATATTTCATTATCAAAGAATTATTATAAAAATTTTTCAATTTCAAAACTGCTTCTATGTCTATGTGAGATCATTAATAACTACTTTCTTAGAAGAAGATTTCAAAAGGAGACATGAAAGAAATTTCCTATGGAATGCTTAAAAATACCTCTTCTAAATTAGAATTTTTGGGGGAGGAGGGAGGGGCATGGGTATTTCTAAGAATTCCTTCAGTGATTCTACTGACTACCCAAGTTTGAAAAAAAAATCTCTGAAGTAACATGAAGAACTAGAAATTTGTTATATCACCTCTCTGCATGGAGAGATAAGCAGGGACCAAATGTTGGCTGAGAAAATAAAATGTCTTCTAAACACACAAGAAACTAATGATTTTACTTTTTTTAAAGTTAAAGTTATGCTTAAATATCAAGACTTCATCTCCTTTCAGTATAGGTAATTAGTTTCACAGAGAATTTGGTTTCGATCAATTGAATCTTTTCTCAAGACTGAAGGATACATTTCTGTACCTTATACCTGGTGAACTATACACACAGGAAAAGCACTTCTTCCAAAGCTTCAAACAAAAACCATTTTTAAAGGGTGACATGACTGCCAATCTACCCTAATTACATTCTGTCCCTAAACTGTCATACTGTACACTAAAGGACACTTCAACAGTTCGTAAGAAAAGGTTCAAGAATGTTTCCTCATTTTTGAAGAAACTTCTGAAGAACTTTTTAAGGAATCTTCAAGTTTTCTCTCACCTTTTTAAGTTACCAAGAACCTAGCTTGTGGAAAAGTTCAGGACTGTGGATAAAAATATCTTAGTGTCAGGATTTCCATTTCAGATGGAGACTCCATTGGCACTAGTACCATAATATACAGCTATATTTTTCACTTTCATATTGTACTGACACAGATGCAACCATAGGTACCAAAATTCTAACTTTCAAATTTCTCTCTTACTAATCTTACACTGCTCCCAGGATTAAATGTCACTATCACACCTACACAAGACTGCATGTGACTTCATGCTGGGTGCCTAGGAACCAAGTCACTCAGATTCTAACCCAAACTCTGTCATTAACTAGTTACAAAAATGACTTCGGGCAAGTCATAAACTGTCTGATCCTCAAACTGTTTCTATAAAGCTAAGAAGGTAGATAAAATTCCTCCCAGCTCTGGCACTTCATAATTCTAAGACCTCCATTTACCTCGTAGGAATTTTCAAAAACCTTTTCTTGGTTTCAGTTTAAAAAGAAAAAACAAAAACAAGAAAACTCTTCATTGTCAGCTTTCCAGCTAGCCAGAAGATCAGAATTTCCAATATTTGTATCCCTAATAAAATGTCTGATGCTTCTGCTTATGATGCTAACAGTCAACATCAATAAACCCATGTTCCTCCCCAAAGCTAATTACAAAGAGACCACTGGATGAGCTGGCTAAACAAAGGTATCAGTGCAGAAGAGAATGTTCACTTGCATACAAATTTTTCTAAATACTTAAGCTTTCCTTGCCTGTGACCACAATACAGTACTTCTAGATATTTATGAAATTCAACAGTTCTACCACATACTCCAGATTACACGAGCACAGCAAGTAAAATTATGCCTTACCTTTAGTCCATTCTGTGGGTTCATTAGAAAATTTCTTCCTATGTCATCAAACATAATGGTGTTTTTTTTGCTGTAAAACTCCGAAAACTTTCCCCATATAACACCAAGAGGCTTCACCTTAGAATAAAAGTTAAGATTTAACTCAAACTTTATCAATAGTTCACCCTTTCTTAAAAGCAGAGATACTGCAAAATGCTCTGCAGAACTATGCCAGAGCACTCCTTTCCTCCTGTACAACAGTGATGGCTGGCTGTGTGGAGAACTGGAATTGCGATGCAACACACTTTAAAGCACTATGTATCTTGCAGTGTTAACTTCTTAAAAGGTCTGTTTATGTCTAACTGAACTAAACTCATAAGGCTTTCCATAATTTTAACCTGAAGACATGGTGCCAAAGGAAGGGTAACTATTTAATTTACAAAGTACCCAAGGTAATTGTTTAGATATCTGCTGAGCACTCACAGACTTCCTGGGCTGACACCTGCACCCTCAGAATCTGAAGGGTCACATGACGGACAGTGAACCTGGCTCTTTTAATACAGAATTTAAGTATTTTGTGAAGGAAAACTGATTTTTGTAATTCAGTGGCACAGGTACACAATTTCCAGAGCATTTGGTTGCTTAACTTTAAAAATACCATAATTTGTAAATTCTTGCTTTTATTTCTGAATTAAGCTGAGCCTTCAGAAAGATAATTCCTTATATATTCAAGTGTTGGTACTTGCATAAAGTCTCAAAGACCACACAAGAACAGTGACTGCCTGTAGGAAGGAGAGTAAGTGGCTGGAAGGCCCAGGTGGAGGAACCTGTTATTTTGTACTTTATTTTTATTTTTATTTTTGAACCATGTGAAGGTAGTTTACACTTTCAGAAAATTTTTTAAATAAATTTTTAGAAGTACATTTTGCTGAAGACAGGAATCTCATTAATGAATAGTATGAAATTACAAGGGGTTAAATGGTATAAATAAATGGTGACAAAGGCTGTCATTTAAAAATGTTTTTTCTCTTTCTATAGTTTAATACAAAGAAAGCCTTTCTTCATCTTAGTGTCCTAGCTACTACAAGGAATGTTAGTAAACTATTTTAATTTTATTATTTAAAAATTTTTTTGCCTGAATTTGTTTTCACTATTTGTTTACTACTGAGAAAAGCCCCTGCCCCCACTCCCACCACCAAATGCTTGAAGTCATGGAACTGATAAAGTAAGCCAGATTCTTGGTTTTCTTAGCTAACAAAAGCCTCAAGAAATATGACAAGAGCTTTATTTTATGATACTTAGGGTTAGAAATCCTACATCTTTATAAATAGTGCTGTCATTTTCAAATTAGGTTAAGTGCCATGTCTTTTACAAAACATAGATTACTTTGCTCTCAATTATTAGAAGTAGTATTGCTGACTGTGTGGAGAGACTGGAATTGCCATGCAATACACTTTAAAGCACTAGGTATGTTGCAGTGTACAATGTACAATGCATCATGGTGTGTCTGCTTTTACTTATGAGTTTCATACAGGGCAGGGCAAGTATGTTTTAATTTGTTTCTAGTATCTTCCTTAATGATATTGAGTAACTTTCCTTACCTAATTTGTCTTTAGTAACAGTGTGCTACCACTGTCATGGGACAATTACCCATGATCTTTCCTGACAGTCCTGCCTCAAGACACTTATCATTAAAATTCCAATCAATTAATCTTAAATATATCTTCCTATGTCAACCTCAACTGACACACTTACTACCCACTCAGGTGTATTTCTAAACTTTCTGTAGTTTATTCCATCAAAATAAATACAAAAAGCACACTAGAAATTAAACAACTCTTTAAATATTAAGTAAAATGATTTCTTACATCTATTAATCCTCTCCTTGGAGTATGCACTGTTATCATAGCAGCACTATCCAACATGAAAGTAATCTTATAATTTGCATTTGTGCTCACTCCCAGCTCCTAAAAATACAAATATTCATGCGGTTAAAATATAACAATGAGGAAAATTCCAGGCTTTCTGAATATTCCAGCTATAATTTTCCATAATGCCAACTTTCTACCCTATGGGCCACCACATCTTGCTCAACAATTGGCAAGTTTTTTAGTTTCACTTTGCCAAATCAATAAATGGTAGCCCAAGAAAATAAACTAGAAACAGGTTACTTCCCAATTCACTATTTTAGAAGAGCCTAACTCCTTCCAAGTATTATGCACCAGAAAATAAAGATTATAAAATGGAGGGAAAAAAGGAGGGGGAAATTTGCTATTACTTTAATCTTGAAAAAGAATTAAAGTATTCAATATAATCCACCATTAAACAGACTTTAAACACACCTCTACTCCTGATACTGGCATTTGTTTATCTACTAAAATGCCCTCCAATGAGAATAAAATTAATTCAGTTTTGAACTTCCAGAAGGACAAATGCAATTTCAAAACATTCTTAAATGGATTATCTAACACTTACTTTCATTTTAGCTTCAATCCACTTCATATTTGTTGCAGCTAAAACATAAGGAATGATAATACAATACAAATGAAAAGCTTGAATTCATTAAAAATAATTTTCGTCTGTATAATTAGTTTTCTAAGCAAGACTAAAAGTTGGAAGTTCATTACAAATAATAATTCCTAGAAAACTTAATGGTACTTTTCTTTTAAATATTTATTAATATACACTTATTTCAGTGTGTCTTCAAGAGAGACTAAAATTTAAACAACTTTCATCAAAAAGATACAGGAAACCAATGCTCAAAAGAACTTTGAACACAGTAAATTTATAAGTTAAAACCTTAACTCCTTTTTAAGAACAGCTATGACACTATTCTCTGTAACTCTGAAACTTTAATTTAAGTTGCCTACATATCTATTTTCTTCTATGATCCTACTGCTAGGCAATGTGCAGGTATATAGGTCAATATAAGCAGATTAATGTTATTTATGTCTCAAAAGTTAATCTTGAAGACTGCTAGGTCTAAGGAACAGTACCATTTTATCAGGCTCAGGAAACTTAGCAGCTTTCATCAGGGAGTTTGAAACAACTAAATTCATAAATTGTATCTGCAAATATCTGTTTATTATCAGATACCAACAAGTTTTGAGATCACTGATAATTAAAGTTCAAACCTCAGCTTTATGTGCCATTCTGGTCCCAAGTTACTGTAATAACCTGTATAGGTATTACCAAGTAAAATGTTTAATAAGGGAAAAGGAATTCAATTATTTCAAGTGTGTGCATATGTATTTTTTAAAGGCAAAAGAAGTAACCTGAGTTCTATAAAAATAAGTTATCTTCTTTATTTAAAACCACTCACAGGAAAACCAAGTGACCCACCTGCATGTAAAACTGGGCACTGAACTAAAATTTTAGACACTGATGTATCCATAACGGTAACAATCAGGAAAGAGGGAAAAACAATTTTTTAAATTCATTATCTACTTTGGGTCTGTAATTCCCAGATGAAAATCAAACACATTCACAGTACTAAAAAGGGTGTCCAATTATTAAGTAACTATTCTATATCTAGTACTAGACATGGCACTAGTTGTTATACTGATATTCTTATTCTTAGGACTACCCTGTAATACAGGTTTACTTACCTTTATTTCTCAGATGAGAAAATTAAGGCTCAGAGAGAGTAACTGGTCTGGGAGTCTCATAAGGGGAAAGCCAAAATTAAAATGCTAGTCTATTTAGCTCTAAGCTGAAGTGCCCTTTTCAATGTACTACCTAGAAATATCATAATTTACATAAATACCTTATTTTAAACATGTTTTAAAGAACATTCTCTGAACTTCTAAGTCTAACAATACTTAGAAGATAATTTTCTCAAATGTCATCTTAGATGTTAGAGTTGCTGAACAATTTGTTCCACCAGCTTTCTTCCCTGTATCCTACAAAATAGAAAATTTTTAACTGTGTGTTTAATCTCAATGGCTGTGAGCTCTTATTGTTGCACAGTGGAGATACTCTGATTATAAGGAAAAGGAAATTTATAGACTGCAGTAACAACTGTGTGGGTTCTCATCAAAAACCTAGTACAATTAAACGTAGCACTTTAAATTGATGGGATTTTATTTAATTCACAATCAGGATAGCTCTTTTCTGCTTGTGATTTGCCAGGAGGCAATTTAATGTCTGTGGAGAGGTGAGATATAAATCAATATACTGCTCCAGTCTTTCCACAAAAAAAGTCAATTGAACTAAACTGCGTGTTCACTAATGTAGTAAATTTAGTTTTTGGAGCAAATTCATCACAGGCCTGTAAGTTCCAGGAATGGTCTATAGACCACAGTTTAAGTAACACTGCTTTAATCCAATTACTAATTTTGCATGACTCACATTCCTTTATTTATTTCTTAAGAATTACATCACTGTGACTTTTTTTACATATATAATATTCTCCAATTGTTTTGAAACTAAAGTGATAAAGAAAGGATAAAGCAACAATATCCTGAATCACCAAAGGTTCTACAGCAAAGATCAGAAAGAAAAGTTTCTAATCAAGGTGGGTCTTGGGAAAATAATGCCATTTTTATTCTGACACTATAATCTACTCTTATATTACAACAATCTAAGTGGCATTTGGCAAATGAAAGTTTATATTTCACGTGATACAAGAAAGTCAAACATGCTTCATCAGAAATTTCCTAAAACAAATAAAAAATATGTCATATTTAAACGTCATTTTAAGTCACATTTTATAAAGTGAAGTAATATAAGGAACAACCTTGTTTCCATGGAAATCTATACAAAAAATATACTTACACCATATAACAATGTCATAATCCTCATATGCAGATGTTAGGAACTCATGAAGATATGGCCGCATTAATTCTACTCCCGTCTCTGCACAAGACCTATGGTCTAAAAGAAAATCAGTCACAGGTGATCACCAGTTTATTACTGTGGACAAGAACCTAATATAATGAAATTTATGAAATGTAATATAAACACTCAAATGCAAACTACTTCAGACTGAATTATATTAGCTGACAAAGTGATGTCTTTCAAAGTACACAATTTAATATTCTTGTGATCCAATTTTAATTGATCAATTTTTGTTCAATTTGTGAAGAGCAATACCCAGAATTCAGGCTTATATATTAAACTACACATTTTTTTTCACATGTAGTCTCTAAAGTATAGATGTTATTTTATGATATGAAAAACAAACTAGAGCCACCTATACTTACTTTTAGCCATTCACCTTCAGAATATGATTTTACCAGAATGGCAAAACCTACATGTACATTAACTTATAATATGTACTAAGTTTAGAATTAGACATAAATTCATTCTGCTATCAGGAGTTAATGCATCATTTACTTGGCAATGTTAAAGGATGAAGTGAACATCTTTTTTTGTTGACATCATTAATTTTAAATTCAAGAATCTTCCCTGAACATAAACAAACAGAAAACTAGGGATAAAATATCAAAAATTATTTAAAAATAATCCTCATAAAATTTTAAATGTTAATCAATTAGGGAAGGGCTTGAAATTATGATGCATCCATAAACTAGAATACTGTGTGATCAAAAATATATATATATTTAATTTACAATGAATATTAAATGACTAAGATGTTCAATATATCATTAAGTAAAAGCAAAGAGGACATACATACAAACAAACACACCCTGTAAGATACACATCAAAATATAAACATGGTCATCTTTGGTCTCAAGATTACAAATGACTTCTTTTTTTGATTATATGTATTTTCTACAATAAATAATTTGCTTTTGTCAAATATTTCACATTGCAAAGAAAAAAAACAAAAGGAAAAAAGTTATTATGGGTAACAGAAGATGAGCACCATTTGGTTGACTTACCAAATAATGTATAATCAACATCGAGTACCAAAAGCTTTTTTCCTTCCCTGGGAGGATTCAAAATTTCCACTTTGTAATCTTTCACTCTGCGAGAAATTTTCAGTAGGTTTTCTTCCCTATTAGAAAAATAAAATCAGATGAAACATTCACTTTTTCCTCACATTACAACCAATTTCCTTTGATAGCAAAAAGCACTTACCTATTTTCTACTTCAACTACTTCATCTTCAATATCAAAGTCGTTGACAACATCATCATTATCAGGAGGTGGACCTAAGACATCTTCCTATTAAGATGAAAAATAGTTTTGTTTTACCGTATATTATCTTTTAATGCAACAAATATATGCACAGCATAAAGAGCAAATGAAAGGTTTAACCAGAGTTCAAGAGTCTTTCAAGCACACAATGTGGGAAATGTTCCACATTTTATAAATCATTATATACATTCACTGGGCAGATTACCATGTTAAATTTGGCCATTTGCACTACTACTATACTAATGGCTAGCTATATACTAACAAGTTCTCCAGTATTTGTTTTCTACTGAGTTAACACCACATTGACTGTGCAGCTCTTATTTTTCATTGACTACTAAACTGACAATTTTACCACAATTAAAACTATGATACAACAGTGTAATAATCATAATATCTTCAAAGGGACAAATGGTAACAAAAGTAAACATTTACCAAGCTCTCCTCACGAGTTCCCATCATCATGATTTTAGTATTTGGTTTCAGTTTGAGAGCTCCAAGCTTAACATCATTTTCTGCAGGTTTGCCTACAATACAAGCAAATGACTGTTTTCTCACTAAAGTTTAGGTGCTGATTTCACTAACCCATTATACAAAACCCTAACATGAAAAGGTTTGGTACAGATTTCACAGCAGGTTTGTTTTTTTCCTTACATTAGCAAACTGTTACTGCTGAATTAGCAATGTCTAACACACTAAGTAGCAACTAATACGAAGTTTGTTTATTCCCCAACTCCATCTTACAGGAACACCCTTATTCAACTAAGCAAAATAAATTCATGTTTTATCTTGTCATTCAAGACGAAGATAACTTTTTCCAGAAAGTCTTGAAAACTGAGTTCCTAAGATAAAACTATAGATTTACCACAAACTCACCCTTCAATGACAAACACAAACACCATGAAAATCCCTTTCAGGCTGGATATGAACACTGCCATAATTTTTAAACCATCGTATCATTATTTTGAAACAGAAAAGACATTGGAGGAGAGGGCAAGCCCAAGCTGCTATGAAAAAGCTGTGCTAGAAGGCAGATGGCAGATATTAAACTGTTTTACCTGGGACTTGTGTGCTGAAGTTTAACAAGCAAACACCGTCAGAGGAATCAAAAGTAATCTTAATAGTGGTGGTATTTTCAAGTAACCTTAACTGCCTTACTTTTATCATAAAACACTTTTGGGAATATCCCTATCAAAGTAATATCAAAAAGGAGATAGAATTATTAAAGAAAAGAAATAATGTATAATAAATAGACAAATGCAAAAATTTCGAAGTGAGGAGAGAATTACCTTTAACTTTGAGTCCAAGTAACTTTTGGCGCTCTGGTAGCACTCCAGTAAGGGTCTTGAGAAACTGTTTGAGATCTAGCACCGTGTCATCTTCGGAAAGTGTGGTCACTGAATATTCCTGTCCTCCCCATTTTACAATGATAGGGAGAGCCATCCTTGAAACATATGATGAGATACCTTTCCTTCAGGAAACAGTACCTAGAAAGGTATATACAAATACACAAGTTAAAATAGACATATCAAAGATACAGCCAAACCTGTAACTTTAAAGTTTTATAACCTGTGTAATTTGGGTCCTATTTTACAACTTGATCATAGAGAAACGGGATTTTCTTACAGAATGCTACCAGAACACCAAAAGTTAAGATTCAAAATTAAAATTTTCCTACCCTCCCTGCTTTTGCCTTAGAGTTACTACTTCCTAATATTGTATCATAGATCCTTCCTGTTTAACTAGAAAGCTGTAATAATGAGGTATCTCTCCCTCACTGACCAGATTTATGCTACAACCAAGTTCCTCCATAATGGAACATCAATGTTCACTTAACATTTGAGAGGTAGTACAGTGATTAATTTAGAGCACAGACTCGAGAGCCAGACTACCTGGCTGGGTTCAGATCCCAGCTCTCCTGCTTATCAGCTATTTGACTGTGAAAAGTTACCTGACTCTTAGCACCTAGGTTTCCTCAACTGTAAAATAAGGATAATATTACCTACACTTCTTAGGGTTTTTACAAGGATTAAGCTAGTTTATATTTATAAATCACACAGCACTTGCCACACAGTAATCACTATATAAGTAAGTACTGCTTAAGTAATTTTTTAAAATGTGAATTGAAGGGTTCTAGGCACTGTGCTACATAAATAGTAAATGGCCATTAGCTTCATATTTAATAATTGGGAGTTTTTACAAAATCTTACTTAACAAGGTTGTTTAAGAATTGTGCCTCTTCCAACATCCAAAACACAAACAACAACAAATGTTGGGGAGGATGTGGAGAAAAGGGAACCCTCCTACACTGCTGGTGGGACTGCAAATTAGTTCAACCATTGTGGAAAGCAGTATGGAGGTTCCTCAAAAAACTCAAAATAGAAATACCATTTGACCCAGGAATTCCACTCCTAGGAATTTACCCTAAGAATGCAGCAGCCCAATTTGAAAAGGACAGATGCACCCCTATGTTTATTGCAGCACTATTTACAATAGCCAAGAAATGGAAGCAACCTAAGTGTCCATCAGTAGATGAATGGATAAAGAAGAGGTGGTACATATACACAATGGAATATTATTCAGCCATAAGAAGAAAACAAATCCTACCATTTGCAACAACATGGATGGAGCTAGAGGGTATTATACTCAGTGAAATAAGCCAACCTGAAAAAGACAAGTACCAAATGATTTCACTCATATGTGGAGTATAAGAACTAAGAAAAAAAAACTGAAGGAACAAAACAGCAGCGGATTCACAGAACCCAAGAACGGACTAATAGTTACCGAAGGGAAAGGGACTGGGGAGGATGGGTGGGAAGGGAGGGGCAAGGGGGAAGAGGGACATTACGATTAGCAGATGTAATGTTGGGGGGGCACGGGGAGGGCTGTACAACCCAGAAAGGACAAGTAGTGACTCTATGGCATCTCACTACGCTGATGGACAGTGACTGTAATGGGGTTGGGGGGGGGGACCTGATGAAAGAGGTAGTGTAATCACCATAATATTACTCATTTAATTGTAGACTGATATCAAAATAAACTTTAAAAAATTGTGCCTCTTTTGTATCAATGAAACAGAAGTTCAGAGAGGTTATGTAATCTGCTTATGGGCACACAGCTGGTAATAGAAGAGGTCTCTGACTAAATGTCATTCTTCCTCTATACCATAACCGTCTATCTTGAATTGGACCTACAGGAGTTAAGGTATCAAAGATCAGTAATATAAAACCCACAGGCACAGATATAAGCACATAATTATATAGCAGCTGCTACTCTTGTCAACAATAGCATGTAGGTCTCTTCCCCCACAAAGCTTTCTACCAGTTTTCAAAAATTTGTTCTCCCCACAGGTCAGAGACTGGATTTTCTAATCCCAAATATTAGCATTTCCAAATGCTATCACTTATTTAATGAAACATCTGGTTGTACTATTCCTATGAGAGACTTCAAGAGAGAAGGCAATTTCTGAATCTTAATATGTAAAAATAATCTGGCAACTAAATAGGTCTTCAACTTGCCCACTAGAACAGAGCACCATAAATTTATTTATATTTATTCTGTTATGTTTACAACCTGCTCCATTAAAAATGTAATTTAGGACAATGCATTCAATTTTAGAGAGAACTTGCTCTCATAAATGTTATGATCCTCAATAAAAAGCCAAATGGACCTTTTGAGTCAAACTGAAATATAGTTTATTCTTCTGTGAAGGTGGGAATAAAAATGGAAATTTATAAGAGCTAGGAATGCAACCAACACTAACACAGTATGTTGTGTTGGGCAGAGCAAAGAGTTTGGAGTTCACCTGAGCTCCAGATGAGCTTGGACAAGTCATTTCACCTCCAGACCAGTGTTCTCAACATGTAGTCCCTAGACCAATCAACCACATTCATCCCACTTGGTAACTTGTTAAAAATGTAACCAGGACTGGGAGAGAAGGGACCTAGCAATTTGTGTTTTAAAAACCTCTGTCCCCACATCCCCCCATCTCTGAGACATGCTAAAGTTTGAGAGCCAGTGCTCTAGGTTATTCAGTTTTCTCAGGCTAAAAAGAAAAATGTGCCAGATGACACGGGCTCTATGTGCTTAGTAAAGAAGTGTACTAACTATGCAACGCATATGCCACAAGTATGAATTCCATGTTGGCAACTGCTCTAATGAACCAAGCATAACAAAAAAAAAAGACAATAAAAATTATATGCATAAATGCTTAAAACTGTTTTTAAAAGTAACTGAACTTCATTTCTTCAATAGTTAGATAATTCACAATGGAGCAACACACTGCAAATGCATGAGTCATTCACATTTAACCTTCTTTCCACAATTCTACAATTTTGTATCATCCCAGGCCCTATCAGATTTATAAACTGAAAATGATTTGGACCGGGAATGGCAATCAAACCCAGACAAAGTAAGCAAGGAGCACACCTTTAATGATGACCCTAGAGTCAAGAACAGCTTGGTTAGTTCATCTTCCTAACATACTCGGTTGACTTGCTCAGTCAGCTCCTCAACTTCAAGATGAAGCTATTAATATTTACTTGACAAGAATACTGTAAAGGCATGAGATATACCTGTGAAAGCACTCTGTAAACTCTATAAAGTGCATGAAGAATGGGGATGAGGCTAGAATAACAACATACTAAACTGATTTATCTCATTTAATCTTTATAATCCTGAACAACTGTCTTCATTACACAGATTACAAAACTGAAAAGTAAAACAACTCTCCCAAGACACACGACTAAAAAGGAGTAAAGGCCGAAATTTGAAAGTACTAGAAGCAAAAGTTAACACCACGGGAATTGAGAACAGGGGGGTAACTTTTCAACAAGCCTACTAAAAGGAACTGTGAAGTACTCTCAACTCCTGGCCAGGACTGCACAGAGCAAGTGCTAGGCAGCGCGGAGGCGAGAGCTGGGAGACCTAACGAGTATGGATACAAATGCAGGCAGGAAGAGACCCCCAAATCCAAAGGAGCCGGATGCCTTCAACAGAGAGGGTGAGGAGGAGCGATGCACAAACCCCAGAAGAAGGAGGGCTGATGTTTGGAGACATAAAACCACTGGGGCACGGGAAGTCCTAGAGGGGCGAGCGAGAAGGCCGGACTCCTAGAAGAACGGCCGCTCTTGCGACCGGCAGGCCGGGGCAGGAGGCCTGGGCCACAGGCCAGGGCAGACGCGGCCCGGGGCGCCCATGAGCAGCCCCTAGCCCAGCCCGGCCAGCCGGCGGAGGCCGGGTGGAGAGGGCAGCAATGCCGCGATCCCCCGGACCCAACGGCGTCTCCGCGGGCGGCGTGCCAAGGAGTCCCCGCGTCCCCTCACCTGCAGCGCGGCGGAAACAGCGGCAGCGGATGCGGGCACCAAAAGCAGCGAAACCGACCGGAAGTGAAAGGCGGGGACCGGAACCGGCTAACGAACCGGAAGTTAGGATTTGAGACAGAAGCGCGTTGGAGACAGGAGTGCTGCTTCCCTGTTTCTCTTTGGCGGGTAGTCATAAGTAGCCGCTGCCGGTAATCTCACCGCGACGAGGGAGCCAGGCCTTTCCGGGACTGCGACCACTGTGCAGATGCGTACGACCCCTGGGTGGATACCGGCCCTCGCCTGTTGTGCGCATGCTCCCGCTAGGGAGCCCTTAGCTGGGCGGGTATTTTGCGGGAATGACATAGCTGGTATTGTTTCGCCAAAGCAGAAGGTGGGTCGGGGGCGGTGCACTGGCGTTCCAGGTGTGCGGAGATCTTCGTGGGACTCGGGACTAGGACTTGTGTGACTGTGTCATGTTTCGAATGAGGCCTGAAAGGTAACATTTGAGGACTGAAGACTTGAGACCCTTCCCAGGCACCAGGGGCCACCAACACTAGTAATTTCAGGAGTTTAGACTTTTACCCATTTTGTCCAGACCAAGGAGAAATAGGATCATCAGGAAAGGGAAGGGGCAAGCCTGACTCAGAGGACCAAGGGAGCAAATCTCAATATGACAGCTGCCATCGAGAGTACTATAATATTGTATTGAATTGTATCTCCACCCGCCCATCCCCACCTCTATTCCATGGTCCTGCTGAATTCAAGGAAAGCCACTTGCAAACCCTGACAAAAGAATTGCAGACTTAAATAGAAATTCAGAGCCGTCCCTATCTGGTCGATACAGCGAATTCCCAACTTGCATCATCACTTGCTGTTAGGCAGAAAAAAAAAAAAAAGATTGCCCGCTAGATTGTTGTATATGGCCCAAACAAAACTAAGGTTTTCAAAAGGAAGGAAAAACGTGAACATAATACTGGCTCAAAATAACTAGTCCATGAAGTACTTGTACTTTTCCTTCTACTTGAGAGCGATATAACTGATCATGTTTTCCTTTTGGCTGTGTTGGAAGGGAAGCAAAGAGCCAAAGTTTTGTGTTTTAATAGTTTTTAGTTAAGACAATATTTTACGGTCTCCTTCCCTCTCTCATTTAGTAATTTTTATTAAACTAACTGCATAATTATGCTAATTTTTAAAAAGGAAACGTGTTTTCATTAAAAGTATGCCCTCTTTAAAAAAAGATGAAAACCCCTAATTAAAAGAATTTGTACAAAAATCACACATTAGCAATCCAACCAAAGAGATAGTCAAAAGACGAGGGACTAGACCCCAGGATGAATTATAATTTTCTTTCAGCCCATCTCTTCCTTGCCTTGTTCACGTGTTAACCAGGTATTTGGTCACATATTTTTGCTGTTAGGATTCGAGAAGCTTATTTTTACTCATCATCAAGGTCAACTAAAACATTGTTAAGCTTCACTAGTTCTAACAACAGGATTCATGAGGTTCTTTTTAATAATGGAATAGCCACTGTATGAAGAATCTGATAAGTTGTTATTAGTAGAGTGTAGATAATTTAACAGTTGAACAGTAGTATTTCTCACAGAATAATGGTAGAGTATTTTGGACAAATGGTCCATTTAACAGATGATTTTAAGCTGCCTTTTGTTTATATCTCAGTTTCTCCAAATCCATTTCTATTTGGCTAAACATTCATGAAATCAAAAATAATGTTAAGAAAACACTTGGAATAGATTGAAAGATGTTATATGAATAAAGGAACTGGACTCGGTAACTAGGAATGAATACAAAGTGGACCTAAAAAGGGGCTCACAGCAATACACAACTGCCAGTAAGTAGAGAAAAATTAAACTTTGCCTCCTGTTGTTCATTCGAGCCTCTCCTCGCCTGCATGGAGGATAATACACCTGTGTCTCACTCATACTTCTCTGCAGCAACTAAAGATGCCTGGCAACTCCTTCATAGGGTTTCAATAGCTTGTCAGGTCTAAGAGACTAAAAGAAATAGTGACCTAATTTCACAAAATCAGATGATTACTACCACTGTGACCATGTTTGGATTGGAAAGCCAAAGGCCATTTTGCACCCCAGCCAGAAATCCTCTTAATACACTGCTTTCATCTCCCTCTTCCCCTGAACTATTTACTCCTTCCCTTTTCTTTCTGAGGGCATTTTCTTCTTTACCAGTTGAAAAAAAAATCCTTTTTTAAAAAATTTATTTTGGTATCATTAATCTACAATTACATGTGCAACATTATGGTTATTAAACTACCCACTTCATCAGGTCCCCCCAACCAACCCCATTACAGTCACTGTCCATAAGCATAGTGAGATGCTATAGAATCACTACTTGTCTTCTCTGAGTTGTACCGCCCTCCCCGTGCCCCCCCAACATTATGTCTGCTAATCGTAATGCCCCTTTTTCCCCCTTGTCCCTCCCCTCCCACCCATCTTCCCAGTCCCTTTCCCTTTGGTAACTGTTAGTCCATTCTTGGGTTCTGTGAGTCTGCTGCTGTTTTTTTCTTTCAGTTTTTTTTCTTTGCTCTTATGCTCCACATATAAGTGAAATCATTTGAAACTTGTCTTTTTCCGCTTGGCTTATTTCACGGAGCATAATACCCTCTAGCTCCATCCATGTTGTTGCAAATGGTAGGATTTGTTTTCTTCTTATGGCTGAATAATATTCCATTGTGTATATGTACCACCTCTTCTTTATCCATTCATCTACTGATGGACATTTAGGTTGCTTCTATTTCTTGGCTATTGTAAATAGTGCTGCAATAAACATAGGGGTGCATCTGTCTTTTTGAAACTGGGCTGCTGCATTCTTAGGGTACATTCCTAGGAGTGGAATTCCTGGGTCAAATGGTATTTCTATTTTGAGTTTTTTGAGGAACCTCCATACTGCTTTCCACAATGGTTGAACTAATTTGCATTCCCACCAGCAGTGTCGGAGGGTTCCCTTTTCTCCACATCCTCGCCAACATTTGTTGTTGTTTGTGTTTTGGATGTTGGCCATCCTTACTAGTGTGAGATCATATCTCACTGTGGTTTTAATCTGCATTTTTCTGATGATTAGCAATGTGGAGCATCTTTTCATGTGCCTGTTAACCATCTGAATTTCTTCTTTGGAGAAGTGTCTATTCATGTCCTCTGCCCATTTCTTAATTGGATTATTTATGTTTGTTGAGGTGCATGAGCTCTTTGTATATTTTGGATGTCAACCCCTTATCAGATATGTCATTTATGCATATATTCTCCCATACTGTAGGATGTCTTTTTGTTCTACTGATGGTGTCCTTTGCTGTACAGAAGCTTTTCAGCTTGATATAGTCCCACTTGTTCATTTTTGCTTTTGTTTCCCTTGCCCGGGGAGATATGTTCATGAAGAAGTCACTCATGTTTATGTCCAAGAGATTTTTGCCTATGTTTTTTTCTAAGAGTTTTATGGTTTCATGACTTACATTCAGGTCTTTGATCCATTTTGAGTTTATTTTTGTGAATGGGGTTAGACAGTCCAGTTTCATTCTCTTACATGTAGCTGTCCAGTTTTGCCAACAACAAAAAAATTCTCTGTATTTTTTAAATTTAGTTCACTATGGTTCTTTGTTTCTCTTCTAATATATATTCCCTTACCTTTTTCCAGACTTCAATCAGTGAACTGAAGATGGTTAGAATTTGCTCCATAGGACTCAACAGGTCCTTAACTCAGCCTGGCAAGTTTACTGCCTTCCACTGTTCAACCTGCTTTCCCAAATGGCTGCTTAAAACCTCAGCTCTCTTCAGACTTTAGATCTTCCAATTTACATCCTTGCTCTTGGCAGATGATGTCTCATCTTTTGCTAAGAAAATATAAGATCTTGAAGAATTATCTCAACCTCAGAACTCTAAATCTACAAACTAAATTATATCTGCATTTGTCCTGGCTTCTTTTGCTTCTCTCTCAGTGCAGTAATTTCCTTCTACTTGAAGCCAACCCTTATACTTATGCTCTGGCTCTCTCTTAGGAAGCTTTCAATAAACCTAGTTTTTTAGTTTATTCTTCTCTTGCTCTGGTATTTTTAACTGGCTCATTTCCATGAATGATAAATCTTGCTATTATAACTATTATCTTTTCCTTTCACAGTTGGGTATTTCAGAGCATTGTTTGCATTTCTCTGAATTTGACACAATCTGTATTGTATTTCTTTCAGAAAATTTGTTTAATGACAGTCTCACTATAGGAAGCTTTGTGAGAAAACAGACCATGTCTGATTTACTCACCCTTACATTCTCAGAGCTTACCATGATATTGGATGAAGAAGGTACTCAATAAATATTTGCTGGATGGATGAATAATGAATGAATGGAATGTCAAGTAAGGAGAGTCCATTATATAATAATACATATTATACATGTACATGTAAGTGAATGATTATAATTTGCATGTGACTGGATGCACAGGAGGGTTCTGAAATACACACCAAAATGTTAATGGTTCCTGGCACCATAGGATGCACTCAGTATTTTTGGTGAGTGAATGAATGAAATTATCTCTTGATGGTATCACAGAATAGGTGATTGTCATCTTGTTCATGTATTTCCATGTTTGAACTTTTTACAATTTTGCATTCTTTTTTTTAAAGAAATTCAAATAGTATGGATATATCCTTACCACTATTAATTTTTATTCCTTCCCTTGCAGATCTTTCCTATGCTTTAAGTATTACATATGTGTATATAGTTTATATATGACATTTAAAATAATTATAGCTTTACAGGAGGTTGCGAAAAGATCATATGTACCCTTCACTCAGTTTTAAATGATTACATCTCACATGACTGTAATATAATATCACAACCAGGACACTGACACTGGTACAGTATGTGTGCATATACTATGCCATTTTATCATGTGTAGGTTCCTATAACCCACCTCTATAATCAAGATGCAGAATTTAGAATTCTGTCATCACCACTATCGTGTTGTACTCAGACCCATCCCCAATCCTTTCACCATTCATAACACTTAGGTACTAAAGTGTTTTCTATCTATATGATTTTGTTATTCCCAGAATAATATGTGAGTGGAATCAAAAAGTGTATGCTTTTTGAGACTGACCTTTTTCATTCAACATAAGGCCCTTGAGATCTATTCAAGCTATTGTCTGTTGCAGTAGTCCATTACCCTTTGTGACTAAGATTCCCTTGTATGGACTTATCACAGTTTGTCTAACAATTCACCTATTGGACATTTTGATTGTTTCTGGTTTTTGGCTTTTACAAATAAACTATTTGTATGTAATATAGTATTGATACATTAAGGCTTCAGTCTGCCACTTTATTGTTTTCTATTTGTTCGTTCTAGCTTTGGTTTTTCTATTTTCTTCCTGTTGGTTACATGAACATGATTTTAGAAGGCCATTTTGATTTGTCTGTAGTGGGTTTTTTAAATTTTTTTAATTAAGTTATTATTGATACACACTCTTACGAAGGTTTCACATGAAAAAACAATGTGGTTACTACATTTAACCATATTATCAAGTCCCCACCCATACTCCATTGCAGTCACTGTCCATCAGTGCAGTAAGATGCTACAGATTCACTATTTGGCTTCTCTGTGCTACACTTTTCCCCGTGACCGCTCACACCATGTATACTAAACATAATACAACTCAATCTCCACCTCCCTCCCTCCAGATCCACACTCCCACACCCCTCCCCTTTGTTAACCACAAGTCCCTTCTTGAAGTTTGTGAGTCAGCTGCTGTTTTGTTCCTTCAGTTTTTTAAATACAATTTATTTTGGTATCATTAATCTACAATTATATGTGCAATATTATGGTTCTTAAACTACCCCCTTCATCAGGTCCCCCCCACCAACCCCATTATAGTTGTTCCTTCCTTCAGTTTTGCTGCGTTGTTATACTCTACAAAAGAGGAAAATCATTTGGCACTTGCCTTTCTCCGCCTGGCTTATTTCACTGAGCATAATATCCTCCAGCTCCATCCATGTTGTTACAAATGGTAGGATTAGTTTCTTTCTTATGGCTGAATAGTATTCCATTGTGTATATGTACCACCTCTTCTTTATCCATTCATCTACTGATGGACACTTAGGTTGCTTCCATATCTTGGCTATTGTAAATAGTGCTGCAGTACATAGGGGTGCATATGTCTTTTTGAATCTGAGAACTTGTATTCTTTGGGTGAATTCCAAGGAGTGGATTCCCAGGTCAAATGGTATTTCTATTTTTAATTTTTTGAGAAACCTCCATATTGCATTCCACAATGGTTGAACTAGTTTACATTCCACCAGCAGTGTAGGAGGGTTACCCTTTATCCGCATCCTTGCCAGCATTTGTTGTCCTTGTTTTTTCAATGATGGCCATCCTTACTAGTGTGAGGTGATATCTCATTGTGGTTTTAATTTGCATTTCCCTGTTGATTAGTGATGTGGAACATCTTTTCATATGTCTGTTGGCCATCTGATGATATGGAGCATCTTTTCATGTGTCTGTTCGCCATCTGAATTTCTTCTTTGGAGAATTGTCTCTTCATATCCTCTGCCCATTTTTTAATCAGGTCATTTGCTTTTTGGATGATGAGGTGTGTGAGTTCTTTACATATTTTGGATGTTAACCACTTGTCAGATATGTCATTTACAAATGTATTCTCCCATACTGTAGGATGCCTTTTTGTTCTGTTGATGGTGTCCTTTGCCATACAGAAGCTTCTTAGTTTGATGTATTCCAATGTGTTCATTTTTGCTTTTGTTTCCCTTGCTCGAGGAGATGCGTTCAGGAAGAAGTTGCTCGTGCTTATATTCAGGAGATTTTTGCCTATGTTGTCTTCTAAGAGTTTTATGGTTTCATGACTTACATTCGGGTCCTTGATCCATTTTGAGTTTACTTTTGTATATGGGGTTAAACAATAATCCAGTTTCATTCTCTTGCATGTAGCTGTCCAGTTTTGCCAATACCAGCTGTTGAAGAGGCTGTCATTTCTCCATTGTATGCCCATGGCTCCTTTATCATATATTAATTGACCATATACGGTTGGGTTTATATCAGGGCTCTCTAGTCTGTTTCATTGGTCTATGGGTCTGTTCTTGTGCCAGTACCAAATTATCTTGATTACTTTGGCTTTGTAGTAGAGACTGAAGTTGGGGAGCATAATACCCCAGCTTTATTCTTCCTTCTCAGGATTGCTTTGGCTACTCAGGGTCTTTTGTGCTTCCATATGAATTCTAGAATGATTTGCTCTAGTTTTTTGAAGAATGCTGTTGGTATTTTGATAGGAATTGCATTAAATCTGTTGATTACTTTTGGCAGGATGGCTATTAGACAATATTAATTCTTCCTATCCATGAGCATGAGATGTGTTTCCATTTATTGGTATCTTCTTTAATTTGTCTCATGAGTGTCTTGTAATCTTCAGAGTATAGGTCTTCCACTTCATTGGATACGTTTACTCCTAGGTATTTTATTCTTTTTGATGCAATTGTTAGTGGAATTGTTCTCCTGATTTCTCTTTCTGCTAGTGCATTATTATGTAAGAATGCCAGAGATTTCTGTGTATTAATTTTGTATCCTGCAATTTTGCTGAATTCAGATATTAGATCTAGTCGTTTTGGAGTGGATTCTTTAGCGTTTTTTATGTACAATATCATGTCATCTGCAAACAGGGACAGTTTAACGTCTTCCTTGCCAATCTGGATGCCTTTTATTTTTTTGTGTTGTGTGATTGCCATGGCTAGAACCTCCAGTACTATGTTGAATAGAAGTGGGTAGAGTGGGCAACCTTGTCTTGTTCCTGATCTTAAAGGAAAAGATTTCAACTTCTCAGTTTTAAGTATAATGTTGGCTGTCGGTTGTCATATATGGCCTTTATTATGTTGAGGTACTTGCCCTCTATAACCATTTTGTCGAGAGTTTTTATCATGAATGGGTGTTGAATTTTGTCAAATGCTTTTTCAGCATCTATGGAGATGATCGTGTGGTTTTTGTCCTTCTTTTTGTTGATGTGGTGGATGATGTTGATGGATTTTCAAATGTTGTACCATCCTTGTATCCCTGGAATAAATCCTACTTGATCATGATGGATGAACTTTCTGATGTATTTTTGAATTTGGTTTGTTAATATATTGTTGAGTATTTTTGCGTCTATGTGCATCAAGGATATTGGTCTGTAATTTTCTTTTTTTGTGGTGTCTTTGCCTGGTTTTGGTATTAAAGTGATGCTGTCCTCATAGAATGAATTTGGAAGTACTCCCTTTTCTTCTACTCTTTAGAAAACTTTAAGGAGGATGGGTATTAGGTCTTCACTATATGTTTGATTAAAATTCAGTAGTAAAGCTATCTGGTCCAGGGGTTTTGTTTTTAGGTAGTTTTTTGATTACCAGTTCAATTTAATTGCTGGTAATTGGTCTGTTCAGATTTTCTGTTTCTTTCTGGGTCTGCCTTGGAAGGTTGTATTTTTCTAGAAAGCTGTCCATTTCTTCTGGGTTATCCAGTTTGTTAGCATATCATTTTTCATAGTATTCTCTAGTGATTCTTTGTATTTCTGTGATGTCCATCGTGATTTTTTCTTTCTCGTTTCTGTTTCTGCTTATGTGTGTAGATTCTTTTTTTCTTGATAAGTCTGGCTAGGAGTTTATCTATTTTGTTTATTTTCTCGAAGATCCAGCTCCTGCTTTCATTGATTCTTTCTATTGTTTTATTCTTCTCGATTTTATTTATTTCTGCTCTAATCTTTATTATGTCCCTCCTTCTACTGACTTTGGGCTTCATTTGTTCTTCTTTTTTTAGTTTCGTTAATTGTGCGTTTAATCTGCTCTTATGGGATTGTTCTTTCTTGAGGTAGGCCTGTATTGCAATATACTTTCCTCTTAACATGGCGTTCACTGTTTCCCACTGATTTTGCGGTGTTGAATTATTGTTGTCATTTGACTCCATATATTGCTTGATCTCTGTTTTTATTTGGTCATTGATCCATTGGTTATTTAGGAGCATCTTGTGAAGGCTCCATATGTTTGTGGGATTTTTCATTTTCATTGCACAATTTATTTCTAGTTTCATACCTTTGTGGTTTGAGAAACTGGTTGGTACAATTTCAATCTTTTTGAATTTACCGAGCCTCTTTTTGTGGCCTAGTATATGATTTGTTCTTGAAAATGTTCTATGGGCACTTGAGAAGAATGTGTATTCTGCTGCTTTTGGGTGTGGAGTTCTGTAGATGTCTGTTAGGTCCATCTGTTCTAGTGTGTTGTTAAGTGCCTCTCTCTCCTTACTTATTTTCTGTCTGGTTGATCCTTCAGAGTGAGTGGAGTGTTGAAGTCTCCTAGAATAAATGCATTGCATTCTATTTCTCCTTTTAATTCTGTTAGTATTTGTTTTACATATGTAGGTGCTCCTGTGTTGGGTGCATAGGTATTTATAATCATATCTTCTTGTTGGATTGATCCCTTTACCATTATGTAATGTCCTTCTTTGTGTCTTGTGACTTTCTTTGTTTTGAAGTCTTTTTTGTCTGATACAAGTACTGCAACTCCTGCTTTTTTCTATTAGTTGTATTAAATATCTTTTTCCATCCCTTTACTTTCAGTCTGTTTATGTCTTTGGGTTTAAAGTGAGTCTCTTGTAGGCAGCATATAGATGGGTCTTTCTTTTTTATCTATTCAGTGACTCTGTGTCTTTTGATTGGTGCATTCAGACCATTTACATTAAGGGTGATTATTGATAGGTATATACTTATTGCCGTTGTAGGCTTTAGATTCATGGTTACCAAATATTCAAGGTTAACTTCTTTACTATCTAAGAGTCTAACTTAACTCACTTAATATGCTATTACAAACACAGTCTAAAGGTTCTTTTTTTCTCATCCTTTTTCTTCCTCCTCCATTCTTTATATATTAGGTATCATATTCTGTACTCTTTGTCCATCCCTTGATTGACTTTGGGGATAGCTGATTTAATTTTGCTTTTGCTTAGTAATTAACTGTTCTACCTTCTTTACTGTGGCTTTATTACCTCTGGTGACAGCTATTAAACCTTAGGAACACTTCCATCTATAGCAGTCCCTCCAAAATGCACTGTAGAGATGGTTTGTGGGAGCTAAATTCTCTCAGCTTTTGCTTATCTGGACATTGTTTAATCCCTTCTTCAAATTTAAATGATAACCTTGCCGGATAAAGTATTCTTGGTTCGAGGCCCTTCTGCTTCATTGCATTAAATGTATCATACCACTCCCTTCTGGCCTATAAGGTTTCTGCTGAGAAGTCTGATGATAGCCTGATGGGTTTTCCTTTGTATGTGATCTTATTTCTCTCTCTGACTGCTTTTAGTAGTCTGTCCTTATCCTTGATCTTTGCTATTTTAATTACTATATGTTTGGTGTTATGTTCCCTGGGTCCCTTATGTTGGGAGATCTGTGCACCTCCATGGCCTGAGAGACTATCTCCTCCCCCAGATTGGGGATCTTTTCATCAATTACCTCCCCAAAGACACTTTCTATCCCTTTTTATCTCTTCTTCTTCTTCTGGTACCCCTATAATGCGAATATTGTTCCATTTGAATTGGTCACACAGTTTTCTCAGTATTCTTTCATTCTTGGAGATCCTTTTTTTTCTCTGCACCTCAGCTTCTTTGTATTCCTCTTCTCTAACTTCTATTTCACTTATCATCTCCTCCACTGTATCTAATCTGCTTTTAAAACTTTCCATTGTTGGCACAAAAACAGACCCACAGACCAGTGGAACAGAATAGAAAATCCAAACATTAACCCAAACATATACAGTCAATTAATATTTGATAAAAGTGCCTTGGATATACAATGGGAGATGACAGCCTCTTCAGCAGCTGGTGTTGGAAAAACTGGACAGCTACATGTAAGAGAATGAAACTGGACTACTGTCTAGCCCCATACACAAAGGTAAACTCAAGGTGGATCAAAGACTTGAATGTAAGTCATGAAACCATAAAACTCTTAGAAAAAAACATAGGCAAAAATCTCTTGGACATAAACATGAGCAACTTCTTCATGAACATATCTCCCCAGGCAAGGGAAACAAAAGCAAAAATGAACAAGTGGGACTATATCAAGCTGAAAAGCTTCTGTACAGCAAAGGACACCATCAGTAGAACAAAAGACATCCTACAGTATGGGAGAATATATTCATAAAAAACGTATCTGATAAAGGGTTGACATCCAAAATATATAAAGAACTCATGCACCTTAACAAACAGAAAGCAAATAATCCAATTAAGAAATGGGCAGAGGACATGAATAGACACTTCTCCAAAGAAGAAATTCAGATGGCCAACAGGCACATGAAAAGATGCTCCACATCGCTAATCATCAGAGAAATGCAGATTAAAACCACAATGAGATATCACCTCACACCAGTGAGGATGGCCAACATCCAAAACACAAACAACAACAAATGTTGGCGAGGATGTGGAGAAAAGGGAACCCTCCTACACTGCTGGTGGGACTGCAAATTAGTTCAACCATTGTGGAAAGCAGTATGGAGGTTCCTCAAAAAACTCAAAATAGAAATACCATTTGACCCAGGAATTCCACTCCTAGGAATTTACCCTAAGAATGCAGCAGCCCAGTTTGAAAAAGACAGATGCACCCCTATGTTTATTGCAGCACTATTTACAATAGCCAAGAAATGGAAGCAACCTAAGTGTCCATCAGTAGATGAATGGATAAAGAAGATGTGGTACATATACACAATGGAATATTATTCAGCCATAAGAAGAAAACAAATCCTACCATTTGCAACAACATGGATGGAGCTAGAGGGTATTCTGCTCAGTGAAATAAGCCAAGCCGAAAAAGACAAGTATCAAATGATTTCACTCATATGTGGAGTATAAGAACAAAGAAAAAAACTGAAGGAACAAAACAGCAGCAGACTCACAGAACCCAAGAACGGACTAATAGTTACCAAAGGGAAAGGGACTGGGGAAAATGGGCGGGAAGGGAGGGATAAGAGGGAAAAAGGGGCATTACGATTAGCAGATGTAATGTTGGGGGGGCACGGGGAGGGCAGTACAACTCAGAGAAGACAAGTAGTGATTCTATAGCATCTCACTACGCTGATGGACAGTGACTGTAATGGGGTTGGTGGGGGGGACCTGATGAAGGGGTAGTTTAATAATCGTAATATTGCACATGTAATTGTAAATTAATGATAATAAAATAAGTTATATTAAAAAAAAAACTTTCCATTGTATGTTTCATTTCTGATACTGTGTTCCATAATGATTGGATCTCCTGCCGGAATTCATCCCTGAGTTCTTGAATATTTTTCTGTACCTCCATGAACATGTTAATGATTTTTATTTGAAATGCATTTCAGGCAGATTCATGAGGTCTATTTCATTTGAATTTTTTCAGGGGTGGTATTCATAATTTTACTTTGAACCAGGTTCCTTTGGCATTTCATATTTGTATATGGCGCCCTCTAGTGTCCAGAAGCTCTACTCTCTGGAGCTGCTCAGCCCCTGAAGCAATGTAGGGGGTTGCAGGGGAGCAGTATTGGTGCCTGGAGGAAGGAAAGAGCTGTTTCCTGCTTCCCGGCTGCTATGCCTGTCTCCACTGCCAGAACCAGTGGGCCAAGCACACAGGTATATGCCTCTGTGCTTTGTGTTTGTACTTGCTGTAGATGGGGCTTCCCTCTGGCTGGCCTAACGCCAGAGTAGGGTTTGCCAGTTTGCAAGCAAGGTGGGGCTGGCTGGGAGAAAGGCTCAGTAGGCTGCCTATCACAGAAGGGGTCCTTGGAGCTCTGTAGCCAGCCAGCTGTAGCTCCTGAAGATTGTGAAAGTTCCCAACCTGCTGGGCAGAGTGCACCCGGACAATTTTGTCTACCTGTCCTTTCCCCTGTGCAGTAAGCTCTGTGTGTTCCTGGTCCCTTTAGTAGCCCTCTTGCTGTTAGGAAGTCTTTTAGTCTGTCCACCTTTCTTTTGTCCCAGAGCAGCCAGATATGGATCCCTGCTTTCCACCAGCAGCTGGAATCTCAGTCTCTCCGGGTATTCTGCCTGTCTTAGCTTTCCAACCCCGTAATCATGAGAGTTCCATGCAAGCACAATGAAATGTAGGTTTGTACTCCTAGAGCAGATCCCCGGAGTTAGGTATTCAGCAGTCCCAGGCCTCCACTCTCTCCCTGCTCTGTTTCTCTTCCTCCTGTTGGTGAGCTGGGGTGGGGGAATGGCTTGGGTCTGGCTGGGCCACGGCTTTGGTATTTTACCCTGTTCCGTGAGGTTTATTCTTTTCTCCAGGTGTATGCAGTTTGGCGCAGTCCTCTTTCCTGTTGCTCTTTCAGGATTAGTTGTATTAATTATATTTTCATATTACATGTGGTTTTAGTAGGAAGCCTCTGTCTCACCTCTCACGCTACCATCTTTAATCCAGTCTTTCTCTGGCTGCTTTTAATAGTCTGTCCTTATTCTTGATCTTTGCCATTTTAATTATTATATCTTGATGTTGTCCTCCTTGGGTCCTTTGTGTTGGGAGACCTGTGCACCTCCATGGCCTGAGAGACTATCTCCTTCCCCAGATTGGGGAAGTATTCCGCAATTACTTCCTCAAAGACATTTTCTATC
>JAVSCE010022426.1:0-85000 GCA_032199065.1 Smutsia gigantea
TTCACCCACCCTACCACCCTCCCAGCCACCACCCATCCCTCCACCCACCCACCCACCCACCCATCCGCTGAGACAAACACACCCTGATGGTGCCCCTGCTCTGTGTACGTGGCTTCGCTCTAGGCTGATGACCTGCTCTCCGCAGTCCTGAACGCCCTTCACATCTTTCAACTCTACTGACCCTAAGCTACTTCTCTATATTCATAGGGTAGACATTCCTTCAGCCCAGTTTTTACAGAGAAGGGGGTCAAAGTTCAGAAATACGCCTGGTCCCGCAGTTCATCGTCAGGGCCTGAATCTGGGTTTTTTGGCTGCAGAACTTCAGGTCCTTCCCTGGCCACTCAAACCATCAAGGCGGTGAGGTAGGAAATGCTATTTGAAGGCCTGGGGTTTCAGGAGGGTTCAGGAGAGCTCTCCTGTCTGTGCCCAACACAGGTCCAGGACAGGCAGAGAGGGGCAGTGCTCTGGGCAGGGCAGGGGGAGAGCAGAGGCATCTAGACACTTCTAGACCTGGGCGGGGGTGGAGGACAGATGAAATGGGAGGTACTGGGCCAGGAAGGGGCAGGAGAGGGTATGGGGGACATCACATCCATCTCCAGGGCTCCAAGAACTTGGTCACAAGCAGCTCTCCAGACTCTCCTTGATGCAAGGGTCAAGGAAGCAAACGGTGGGGTGGACGGTGCATCCAGGGGGACGCTGAAATGACCAGCTGTGCGAAAGTCACAGGGGGCTACGAGCCCAGGGCTAAAGTCACAGGGGTTGGGCACAGTGAGAACCTTGAATAGCTAAAAGTGTTTATTCTAGTGTTCTAAGGAGAAAAAATAGCTTCCTTTCAGGGGAATCCTGTTCATGGATCAGGCGGGGCCTCAGTGCTCTGTCTTTGAGGACGTGCTGGAGAGGCTGGAGGGGACAGAGGGGTCTCCCTGAGAAGGAGGTGCCCCCCTGCTCCCGATAGTTTGATGTCTAGCGGGAGTGCCATGTCCCCCCACTTTCTAAGAGTCACGTCCCTATCCGAGACGGGCTGGGTCACAGCCGAGTGTGGCCACCCTCTGGGCAGTTGTGGCATCTTGGAAGGTGCTTGTAACCGTGGCGTTGAACCTGCAGCCCTGGGCCCTGCGTCCAGGATGGCAGGTTCTGAAAAGCAAGCAAACAGCAAATCACTGAGGGCTTTTTCCCACAATGGCTGAGGCAGTGTGGCTGGCAGCCACCATTCTGGGGAGGGAGAGACACCACAGCATCACACAGAGGAGAGAGGGAGCCTTCAGCCTGATGGGGGTCTGCAAACCCCAAGGGCCCCTGTTGCTGACCCCAGGGCCTGGTTGCATTCTGATGGAGCTTGTGTACACGTCTGCCGGCTTCAAGTCGGACAACCAACGACATCTGGAAACATTAGCCCGGTGGGTCAAGCAAGAGTCTCCTTCAAATGTCCATCCCTTCACACTAACTACTTCCAATTTCCTCCTGAGTTATTACATTCAGAGTCCTGTGGCTGCAGCTCAGCTGGAACAGATGTGTAGCACCTTCCCTTGCACCAAAGGTGGGAGGGTAAATCCGTCATGGATTGCAGCTGTCCAGCGGACCTCGCTGACCTAACCCTAGAGGCTGCGGCTGCTTGTGCATTCGATTTAAACGCAGGCAGCTGAGCTGGTCCGGGCTGGAGCAGCCAGTGGGAGCCCGTGTCTCTGCTTCATCCGGCTCCATGGGGAAGCTGGGCTGGAGGGTCTGAAGGTGCCGTCGGCTTACTCACCGGCTGTCTGCTTGGCAGCACCCTGGGTTCCCAGGTGGGCCGGACTGGGGGCCCCCCGGAACCAGCCTGGCTGCTGCTCCTGCAGGTGGCAGCTGTGTGGAACCCGCTGGGGTTCTCCCAGCCTTCACCAGGCGCCTTGTTCACGGCGGGCGGGCCAGGTGGCTCTGCGCCCTGTAGGAGGCTGACTCCGGCGGGGCACAAAACTCCTATTAAAGGAGCATGCAAGACAGCGCCCGGCTCTGGGCCCCACTCCAGGCCAGGGAGGCAGGTGGTGCCGCTCCAGCCGTCACAGTCCCATCTAAGGTGTCTGCAGAGGCTCCACAGGTGGGCCTTTCTCTCTATGGGGAGCGGGTAGGCAGCAGCATGGTCCAGGCGCGGGGCACACGCCCAGCCAGGCTGAGCTCCATGGCTGGGCGTGGGTGCCCGCAGTGACTCAGGCAGCAGTTGGGGTAAGCAGGTGGCTGGGCTGTGGCCAGAGGGCAGGGGAGCAGAGAGAGTCGGAGGAGGCATGGAAACAGACTATGGAAGGTCCCCCCGAGTGTGCGAACCTCATGCTGCCTCTCTCCTCCCCCCCAAACGGCCTGAACAAGGGGGAGGCCCTGTGTGTTATCCAGTCCACAGCACCTGCCACCCGCGCTTTCCTGAAGCAGGTGCCCTCTCGGTGCCAGGCTGCCAAGAAGCACCGGTCTGGGCTCCCTGGAACTCCCACACTGCCACGTCTGCCCTGCTCTGGGGGGCACTGCAGGCCCCTGCCAGGTGCTGCCCCACCTGTCACTCTGTCTCTGTTTCTTGCTCTGTCTCTCCCCATCCACCCAGGCATGACCCATGACCCCTCGGGGACCCACCTCTGCTCAGGCCCCTCTGAGCCCTCCGCTCACCTAGGCCCTGGGCTCTTGTCTCCATTGCAAGCTCCCTGCGGAGTCAGCATGCCCAAAGTCCCACCCGCAAGGCCCGCTCAATCTCCCACCCCACCCCCAGTGGACGTCTGGCTGATGACACTTCAGCAAGAGTCCTGGCAGGCTGGTTCAGGCAGACCCCCACCACCCCCATGTCTCCTTGTGATCTCCCATCGCCAGACCCCTGCTCCTTGGCTGAGAACCGCATGTTCTTTGCTGTGTTCGGGTCAAGCCCAGTCTGTCTCCCCAGCTAGGACCTCCATCGCATCACCCCTGGGCTGTGGCAGTGGTCCTCATCCTACACCTGCAGGGAGAACTGTCTCTCTCAGCACACGGGCTGGTGACAGGACCCCAGGAAAGAGCCTGGCCCTTCCCAGCCCTGGCCCGAGGACTGGGGGCTTGTCTTTGCTTTGCCCCTGGAGGGAGTGTTGCAGACAGGACATCCAGGCCTGGAATGCGGGGGCCAACCTGGCTCTGGCCACCCTCTGATAACTGACCCTGAATACTGGGTACACCAGACGCAGCTGGACCTCGGGGGCCTGTCAGGGGCTGTCCTCTTCAAGTCACCCCACTGATGGCAACTTGCATCTCTCATCCTGGATCTGGGATGGCCTGGTGACTTCTGAGCTTTCAAATGTGACAGAAGTGAGGTTCTGGGACTCTGAGGCCTGGAGCCCCCACCTCTGCCTGGAGCAGAGCCTGCTCTCCTGGCCCCTGGGGGGTGGGCATGGAAACCTCCCTCCCTTCGGATCAGGGGAGTGAAATGACAGTCCCACGCGCACACCCAGGCCTGCTGCCGGCTCCGTCCAGGGGACTCCCACCACCTGCCGAGCGCTGGTCCCACCTGTGGTCTGTGGGTGGTTGGTGGGCTCGGTCCCTGCTGCCTGCCGTGTCCCCCACCCCCAGGACCCCCAACGTTGGTTCCTTAGAAGAGGTTGAGCTCCGGGCTCTGTCCCCGCACTTCCCAGGGATGTGTGCATGTCTAGAACAGGGACTCGCAGCCCGCCTGGGAAGGAGAAGGAAAATGAACTCAACTTGCATCGTTTCCTGTTGGTGTTGCAGTCTTTGGTCTGAGACTGAGACACGAGGTGTCACTTTCTCCCCATGGGCAGGTGCTCATTTCTTGTCCAGGCAGCGCTGAGATTTCAATCCTTCATATGCTGAGAAACATTATAATAAGAAATATAAATCAGCTCACCTTCAGCTATGCTCAGTCCTGGTTCTGGTGAATCCTGGGCTTTTTGAGACCCCCATAGCTGTGCAAAGAGCCTCTGAGGTCCTTTCTCTTCTGGTTGGCCCTGTGGCCAGGCACCTACCCCTGCACATGACCCCTGCGGCTGCACAATGCCCAGTGTGTCCTCCGAGGCACCCCCACTTGGTTATGAGTTGCCTGGGGACAGTCTCTGAAGGCTCACAGGATTTCTCTCCAAAGCCCCACGTGGCTGCCTGCCTGAGTCCATCATGCTCAGCCCCACCGCTTTTTTTTTGGTATCATTAATCTACAGTTATATGTGCAACATTATGGTTACTAAACTCCCCACTTCATCAAGTCCCCCCCACCAACCCCATTACAGTCACTGTCCATCAGTGTAGTGAGATGCTATAGAGTCACTACTTGTCTTCTCTGAGTTGTACAGGCCGCCCCGTGCCCCCCCAACATTACATCTGCTAATCGTAATGCCCCTTTTTCCCTCTTATCCCTCCCTTCCCACCCATCCTTCCCAGTCCCTTTCCCTTTGGTAACTATTAGTCCGTTCTTGGGTTCTGTGAGTCTGCTGCTGTTTTGTTCCTTCAGTTTTTTTTCTTTGTTCTTAGACTCCACAGATGAGTGAGATCATTTGATACTTGTCTTTCTCTGCCTGGCTTATTTCACTGAGCATAATACCCTCTAGCTCCATCCATGTTGTTGCAAATGGTAGGATTTGTTTTCTTCTTATGGCTGAATAATATTCCATTGTGTATATGTACCACGTCTTCTTTATCCATTCATCTACTGATGGACAATTAGGTTGCTTCCATTTCTTGGCTATTGTAAATAGTGCTGCGATAAACATAGGGGTGCATCTGTCTTTTTCAAACTGGGCTGCTGCATTCTTAGGGTAAATTCCTAGGAGTGGAATTCCTGGGTCAAATGGTATTTCTATTTTGAGTTTTTTGAGGAACCTCCATACTGCTTTCCACAATGGTTGAACTAATTTGCAGTCCCACCTGCAGTGTAGGAGGGTTCCCTTTTCTCCACATCCTCGCCAACATTTGTTGTTGTTTGTGTTTTGGATGTTGGCCATCCTCACTGGTGTGAGGTGATATCTCATTGTGGTTTTAATCTGCATTTCTCTGATGATTAGCGATGTGGAGCATCTTTTCATGTGCCTGTTGGCCATCTGAATTTCTTCTTTAGAGAAGTGTCTATTCATGTCCTCTGCCCATTTCTTAATTGGATTATTTGCTTTTTGTTTGTTGAGGTGCATGAGTTCTTTATATATTTTGGATGTCAGCCCTTTATCAGATACGTTTTTTATGAATATATTCTCCCATACTGTAGGATGTCTTTTTGTTCTACTGATGGTGTCCTTTGCTGTACAGAAGCTTTTCAGCTTGATATAGTCCCACTTGTTCATTTTTGCTTTTGTTTCCCTTGCCCAGGGAGATATGTTCATGAAGAAGTTGCTCATGTTTATGTCCAAGAGATTTTTGCCTATGTTTTTTTCTAAGAGTTTTATGGTTTCATGACTTACATTCAGGTCTTTGATCCATTCTGAGTTTACTTTTGTGTATGGGGTTTCAGCCCCACCACTTTTGTGCCCTGGCACCTGCCAATAGCTACCATGGGAACAGTGGCCCCAGAACTGGGCCAGCAGGGGCCCGGGGCCAGGTCTCCAAGCCTGGGGTGATCAGAGCCTCAGCTCACGGCATCCTCACCGGCCACTGGAGTAGCCTCTGGTACCATCACCCAGGCTCCATGGGCCTGGAAGATGCCGTGACCTGCCCACGGTCACCGTGCTGGGGGGCTGGGATCCAGAGCCAGGTGCCTGGGACACACAGGGACACAGACTGGAGGCTTGTCGCTTGTCCCTACTGGGCGCTTGTGTCACTGTAGGCAGGCGACTTGATTATTTCTGTGCCTCTATTTCCTTAATTGTAAGAGAGAAAAATGCCTTCATTTCTACCCCATGGTGTGGCCAGAGTGTCGAAGCCTGAGTCCCTTAGTGAGGCTTCGGTCCAAGTGGTGTGGCTGCAGTGGCCGCTCTCCTTGCACAGGAGAGGGAAACTGAGGCACGGGCTCCCCTGGCCACAGGCAGGTGGCCAGCGGCCTCCAGGGCACGGCTGGGGCTCCCACCTCTGAGCACTTCCAGGGGCTGCCCGGAGGCGGGCAGCACAGATGGAAACAGCCCCAGAGGAGAATCTGTCTTCAGGGTCACTTGCTCCTGAGCTTCCGCCCGGACCCCAGGCCGCATTAGTCTGGTTTGTCCACCTGGACGGGCACCTCCAGTGCGCACCTGAGCAATTGTTATTCTGCACACGAAACCCAGAGGCCTTCTGGAGATGGAGCCATACCAATATATGTGTGCAAACGCCCTTGGGGTATGGAAATGCTCCACACCACTAATGACGCCATTAATATTGTGTCTGCCTGCTCAGCGGCTGCAGTGGCCACCTGCTCCTCGGTGGCCATTTTTCATGCTGCAATCCCATGCCTGCCCCAGAGAGCAGGTGCCCTGACTAACTGGTCACCCACAGCCGGCCCTAGAGGCAGGTGTCCTGACTGGTCCCCCATGGCCACCCTTTGCTGGGATGAAGGGCTTCTTCCTGATGAGCTCAGTTTGGCCTCTGCAAAGCGTTGCTCCAGCCCCTGCAGAGCCAGTGTCCACGTTAATTAGCGGCCCGCAGGGACACGGCCCCAGGCACCTTCTCACAGACCCCGAAGAGCCCTCCTGTCCTGTCCTAGAGCCACCGCTCACGGGGCGCCAAGGATCTGGTCCCCAGGCCCAGGGAGATGTTGCCATACACGGCCCCTGGAAACCTGCCTGCTGCCCATTGGAAACATTTGGTTACACAGATAAACTTGCTATGATTTAGGCCAGAAACGTTCGATTTATTGGAGCCACACCCCACGAGGTGCAGCCCTGAAACACACGGTGGGCTGCCGCACAGCGTCCTGGGTCCCACCAGCCCTGGTCCCTGATCAGCTGTGAGGCCGGGGCTGGGGCACTGGCCCTCTAAT
Organism: Smutsia gigantea; assembly: GCA_032199065.1. Taxonomy (NCBI): domain Eukaryota; kingdom Metazoa; phylum Chordata; class Mammalia; order Pholidota; family Manidae; genus Smutsia; species Smutsia gigantea. The sequence goes on from JAVSCE010022426.1 coordinate 6,866, forward strand.
CGGTTCCTTCCACGTAAACGGGACACTGAAACCCACGGGCCACACCTCCTCCTGGACCTCATGTCGCATCTCCACCTGTGAACTACATTATAACCAAAAAACAGAAACAGAACAATGCGACCCACGACCCCCCGAATGAATGTCATCATTCATTCTACCTTTTTCCCCTGACGATGCTGAGTGACTCCTGAACACCCTGTGATGTCACACACATTAATGGGAACTTGGCAGGTGCTCTCAGGATGGACCAGTGCAGAGAGGGTCCCGCCTCCCCATGTCAGGCCCCTTCGGAGCAGAGCTGGCCTTCGTCTGCAGGGCACATGTGCCATGGGGGCCCCTGGGGCTGGGCGGGAGAAAGGCATTTGGAGTCTTGGTCTTGAATCATCAGCGTAGACAGACACGCATGCCCACAGGCCTGGACACCTCCCTCAGGCTGGGCTAGAGGAGGCCGTGGTGGCAGACAGACAGCCAGACCCAGGGCTGCAATGGTAGCGGCTTCCTCTTCACACCGGCTCCCTGGGGCCTGGGGCCGACCCTCGCATGGGACACTGGGCTTCCTTCTGTTTCCTCCGGCTCCGCCTTGAGACACCGCACCTCACCGGGCCGGCTCCAACTCTCTGCAGCCGGGACACAGAGGGGCTGTGTTCTCCCCAGACACTGTGACCTTCTACTCCCAGGACATCAGCGCCTCATTCCTGGTCCAAAGGTGGGAGCTGTCCAAGGGCAGACGGCCTCAGGGGTGTGGGGATGCTGAGGGCGTGGGAATTGGGTCTCGAGCCACACCCACCCCCGCATCCGGGGTCAGCAGGACCCCCTGCATGCATCATCCAGGCCATGGGCTGGCGGTCAGAAGCCCCAGCTCTGCTGCGAGCTGCACTGAAGCTTTGAACGAGCTGCTCTTTGGGGCGAGTGTCGGGTCTGCTGTGACGGAGGTAACTCACACTGCCTCCATCACTGGGGTGTTGGGAGGTCACCCTGAGACACTAGGCACTCTCACAGGGCCACCCAAATGGCACTTTATGATTAAAGGGCGTGATGGGCTGCCAGAGACAGAGACATGGACACACACTCGCCCTGCCACTGGGGTCCCAGGAGGACGGACCAGTGTCACGGAGGTGGAGACGAAAGCGGCCAGCGGGGCCTCTGCAACAGCCAGAGGGGGGCGTCTGGCCTCCCTGCCCGGGGCCATCCAGCTGGCTTGGGCACGTCGGGGTCAGCGGTGTGCTCCCTGGCAGCCCGTCCCAGCCCTGGGCCGGTTGGCCAGTAACTCCTTCCTCCTGCTGAGTGGACTCTGCTGCTCCGGAATTTCCACCTCCACTCTGACCTTTGCAGCTGCACAGAATCAACCAGGTCTCTTTTCTTCAGGGCTACCCTTCAGACATTTGAGAAAAAAAGGAGAAAAGGGAAGAGGACCTGTCATCTGTCCTGAAGCCCACCACGCTCTAGGATAAAGGTCCAGAAGGACGTGGCTTTGGACGCGTCGCCGGCCTGGCCTCTCTCCTCTAGACCAGCCTTCCCGCTGCTGCCGGCTCCCCGGTCACGCCCTTCCCAGGGGCACGCAGGTCCTTTCTGGAGCTCCTCTTGGTTTGCCATGGCGCCCCCCGGCCCCTGCTGCGGGGTCAACGCAGGGGACTCTGTCCCAAAGCTCAGCACCGCGGCATCACCCCGCCGCCAGCCGCGCCTCTCCTTGCCCCGTCCCGCCTGCCGCCCTGCTTCCCTGCACAGACCTCCAGCCCCTGGGGCTCCCCGAGCATCAGGGCCCTGCTCCCTGCCTGCTACCCAGCGCGGCCCTCCCACCAAGGTCAGAGTGGGTTTATTCTGTTTTATTTCTAATTTGGATAATTTCTTTATCCGGTGCTAGCTCAGCAACAGCAGCCAGTCTGATCCCAACGCTGCATGTCTGGTTCTCGGCATTCTTACCTTGTGCTCTTTTCTCCCTGTCCCACCCATTGTCCTCCAAGGGCCCAGCTTCATCTCTGCCGTGTCCACCTCTTGAACCTCCACGTAAGGGTCTGGTGAGTGGCTCTGTGAATTTCCTGCACGTCCATGCTCTGTTGTCACACAGACAAGTCCTCTTGGCTGGCGCCACTTTTGTTTCCGGCTCTGTCCTTCTCATGTGATCCCTCCGATCCAGGCTGTCAAGTTGTCCTACTGTGTGCAAAGGCCATCTTGTGCCCCATTAGCACCTCTGCTCTGACTTCCCACCAGCTGTCTGGCAAAGGCCAGTCTTCTCAGCGTGGCGTGCTTGGCCTTTCCCGGCTGGACCCCAGGCTGCCCGCCACTGCCCAAGTGGTGACTCGATCCCGTGCTGTGCCTCGCCCTCCTGCTACACTAGCCATAGCCCTGTGGCTCCCTGGCTGCTCCCTGACTTCGGGTGCCGGCCACCCTCACTCACCTCGCCCTCCACTCTTCCCCCAGGTGTCTGGAATGGACCCTCCGAATGTCCCCCACAACTCTCCCCACATTCCGGTTAGATGCCCTTCTCAGAGCTGTTAGCGCCATGCAATCTGTGTGCTGGGCGCTTGTCTGTCTCCATTAGGCGTCAGGAGCTCAGAGACCACAGAGTCAGGAGCGCCTGGTTCTGCTTTGTACATGCAGCCTCCAGCCCCAGCTGGGCCCTAGAATTCTCCAGTCTGCACAGACCAGGGTCTTCAGAATCATGCTGGGGAGCCCCTGTATCCCACTACGTTCACCAGTGAGGGTGGCAGATGGTGGCTGTGCTGTGAGGACGTCCTGATTATAGGTGGCGGTGGGGGCAGGTCGGCTGTGCCCAGGCCCTGTTGTCAGATGCTCAGATGGTGGGGCACAAGCCCAGCCACAGACATGCAAACACACCCAGACCAGCCTTGACACGGGGCCCTGACACAGGTCTCGGTGATGACACTTTGGATCGGCAGCAAAAGCACAAACAAGTGGGGCTGCCGCAGACCCAGCTGCACAGCGGAGGACGCCAGTGGGGGGTGTCTCAGCAAGACAGGAGGCAGCCGCTGAAACGGGAGGCTGGCACAGGGAGGCGGTGGGCATGTAGCCTGTCCTGAAGTCCCGTTTGGGGGCTCTTAGGAAGAAGTCGCCATGAACATTTTTATACATGCTACTTTGCGGACATGACTTCATCTCCTTACAGGCATGTCCGGGAGTAGAATTTCAGGGCATAGGGCAGGGATGTGTTGACTTTATGAGAATCCAGCCGTTTCCAAAGGGGTTGCAATGGGAAGCTATGAGAGGCCCAGCCTCCCCGTGGGGCAGCCCCCGACGCCCACTGGCCTTTGCGTGTCGTCCACCCTGCCAGACACCCCACCAGGGGCGACGTGGTGTCATGCGCATTACCCTGATGTGAGCGACATCACATGCACTTTTTGGTCGTTTGTGTATCTTTCAGAAAGTGCCGCTGTACGTTTTTGCCCATTTTATTGTGTCGCTTTCTTGCTCTTCCTGGGCTGTGGGAGTCACTCTGTGAGGTGTGCTCTGGAGAGAAGTCCTTTGTCCTCTGTATGCATCGTGAATCTTGCTGCCCACGTGTCCTGCTGCTTCATTCCCTTACAGGTGTCTTTTGATGGGCCCCACATTTTAATTGTGATGAAGACAAATTTATCGGGTGTTTTTATGGCTAGTGCTTCCTGCGGCTGACCTGAGGAACAGGCCTTCCCAGTGACGGATTGCTCCTGTTTCCTTCGGGAAGCTCTGTGTCCTGTCATGTGAGTGCACGTGTCACACCATGTCCCGAGGTCACTGGTGTGTGATGTGCGGAGTGCACGTGTTTCCCTAATGATAACCCAGCCGCCCAGTACCGCCTTCCTCCCCAGGGAACTGCCCTGAACCCTGTTATAAATCCATTGATGATAATGGACCTGTGTGTATTTCTGGACTGTATTCTAACTGTGGTCTGTTTCTATCTGCACACTAATTAATATCACACTGTCTTGATTACTGCAACTTTATGGATAGCTTGGGACCAGGCAGTGGAGTCTGGTAACCTTCATCTTCCTGTCCAAGTTTGTTTTGGTTATTCTAAATCTTTTCTTGTTCGTGAGCATCTCAGAAATAGCTGCTCAATTTCTACAAAATGGAATAAAAATCCTGCGTGGATTTTGGCTGGGGCTGATTTTAATCCCAGCTCCCAGTGCCTATGAATGTGAATTTATTTGGAAGTTGCAATGGGGTTATAAGGTAAGCACTAACCCTCAATGGCTAGTGTCCTTATAACAAGGGGACATCGGACACATGTAAAGGGAAGACTGTGTGAGGACAGGAAGAGCGCCATCCACAGGTCAGGAAATGCCCCAAGCTGGAGCGAGGTTTTGCACAGCCCCTCTTGCCTCTTGAAGGAACCACCGTGCCGACTCCTGGAGCTTGGACGGCAGCCTCCAAATGATGAGAGCACATTTCTGTTATTTAAGCCACCCCTTCTGTGGGGCTTTGCACAGCAGCCCCGGCAATTTAACCCGGATGTACTTGGTAGGAAACTAGCTTTGTAGAAGTGTTGTCTTCCAGTATGAACAAAACCTATGTGTCCTTTCAGTCCGTCTTCTTTTACTGTTTTCATGTTTAGTAGCTTTTATTAAAACCTCTTGCTCTTCTCCCTGGAAACTGATCCACAAGTTGTTATGTTTTTAATGAAATTTTAAATTGTCATTTGCCAGTTTTTTGTTTACAATGTATAGAAATTCAATTGAATTCGTTCACAAACCCATCCTGCGAAGTTGTTAAATGCACCTACTTTTCCCCTTGATGTCCTGATGACTCTGAGCTTTAAATTCTCGGCCTTCAGGAGTTATTCTCGCATACACGGCAGGATCGGCTTTACTAGTGTTTGCTTAAGGATTTTCTCTCCGTGCTCACCAGGAATATCAGTGTGTAATTCTGTGTGCTTACATCGACCTCAGGCCTGGGCACCAGGGTTAAGCTGTGCTTACAGAGCACAGCGGCAACTGTTGCCTTTTCATTTTATTCTTTTATGAGTTCTGTTAAGTTGCACTTTCCATATATTCTTTGCCACATTAGCTAAGCTGTAAACTTTATTGGCAGAAGTTGTTCATGATATGTCTTCATTATCCTGTTAACATGCAGCCACATCCCTTCTTGCTTAATGGGTAATTCATGTTTTCTAACTTTTTGTTCACAAGCTAGCTAGGAGTTTACCACTCATGTTAACCAGCATTTTCCCATAAGCACCTTCTGCCTGTGCATTTTCTTTTGTCTGTTTTCTGTTTCATCAGCTTCTTTATTATTTTCTTCCTTCTAATTCTTCTGGTTTAATTCACTCTACCTCATAACTCCTTAAGGTAGAATTACATATAATTTAATCCATTTCTTCTTTTTGAATCTAAAATTTTAAACCTGTAAATTTCCCTCTAAACGTGGTGCTAGCTATGTCCCCAAAGTTTGGCGTGTTTTGTCTTCATGATTAAGGGGTTGAATTTCTTCTCATACTCCCTGAGAGTTCCCTCTCTGACCCATGAATTATTTAGAAATGAGTTACTCACTTTCCAAACATGTGGGTGTTTTTATATAACAATCTGGTGATTAATTTCCATTTAATTCCCTTGTGACAAGCAAATACAATTTGTATGATTTCCATCCTTTGCACTTTATTCAGATTTGTTTTAAGGCTCAATTTATGGTGCGTTTTGATGACTATTCTGAGAGCACATGGAAAGAACGTGGATTCTGGGTTTGGTGGAGACTAGTCTAGAAATGATCATTTGTTTAAAGGGGTTGATAATATGGCCTCATCTGCACCTCACTAATTTTATTATAATCATTTCTGCATGCATGATCTGTTAATTACAGGGAGATGGCCATAAAACCTCCGACTTCATTGTGGATCTACTTTCTTTTAATTCTGTAGACTTTTGCTTTGAGTATTCGTGGCTGTGGTCATGCATGCGCATACACGAGTCTTCTTTGCATCACGTAAGACCCCTCCTTTCCCCTGGGCCACTTCTTGGCACCCGTCTGCCTGGTGTCTTTCACTTGTCCTCCCTCTGAACTCACCTGGCCCTCTGTGTCAGATTGTATCTCTTACGAGCAGCATATGATTGAATCTTGCTTTTCGTCCGCTCTAATGCCCTTGACTTTTGTTTGGAGTGTTTAGCCCATTTATACTTAGAGGAATACTCGATTCAGTTCGTGTTAAGTCTGCTATCTTTCTGTTTTCAATGTGTCCCATTTATTCCCTGTTTCTTCCTCCTGCTTATTTTGGATTGAGTACATTCCACTGTTTGTTTTTTCCCTCCCAATGGCTTCTTTCTGCTTTATGTTAGTGGAAAACGATTTATATGCAATAAGATATGCCAGTTTAAGGCACATAATTCCATGGGCTTTGTCCCTACTACCACCACTTCAATTGAGATCTATACCATTTCTATCAGCCCAGAGAGTCACCCTGCCCCTTGGCAGTCATGCCATGATCTAGCCCCCCCAATGCCGATTAATGCCAATCTGCTTTCTGTCACCACAGTTCTGATGTTTCTAGAACTTCCTCTAAGTGGAATCATACGGGATTTGTGTGTCGTGTCTGGCTTCCTTCACGTAACATACGACATAGGGATCTGACTGTGTTGCTATGGATCCTTGGTAACTATCGTTATTTTATTCTGTTTTATTGCTGACTAGTATTCCTTAGGTTAGATGCCCACTATGTGTTCGTTTATGCACCTGTCAAGGGGCATTGAGGTTCTTGGCAGTTTCTAGCTATTACAGGCAAAGCTGAGCTGCATACATGTTCATCCACAGGTCTTCTCCTGAGCGTGTCTTCACTTCCCCTAGAAGAATACCTAGGATTGGAATTACTGGGTCATGTGGTAAGTGTTTGTTCAGCTTTGTAAAAAGTGCTGAATGGTTTTCCAAAGTTTCTGTCCTACTTTGCATCCCCACCAGCAACATATGGGAATGCCAGTTTCTCCACATCCTCAGCCACACTGGTTATTTTCAGTCTTTTAGATTTTCACCATTCTAGTGGGTATGAAGTGGCATCTCATTACGGTTTTAATTTGCATCCTTCCCAATGGTAATGATTGCTGAGCTCTTTTCATATGCTTATTAACCACATGTTTATCCTCTTTGGTAAAGTGTCCGGTCAAATGTTTGCCCATTTCATAAATGTTTTATTCATCACCTTATTATTGAGTTGAGAGTGATGTCTAGATATTCTGTATAGAAGTCTTTCATATACTTTATGCAACTTCTTCTTCCCAGTCTGTGGTTTGCCTTTTCATTTTCTTAATGGAAATAATTACTGCTATTTTAAAATGTCTTGATCATTGAATGTGAGAACCTTCTAACATGATTTAAGAAGCTGTACAAGTATAGGCAGAGTTATTTTCCTGTTTACATTTTTTTGGTTTGCTTTGGGGAAAAATTGGTAGGTGTCTAATTACTGTTTACATATGCTTGTGTGATTTGAAGAACAAACTTTATAATTTGGATGAAATCACCTGTACACTTTTGAAAATTTTGTAGTTCAAGTTCTTACTATCTTATTGGGAAGCCTTTACTTAACACAAGGCCGTAGTGTTTCTATTATATTTTTTCCAGAAGATCCATAGTTTCATCACTTCAATTTAGCTCTGTTATTTATTTCAAGTTGTTCTTCCTATGTGTTGTTACGGGTCGAGCTTCATCTTTTTTGCATACAGATATACATTCTTTGTGACTTGAAAATAGCATCCTTTCCTAGTGAATTACTTGGTACCTTCATCAAAAATCAATTAACCATATTTCTGTGGGTCTCGTTCTGCTCTCTGTTCAGCTCTGTTGGCCTGTGGTCCACATGTCTGTCCTTTCCATGCTATTCTGTTGTTCTTTGTAGCAAATCCTGACAGCAGGTGGTATGAGTCCTGCAACTTTGTTCTTTTTCAAAATTGTTTTGACCCATATAATTCCTTTGTCCACACAAATTTTAGAATAAACTTACTAATTTGTACACACAGAAAACACTGCGGTATTGATTGAGATTGCATTAAATCTGTAAATGAATTTATTAACTCATAACTGAGTAATAATTTTTCTTCCAAATCATGGCCCTGGTTTATCTCTCCATTTATTTAGTTATTTGTGGTAGGAGACCAATATCCTGCCCAGATATCCACGCCCTAATTCCTAGACAGTGTGACTACATTAGCATCCCTGGGCAAAAGGGGCTTTGCAGATGTGATTACAGGAGCTTCTTGAGAAGAGATTTTCCTGGATTATCCAGGACGGCCCTATCTAATCCCATACATCTTTAAATTCAGAGAATCTTTCTGCACTGTGGCCAGAGGGAGATGGGGCCATGGTAATGAAAGAGAAATAACTGCTCTGGCCTTGAAAATGGAGGGAGGGGCCATGAGCCAAGGGAAGTAGCACACATCCAGAAGCTGGGAAGAGCAAAAAAACAGATTCTCTTATACTGTCTCCAGAAAGGAATGCAGCCCTGCCTGAATCTTGATTTTTTTTTTTCTGGTGCAGAATGCAGAATGCAAAGAAGCTTTATTCTGGTATGGCTCATATACACATGAATTGCCTACAGATTAGATTCACACACCTTTCTCAAGGACCTCAATCCAATCCACTTAAGTATTGCCCACAGATCAATACAATGGGACATTAATCGAATACTTAAGTCACATACCCCTGGGGGCATCTGGTCCAGGTGGCTGGCCTTGAGATAAGACCTCCCTGCATTCCTGAGATACTTGTTCCTGGAATTTAGGAAACTTTTCAAGGTTTCTTTCAGAGTCAGGCCCGGTTCAGGACTTAGATGAAGACTAGGCACAAAAACAATCAGTCCTGTCCTGTACTCTTGCTCCTTCTGTCCCAACCGCTCTCCACAGGATCAGAAACAAGTGAGAGCTAATTTGTTTTTCCCCCTCAGGCAGCACATTACTATTTTAAACCTAGAACATCTATCACTCAAATTTTTTTTTAGTTTATTTTGATATCATTAATCTACAATTAAATGAGTTATATTATGGTTATTAAACGACCCCCTTCATCAGGTCCCCCCCACCAACCCCATTACAGACACTGTCCATCAGCGTAATGAGATGCCATAGAATCACTACTTGTCCTCTCTGGGTTGTACAGCCTTCCCCGTGCCCCCTGAACATTACATCTGCTAATCGTAATGTCCCTTCTTCCCCCTTGCCCCTCCCTTGCAACCCATCCTCCCCAGTCCCTTTCCCTTTGGTAACTATTAGTCTATTCTTGGGTTCTGTGAGTCTCCAGCTGTTTTGTTCCTTCAGTATTTTTTTTTCCTTAGTTCTTATACTCCACATATGAGTGAAATCATTTGGTACTTGTCTTTTTCAGCTTGACTTATTTCACTGAGCATAATACCCTCTAGCTCCATCCATGTTGTTGCAAATGGTAGGATTTGTTTTCTTCTTATGGCTGAATAATATTCCATTGTGTATATGTACCACATCTTCTTTATCCATTCATCTACTGATGGACACTTAGGTTGCTTCCATTTCTTGGCTATTGTAAATAGTGCTGCAATAAACATAGGGGTGCATCTGTCTTTTTCAAACTGGGCTGCTGCATTCTTAGGGTAAATTCCTAGGAGTGGAATTCCTGGGTCAAATGGTATTTCTATTTTGAGTTTTTTGAGGAACCTCCATACTGCTTTCCACAATGGTTGAACTAATTTGCATTCCCACCAGCAGTGTAGGAGGGTTCCCTTTTCTCCACATCCTCGCCAACATTTGTTGTTGTTTGTGTTTTGGATGTTGGCCATCCTCACTGGTGTGAGGTGATATCTCATTGTGGTTTTAATCTGCATTTCTCTGATGATTAGCGATGTGGAGCATCTTTTCATGTGCCTGTTGGCCATCTGAATTTCTTCTTTGGAGAAGTGTCTATTCATGTCCTCTGCCCATTTCTTAAATGGATTATTTGCTTTTTGTTTGTTGAGGTGCGTGAGTTCTTTATATATTTTGGATGTCAACCCCTTATCGGATACGTCATTTATGAATATATTCTCCCATACTGTAGGAAGTCTTTTTGTTCTACTGATGGTGTCCTTTGCTGTACAGAAGCTTTTCAGCTTCCTATAGTCCCACTTGTTCATTTTTGCTTTTGTTTCCCTTGCCCGGGAGATATGTTCATGAAGAAGTTGCTCATGTTTATGTCCAAGAGATTTTTGCCTATGTTTTTTTCTAAGAGTTTTATGGTTTCATGACTTACATTCAGGTCTTTGATCCACCTTGAGTTTACCTTTGTGTATGGGGCTAGACAGTAGTCCAGTTTCATTCTCTTACATGTAGCTGTCCAGTTTTTCCAACACCAGCTGCTGAAGAGGCCGTCACCTCCCCAATGTATATCCAAGGCTCCCTTATCAAATATTAATTGACTGTATGTGTTTGGGTTAATGTTTGGATTTTCTATTCTATTCCACTCATCTGTGGGTCTGTTTTTGTGCCAATACCAAATTGTCTTGATTACTGTGGCTTTGTAGTAGAGCTTGAAGTCAGGGAGTGTAATTCCCCCTGTTTTATTCCTCCTTCTCAGGATTGCTTTGGCTATTCGGGGTCTTTTGTGGTTCCATATGAATTTTAGAATTATTTGTTCGAGTTCATTGAAGAAAGCTGTTGGTAGTTTGATAGGGATTGTGTTGAGTCTGTAGATTGCTTTGGGTAGTCTAGCCATTTTGACAATATTTATTCTTCCTAGCCAAGAGCATGGGATGCATTTCCATTTGTTAGTGTCTTCTTTAATTTCTCTTAGGAATGTCTTGTAGTTTTCAGCGTACAGGTCTTTCACTTCCTTCGTTAGGTTTATTCCTAGGTATTTTATTCTTTTAGATGCAATTGTGAATGGAATTGTTTTTCTGATTTCTCTTTCTGTTAGTTTATCTTTAGTGTATAGGAAAGCAACAGATTTCTGTGTGTTAATTTTGTATCCTGCAACTTTGCTGAATTCAGATATTAGTTCTAGTAGTTTTGGAGTGGAGTCTTTAGGGTTTTTTATGTACAATATCATGTCATCTGCAAATAGTGACAATTTGACTTCTTCTTTACCAATCTGGATGCCTTGTATATCTTTGTTTTGTCTGATTGCCGTGGCTAGTACCTCCAGTACTATGTTGAATAACAATGGAGAGAGTGGGCATCCCTGTCTTGCTCCCGATCTTAGATGAAAAGCTTTCAGCTTTTCGCCATTAAGTATGATGTTAGCTGTGGGTTTGTCATATATGGCCTTTATGATGTTGAGGTACCTGCTCTCTATACCCATTTTCTTGAGAGTTTTAATCATGAATGGATGCTGAATTTTGTCAAATGCTTTTTCAGCATCTATGGAGATGATCATGTGGTTTTTGTTCTTCTTTTTGTTGATGTGGTGGATGATGTTGTTGGATTTTTTAATGTTGTACCATCCTTGCATCCCTGGGATGAATCCCACTTGATAGTGGTGTATGATCCTCTTGATGTATTTTTGAATTCGGTTTGCTAATATTTTGTTGAGTATTTTTGCATCCACGTTCATCAGGGATATTGGTCTGTAGTTTTCTTTTTTTGTGGTGTCTTTGCCTGGTTTTGGTATTAGAGTGATGCTGGCTTCATAGAATGAGTTTGGAAGTATTCCCTCCTCTTCTATTTTTTGGAAAACTTTAAGGAGAATGGTGTTATTTCTTCTCTATATGTCTGGTAAAACTCAGAGGTGAATCCATCAGGTCCGGGGGTTTTGCTCTTGGGTAGTTTTTTGATTACTGCTTCAATTTCGTTGCTGGTGATTGGTCTGTTTAGTTTTTCTGTTTCTTGTTTGGTCAGTCTTGGAAGGTTGTATTTTTCTAAAAAGTTGTCCATTTCTTCTAGGTTTTCCAGCTTGTTAGCATATAGATTCTCATAATATTCTCTTATAATTCTTTGTATTTCTGTGGGATCTGTCATGATTTTTCCTTTCTTATTTCTGATTCTGTTTATGTGTATAGATTCTCTTTTCTGCATCTTGATTTTAAATAATGTAAATATATTTTAAACATTGCAAATAGCTATTGTACGCAGATTTTTTTTTAAGTTTCGATTTTCTATTGTTTGTTGCTAGCATTTAGAAATACGCTGGTTTTGATAAATTGACCTTACATCTGGAAACCTCACTGTACTCATTTAGTGTTAGAATACCTTTTTTTTAGATTCCTTGGAATTTTCTATGTAGTTGATCATGTCACCTGCAAATAAAGGCAGTTTTGCTTCTTTTTCTCCAATCTGTAAGCCTATCATTTCTTTTTCTTGCCTTATGCAGTTGGCCAGGACCTGCAGGACAAGATGCTGAGAAGAACAAGATGTTGCTTTATTCCCAGTCTTAGGTAGCTTCCTTCATTCTTTTCATTATTAGCTGTAGAATTTTTGTTTATGTCCTTTATCAGATTGAGGAAGTTTCCTACTATTCATAGTTCGCTCAATTTTCATCTATTTGTTTGTAAATGTGCATTAAATTTTGGCAACTGTCTCTTCTGTATCCCATTTGTTTACTTGTTCTCTGTTAGTACAATAAATCACATTAACTGAATTTCTAATCTTAAACCAACTTTCCATTCCAGGGATTAATCTCATTTGGTAATGATGTAGGATCCTTTTACTGTAGTGATGGCTTTATTCTGCAAAATAGTGTTAAAGATTTTAACATCTACATATGGTTATTGGTCTGCAGTTTTCTTTTTTAATACTTTGTTTCTGGTTTTAATGTGAGTAATTTGCCTTAATGTACTTTTCTTCTGTTTCTTAGGTTCGTTGAACTTCTTGGATTGTGAGTTTATATTTTCATCAGTTTGGAATATTTTTTAGCATAATTACTTAACATATTCACCTCCCCCACACCTCTGGGACTCCAGTCACACACGTATTATGCTCCTCAGTATGACCCCAGACATCATTGCTTCCTTGTTTATTTTTTTTCAGCCTCTTTTCTTTGTGCTCCACTGTGGATAATTTCTGTTTGAGCGCTGAACTATTTGTGTCTAATCCATTCTTAATCCTACTCAGCAAATGTGCTTTTGAGACACTGTGTGTTACTCATCTCTAGAAGTCTTATTTATATATCTATATCTAATCTGTATCTATATCTATTTCCATATCTACATTTAAATAGATATAGCTACATATCTTCCATTTCACTCATAATGGTGCGCACGTTTTTCTCTGTCTTCTCAAATGTATGTAGATTCATAATAGCTGTTTTAACACCCTTGCCTGTTAATTCTATTATTTGCACAATTTCTGTCTGTATTTATTGTTCAACATTTGTTTGAAAATATCAGATATTCAAGGAAACAGAAGAAGTGTTAAATGTTGGACATTGTAAATTTTTTTTTATGCTGTGTTTTGTTGTGACCCTTACATTGTGTTGGAATCCATCCTGCGCTGAAGTTAAATCACTCTGAGTCAGCCGTATCTTTTCTAGACTCACCTCTAGTGTTTGTAGGGGTGTGTACCCCATCTGCGGTCTGGGGCTGACTTGGCCTCACCAGGGAGGCAGTATGCAGTGCCCTCCACTGTGAGACCCTTCGGCTCCCGTAGGCGAGAACACACGCACTGTCCAGGCTCAGGGTGCCCCGGGTCTGCCTGCCACTCCCTGTAAGTCTTTCTCTCACACTGTGTGCAGGTCACTGAGGGGACTCCTCTGCCAACTTCCCAAATTCTTTATTTCTGCAAATATCCCTTCTCTAGCTTTTGCCTCAGAGATCCTGTCCACCCTGCTCTCCCCACACACCACATTCTCTCTCCTAAGCTCTGGCAGATGGCCAGTCTCTGCTTGGATGTTTCCCCAGGCAGTGAGCTGGGGCAGTCAGGGGCTCACCTTACTTGTATGTCTTATGTTTCTCTCAGGGATTGCCATCTTCAATAGCCACTATCCAGTGTCTGAAAAAGTTATTTCACATTTTGTCTGGCTTTCTAGTTGTTTTAGACAGAAGGTGAAACCAGTCCCTACTGCATCATGGCAGAAAGAAAAAAAGATAAACCTCTTGGCTTTTGAATTATATCCTCTTTTTTTTTCAAAATAATACTTGCTCTGAGAGTACATCCTGAACTGAGCATAATTTACCTTGAATATTATCATACCACTTCATGCATAACATAAGACTCTTACAGGAATACGCTCCACGTGCTTCATCAAATGCTTTGTACTGTAACTGCCACACATTTCAGCTCTACACTCGCTCTAAGTCCCGTATATTTTCATGGTATTTGCTTAAAAAGATCAGAAATATTCTTCAGTGTTTACCTGCGTTTCCTCATGCTTTTCGTTTCCTCCTGTAGATCAGAATTTCCATCTCAAAGTATTTTCCTTCATGAAGAACTTCTTTGTACTCTAGCTCTTCTGAAAACAAACTCTCTTCCCCTTGTTTACCTGAAAAGGCCTTTATTTAACCTTGATTTATGGAGGAGCTCTTCACTAGATAGAGAACTGTAGGTTGACATGGTTTTGGGGGTACTTTATATATGTCATTCCTTTTTATTTCTTCCTTTGCATGGTTTGGGATGAGAAGTCGGCCACTGGTCTTACAGTGGCTCCTCTGTTCACACTGTCTTTATTTTCTGGGCATTTTTAATTTTTGTCTTCAGTTTTGGTCTTCAACAATTTTTAAATAATTTTTCTGAGTGCCATTTTCCTTACAGTAATCCTGCATGGAGTTTTTTGGGCCCATGGACCTATGGGTTGATGATTTTTTTTTTAATTGGAGTATTTTGCCCATTATTTTTTTCAACAACCTCTTGTGCTGCAAAGCCTTGCTGACTTCCCCAGAAGTCCAGGCACCTGGACGCAAGGCCGCCTGTTGGGATCTCATGACCACACTCGGCTTCTTGCTTTCTGTTGTCCCTGCAGTTGGGGTAATTTCTATTAACTTTCATTTTCTGAAAGAGTAAATTAGCTGTGATTTCAGGGGTTTTTTTTTATAACTCTACAGCTTACATTTGCTTCATTTTGATTTCCGTGACTTTCCTAAAGTCCCCCATTATACATGATCTACATTTATCTTTTCCTCTAAATTCTTTAAATAACACTTCGTTGTAATTTTAAAAAGTGTGTTTCTGCCCATTTCAATCACTTTGCAATTTCTCAACCTGCTTCTGTTATTGGTTTGTCTTCAAGGATGATATGTTCAGACTTTCATTTTTGTATTTTTTATAGCATTAATTTTTGTGTAAAAGATCAGTGGAGACTGTATTTTGTTGTTGTTTTTGTTATTTTATTTTCTAGAGAATACAAGAATGCAAGACCTCTTTCTGGGGCTTAAGGCAAGTTACTAATTTTATTCATTTCTGATTACTCCTATAACAAATCACCACAAATTCAATGGCTTAAAACGACACAAATTAATCTTCTTCTCATTCTGGAGGTCAGAAGCCTGAAAGGGTCTCCCTGAACTAAAACCAAGGTGCCAGCAGGACGTGGCGTGTGCAGGCTCCAAGGAGAGGCCGTGCCTCCCCCTCCTGCTCCCAGGAGCACCGCGCCCCTTGGTTTCAGGGACGTGGCCCCATCCCCCATCTTCAGGGCCAGCAGGCAAGAGCTGGGACTCTCGTGATGCCACTTCGCTGGGTCTGCCTCCTCTGCCTCCCACACCAAGGCCCTCAGCCTCGTCACACCTGTAGAGTCCCTTTGCCACACAGAGAGGCACACGCTCAGGGTCTGGGGTCAGCACATGGGCATGTGGGCGTCATTTTTCTGCCTACCTCATCGATCAGGGGGCTCTGAGGGTCCGGGGGAGCCCCGCGGAGATGACGCCAGCTCACGGCCCCCCCCAGCCCATGGCTGACGGGACGTCCCCATCAGCAGGGCACTACGGGGGGAGGTTGGGCTGCAGCAGAGCGCAGAGAGGCTGCTTCAGCTACGGACCCGATGCAGGACTGGAGTCCAGCTCAGGTCTCCGCACTGTGACCGCGTTCCTGACCTTTCCCACCTCTGGCTTCTCTGTGCGCCTCAGGTGGGTGGACAAGCAGTCCCAGGTTAAATGACTCGTTTCGACTGTGCTGTTTTCCAGGGCCAGTCCCTCCGCCTGGATGGCCGAGGGTCAGCATGGGTCCCCTTCTGCTTCAAATCTTTCCGCCCTGTGCACACAAACCCGGACCAGGCCTCTTCCCCCGGGGGTGGGAGCTGCCATGGGTGTCCCTCTGTGTGTGAAGATGCCTTTTCCTCTGGAATTCAGTTTTCCAGCTGCCGTGGCCCCTGCTTTCTGGCCCCTTTTTCCTGTCTTGTTCCCATGTGTGCAGAAGTCAGCCTGAGAGTGCCCATGGCTAAATGGTGACTGTTTCCCACCTGACTGGGATGAGCCCCTAGGACCCGTGCAGTGTAATCAGTGTTCCCTAGAACCGCCGGTGGGCCGGGCACCGCCTTCATCTCATTTAGGGCTTCTGTATTCTTTATTCTCCTCATTGCTATCCTCAGGAGACTGACTGCTGAATACCTCCTGGCCCCAAATGCAGACAGAGTGTATCAGTTTAATGTGTCCCCTTCAGCCCGCGTCATTTACTTGCGCTTAAGCAGCTGAGATGTGGTTGCATCTCTGTAGTGCCAGACAATGCCTTTGATAAAGGTCTGGCAGCTGTGTGAGCTGTATGACACTTGGGGGCTCCTGGCTGATAGGCTCCTGTACACAGCAGGCACACAGTAACGTCATGCTGAATCCAGCTGGAGCAGCCGGCCTCGGGGTCAGCCCACTCGGGGTCAGTCCACTCGGGGTCAGCCCACTCGGAGTCGGCCCACCTCTGACATGGGTTGGGAAGGGCTTTCCTGCCTGCCTGCCCTTGACCTGCAGCGTGTGCGCACGGGACACCATCCCCACCATCTTCCAGTGTGGGAACATAAGATGGATGGCTTTTTAAAATATTGGGGCCTTCTTGTTCTTTCTGTTGGATGTGCTCATTTTAAAACAAATTAAAATGATAAAATTCACATGTAATCAGTGCACTCAGGAATCACCTGTTCACATGAGCCCGGCCTTGTCTGTGTGCTTCGTCCACAGGCGTAGGGCAGGTCCTGCCCATGGCTCTGCATCCTGCCCTCCCTCTGCTGTGCTGTCCTGTGGTCGAGGCTGGGCTCGGAGGGCTGGTTTGGTGCCTGGGGTATTCAGCAAGTCCTTAAGGTGCAGACAGAGCCACATCTGACCACCTTCCTTGATGACTGATCTTAGGCAAATGACTACCTTTAGCAGCCACGGTCTCCTTGTTTCTAAGGTGAGGTTTAATAACAGTATCTCTTTTATCAGGCAGCCGGGAAGATTAAATAAGAGAATAGAATGTGGGTGTGGTTCTGCCGAATAAATATTCTGTGGATGCACACATCCCCTTAGTCAATGCTTCTGAACACCATCATGTGTCAGGCACTGGGGAACACGTGGAACAAAACCACGTCCTTCCTCACGTGCCGCTTCCCTGCTGACGTGGAAGACCTTGGGAGGCAGGCGATGGTGGTTACCATCGATGACAAGTGACATAGAGGAAACAGAGCCTCGGACCTGGGAAGGTGACGGCGGCCGAGGCAGCTTGGTGTTTGTGTTTTCCCAACCCACATAAAGCAGAGCCATCAGGCGGCAGAATCAGGGGAACACGGCAAGTGTAGCAGACAGTGAAGAAGGTGCTCGGGGCCCAGGACTCCGAGCTCTGGGCACCCAGCCAGTGGCATCGTGGGAACTTGAGGCAGGCCCATGGCAGGGCCTCAGGTGGAGGGTGCTCTGGCCTGGGAGCCTCTGTCAGTCAGAGAGCAGGTCCTGTGTCTGCAGGCCAGGCACCCACTGGGCCAGGCCACCCTGGCCGGTGACAACGTGCTCACACTTCACTGAGGGCGAGAACTGTGATCCACCGAAGCCCCTCATGCACGATGAAGTCTGTCAAATAACAGCGATAAAGGAAAACTCGCTGGACACCCAGCACATGACAGAGAAAAGGCCCTTTTCATCTTGTAAATCAGGCAAACAAGTGAATGTGTCCAGCATGGATCTGCAGAGAGTAAATGGGGTACCAGACCACAGCGTGACCACTCGGTGGGCTGAGGAAGCATCTCCTTACAAAACGGGTTCAGCCAATAAAGGAAAACAACAGAACAGCATGAGACTATCGGCTTTTGTAATTTCCAGGGGGATTAACCGATCCAAGTGCCCAACAGTGGAGACCCGGGATTGTGTGCCTCCTTGTGGGAGAGCCGCCCCAGAGGCCCTGAGTCTGGGGAGGCCTGGGGGTGTGGCTGCTGATGATCTGGAGATGCAGAGGACAGAGGAGCACGCAGCGCTGCACCGGGGGGTGCAGTCAGCAGGTCCAGGTGCCGGCACACCCTACAGGCTGAGCGGCGTGGCTCTTACAGCAGACGGATGGCAGAGAGCGAGCGGAGCGTGAGCCGGATTAAAAGAGGTGTGAACAGGACACCAGGTGAGAGCCCGGAAGCTGTGCGCACGTCCCTGACAGAGCCGGGAAGTAGACAAGGAAGGGATGGCTCCCCAAGTCAGGGCCACTGGTAAACAGTGGCATTTCCAGATGGGAAATGCTGGAGAAGGACAGGTTTAAAGGTAAAAGGAGACTTCCGCTTTGGGTACATTACCTTTGGGTCCCGACATTCAAGTGAGGATGCTGGACAGGCCACTGTGGACACACCTCCAGGTGTGGGTTGGGGGGCATCTCACCCAGCCTGACCCTGTGGGGATCCCTGGAGGAGGAACTGAGGCCCAGGTCCTGTGGGCGGGCTTGGGTGTAACCCCCACGCCTCCCCAGGCTGGCCAGCTCCCAGCAGGAAAGGGCAGTCCGCCCAGAGTGGCCGGGTGGGAGCATCTCCTTCATAAGAGTTGCTGGTTGGAGCCTGATGGCACTGCCTGCTGCGGCCTCGGTCACAGATGAAGTCAGAGGCTGTCAGAGCAGAGGCCATTAGAATTGGACGGGGAGCAGTCGTTGGTGGCCTGAAAGGAGATGTTTCTTGACTGCTACTGGGCATGAGAGCCCTGGGTGTTGCAGGAGGGGAGATTCAGACGTCTTCTGCAAAGGGAAGCAAACGGATCCTAGTGAAACCGGGAGGACGTCTCCCTCCCCACCCCCCTCCTCTGGCTAAGCTCGGTGATCACCGCTGTGTGCACACTTGCAGGAATGACCCAGCAGCCCTCACCACCGTGTTTGCACGCTCCACAGATTAGCGGGACCTCTCCCTCTGGGGACAGAAACACACCACAGGGAACGACCCAGCAGCCCTCCTCCAACACCTCTATTTCACTGCACTGAGTCCTTGAAGTAGAGGGTGTATGCCTTTCAAAAGTCAGCCGTGGGGACTCAGAAAGTGCCTGTGGACAACACCCCACCCAGAGCAGCCCGTGACTGGCGGTGTGCCCTCGTCCTGGGGATGCTGGCCCAGCACGCGACTCCTCTGGATGCATCCAGAGCTGGAGGGGAGGTGGTCAGAGGCAAGGCTGGTCCTCCCTGAGCAGCGGTCCCCACTGCCCTGTGCTGCCCTTTCCTGCCAAAGGCAACCAGATGTCCCCGTGGCCCATCAGCAGCTTGCTCAGTCTGGGGCCTTATCTCCAAAGCGGGTGGACAAAGGCCGTGGTTAAAGCACCCGGAAGTCTGCCCACATGGGGAACTGTCCCCTGGGACCTGCAGGGCCTTTAAACTTGATTCTAATTCCCTTTGTAGTTTCTAATATAATTTTATTAAGCTGATGGAATTTAAGTAGCCATAAAACTCCTTCTCAAGAGCAGCATGGTGTCAGAATAGTACTGCCCAGGGTCAGCCCGGAGCCCTCAGAAAGGCTTTGAAAGAGCCAGCGGCTGTGAGCTCTGCCCACAGCCTTTGAAGGTGTGGAGGCTCCACTCTGGATGGAGTTACTGGTCAGCGCACACTCGCGCTGCTCGGTGTCTGCAGAAGTCTGGATGCACAACTGGCTGGACCTGCCTCCCAACTCGCTGGCTTTGAGCCCCAGGCCAGTGCCTCATCTTCCACCTGATCTTTGGTGCCCTGGCTGTGCAGGCCGCTGACCTCTGGCCTACTTCCCCGGGGAAGCGCCCCTCTGGCTGGCACTCCCCGCTCTGAAATGCCCCCTCTCCTGGGCCTGGAGGCATGACAGCATCGTGCCACAGCAGCAGGACCTGCACCCAGACCCAGGCTCGTGATCTGAGGGACACAGGGACAGAGCCAGGTGCCTGGGGAGGAAGACCCTGGCTCACGGGGGCCCGGAGCCTGCCTTAGAGAAGAGGCTCTCAAGTCAGGACGTTTTATAAGAGAATTGGGTTGTGCATTTATCTCTGTGAGGGACAGAGGGAGAGACAGAGAGAGGGCCCTGCTAGCCTTCAGGAGAACTTAGGAAGGAGGTGACTTCCTGGGGAAGGGCCAGCCGGGGTGGGGTGTCCCCTGGCTGGCAGGTTGGAGAGCCTGGTGGGAGAGCCTGTCTGGGATGGAGGCCCCGGGGTGGGGGCTGTGAGCCATGTACCAGGTGGTCCGGCTGCAGCTGGCCCCGGAGCCGTGCAGTGAGCATGCGTGATGACGGGGCCGGCTGGACAGAGAAATCGATCCACCTGCTGCTTTACAGGACATCGAACAACTGGCTGGTCTCTGTCTCACCATAGACTGGCTGGATTTATGGCTGTTTGGATGTGGAGCAGGTGGAGGCTGGGACGGGAGTCCTGCTCCCAGCCCGGGAAGGGCCTCTCACACTGGGTCCCTTCCCCAAGCCCCAGGGCTGGCGGCTGGTGCACAGAGCACCCACAACGGGGAGGTCCCGGGGCACCACCTTTGGGTAAGCAGGCATTCCCTGCAGGACTGAGGGCCCTGGCAGAGCGGGTGGGGGTGGCGTGGGGGGCTCTGACTCCCCGGAGGCCAGCATGGGCCCCGTAGCTTCCTCTCAGCAGGCAACCACATTTTGTTTTACGGCACACCCGCCATCCCTCTGCACTCCCATAGTCTGGGTCACCCAGAAAAATAGCACAAAAGCCCATTGAACATTGTTCACAATAGCCCTCACGACTCAGAGAACGAAACGCATTCATCTGCCCTCAGTCCTCCATCCCTAGGTCAGGCTCTACAAAGGGGTTGTTGATAAATTCCATGGATGGGGCTGGTGTGCTGGCTTAGCCTTCCATGCAATAAATATTCATGTGAAGAGGAGAGACAAAGAAAGTGAGGTTCAAACACAGGGCATGCTTGTGCACAGTCCCCCGCACCCTGGAATCTTTGGAAGCTCCCCAGCAGGGGCCAGGGCCGCCCTGAGGAGCCCCCACAGCTCCGGGCAGGGCTGCCCCTTGGAGGTGAGCTTTGAGATGCTGGGGAAGAGAAGGACTCTGAGCTGATGCCTTTCACTCAGGGACAGGTACACGCGGTGTCTGCGGAGCTCCGGGCACGGTGCAGGAGGCCTGTGCCTGAACCCGCAGGGAGCCAGGCGGGCCACGCCCCAGCCTCTCTCCTTGTGGGAGCCAATGCCCAGCACTGAAGAAACTGGTGAGCCCGGAGTCACGTCACGGCAGCAGCTGGGGCCACACTGGCAGGGGCATTTATGCGGCCAAATTCCTGGGGTCAACTGTTCATCGCAGCCTTTCCCTTAATGGCCAAAACTTGGCAGCAACCAAGAGGTCCCTCATAGCTGGTGGATAAACCAACTGTGGACCAGCCAGGCAGTGAGATGTTACTTGGTGTTAGAGCTGAGCTATGAAGCCATGAAAAGACACGGAGGAGCCTTAAATGTGTGTCACTGAGTGAACGAAGCCAGTCAGAAAAGGCTGCACCCTTGGTGATCCCAGCTGTAGGATGCTTGGGAACGGCAGATCTGGGGACACAGTGACAAGATCAGTGGTTCCTGGAGGTTGGAGGCAAGCGGGGAGGGATGAACAGGGGACCCAGGGCAGTGACACCCTTTGTAATGACACTGCAGTGGATCAGGTCCCATGCATCTGTCATGACCCAGATTACTTACAACAGCGACCTGCAATGTCAACTGTGGACTGAGTTAATAATGACGTGTCAATATTGGTTCATCAGTTGTAACAAATATACCTCACTAATGAAGATGTCGGAAAGAGGGGAAACTGTTTCCAGGAGGCGCAGTGGGTACTGTCTGTTCTATCAGCTCAGTTTTTTCTGTAAATATCTAAGATGTACTAAACCTGTGAAATCTTTGTAAAAATTATGAATGACACCTCATAAGTAAGGTCAAAGTCCCTTTAACCTTGCAATGATGCAATGAGGCTTGTATCTCCCCCACCCTTTCTTCGATAATTTTGTACACCTGTCTGCAGCTATAGACAATACAGACACATATTTTGTTTTACTCTTTGCACAAAAGGTGATATACTCTATGTATTGTATTCCAATTTGCTTTTCCACTCAGTGCCGCGTGAGACCTGTTCTTCCTGAGATGTATGTGCCTCTTCCTTCATTTAGACAATGCAAACTGCTAGGTCAGATCGGCATGTCCCAGTTTGCATACATTCTCCCGTTGGCAGACATGTTGGCTGCTTCCGTATATTTGCTGTAACTGACGGCACAGGGCAAACATCCTGCCTGCGTCTCCGTGAGCACGCGGATGAGCGTGCACGTAGAGCCAGCACATGGACAGAGACATCGGCGCATGGCACACGTGGCTTCTGCTCCCCTGGTGCCTGTCTACTCGCTCTTCAGAGAGGCTGCGCCAAGTGGTGGTCCTGGGTCCTTGCACGCACGTTTGTGCCGTCCACTTAATCCTAATAACCCGACGGATCCGAGGGGATCTCAGTACTTTACCATGAATGCCACTCGACTGTTCTTGGGTTTCCTGGGCATTTGGGTCTCAGCTGTCCTAACTTGTGTATTTGTATCTTTTGTCCACTTTGTCTTCTTCTTCTTTCTTTTTTGTTGATTTGCAGGAGTTTTTTGCATAATCTAGATTTAAAAAATCTTTGTTGATTTCATTAGATTAAACAATCTTCTACTTTATTATTTATGTGGTTTTGCTATATTTAGTTTAAATTTTGGTGCAATGAAATACATTATTAATTTCCTTTTGGTTTTATGCTTTTGTCTTATTTAAAAAATAAGAAAATGAAGAGAATAAGAAAACACATTTTCTTGTAAGATTTTAAAGTTTCTCTTTTAACATTCAGATCTTTATGCCATCTGGAATTCATTTTTGTGTGTGGCTTGAGAGAGAGATAAAATTTTATCTTCCCATATGGCTAGCCAGTTGTCCCTGTATCATTTATTGAATAGTCTACCCAATTCTTCACTTACTTGTAATGACATCTTTGTCATAAACCAAACAAGTTTGCAAATGTTCATGGACCCTCTCTTCTATCTCATGGGTGTGTTTGTTTATCTCTGCAATAGCACACAAAGATTGTTTGATACTTAATGTAGTATTTATACCTTTGAAACGGGAAGGTATAATCTGGCCACAAGCACCTTTTTGTTTTGTTTATTCATTTGATTTCTTCTTTCCCTTCTCACTTTCTGTAAATAAAAGGCCTTCCTGCCTCCTTGAGGCTGGGTCATGTGCTTCCTCTGTGCCGGGCTGCGCCTTCTGGATGGACAGCACCCTGGTGTCTTGCTTCTCTGCGGGTTTTGAGCCTGGACAGACATGCAGCATATGAGACATGAGCAATAACGGGTTTCTCATGAGTGGAGGCAGGAAGGATGTGCCGGAAACTGCCGTGGAGCTGAGAGGAGAGTTGGGCCGTCTCCTGGCCTCCCCTCTGGGTGGAGAGTAGAACACCGCAAGTCATTCTAATGGCAGCAAGAAAATAAGGCCAAGAGCAGCTGCCCCGGAAACCCTCCTTCCAGCTGGACGTTGTCTGAAACATTTGAAGTACATTAACTCAGCCCTCTGAGGCAGGCACGGTTTGTGCCCATGCCTGAGGTGAGAATACTGAGGTACAGAGTTAGTAAGCGACTTGTGCCTGTCGGTACAGCTGGGAGCCACACGCTGGGCTGGGCTGGGTGCCCCTGGCAGCCAAGCCGTGTGCCCTAATAATAACCTTGTATGGAGACATGTGTGCGTGGACACATATGTATGTGGCCATCTGTAAATGTGAGTCTGTATATATGGCTTATGCATATGTATAAATATATATTTATAGCAAAAAGTAATACTTCAGCATGGTTAATATATGGAACAGTTCAAAAGGTTATACAATGGAAAATCAGTTGCTTTGCCCTGGAGAGGCCCTTCCCCGCCCAGAGGCAATGCCTATTCACAGGTCTTTGTGAATCCCCCTGGCAGCTGACCTGAGCCAGGCTGCATGGATATTTCTGCCTTTCCATGTACATACACACATGAAACACCCTTCTCAAAAACACTAATAGGAGCATTATGTGCACCCAGTTCTGCATTTGCTTTTCCCGTCAGCAGTATATTTGGGAGCTATTCTAATCCATTTTTTCTTAAATTGCTCCATGATATTCCATAAATTATTTACTCGTTCATCATGAGAGGTACTTAGGTTGGCTCCAGGAACTTGAAATTATTTTTAAAAATTAAGCGTTCATAAAATATCTCTGCTGTCATGCACAAGTATTTGCGCAGGGCAGCATTTAAATGGGGCAAGCAGCTAGCACATCTAAGATTTGAGGGATGCTCTAGAATAACCTCTGAAGTGATGGCTGAAGTCACAAGGCCACTACCAAGGGCCTCATCCTCGTGTCCCCATTACCCTAGGGCACAGCACCTGTGACTGTGGGCTGTCCCTGTGGGAAGAACACCTGTCACTGGCCTGGAAATGTGCTTTCCTTAGCTTCACGTGCTCTGAATATTTTGTGTTCAAAAATACTGTGTCTCTTCCATGGGAATAACCTTCTCACATTCCTCACTCATTTGGGGCAGAGGAATTATTGGTTTTAAAACATTTCATATAATTTTATCAAGAATATATTTTGAATCATTAACAGTTTCTATTTTGTCATTTATCAAGAATTTATTTTCAATCATCAACATTTTCTATTTTATCACTTATGGACTTAATCTGTAATTAAATTCAAAATATTGAATCACTTCTGATTCCTGGAAAGAATCACACTTACTCATAGTTTGTTTTTCTTTTTATGAATTGAGTCTACTTGTTGGTATATTATGTAGAATTTTTGCATCTGGGCTCACAAACAAGGTGTGATTCTAGCTTTGTGTGTATCTGTGATATTTTGGTTGTGTTTGGTTACAAACCTGAAAGAGAAAGGTTTTAAATTTTAAATAACATCTCCATTATTTATTTTATGAGGCTTTGATAAAATTGAATAAGGAATTTTCATGGCAAGAATCACATTTAAGAAGAAATTGCTGCTGGACAAACGTCTCAGTTTTGTATATGGCAACTGGTCACTTTAGATTTCCAATTTCATTCAAAGGGAATTTGTGAACTCCTGATAGATACAGATAGATGGTAAGTAGGTAGCTATAGATCTATAAATAGATTCTTGCATAATCATGTATTTCTCCTGGCTTTTCAAATTACTTATATAGAAAACAAGTATGTCTATAACATGCCCCTTTTTGGTGCTCTCCCACTCTGATCTGTCATTTGTTTTTGCGCATCTTTGTCCCTTTTGTAAGAGAAGTTTGATATTTTTTTATTAAGGTATTATTGATATACACTCTTATGAAGGTTTCACATGAAAAAACAATGTGGTTACTACATGTACCCATATTATCAAGTCCCCCCCATACCCCAAGGCAGTCCCTGTCCATCAGTGTAGTAAGATGCCACAGATTCACTGTTTGCCTTCTCTGTGCTACACTGTTTTCCCCATGACCCCCCACACTATGTGTACTAAACATAATACCCCACAATCCCCTTCTCCCACCCTCTCCACCGGCCCTCCCACTCCCCTCCCCTTTGGTAACCACTAGTTCCTTCTTGGAGTCTCTGAGTCTGCTGCTATTTTGTTCCTTCAGTTTTGCTTCGTTGTTATACTGCACAAATGAGGGAAATCATTTGGCACTTGTCTTTCTCCGCCTGGCTTATTTCACTGAGCATAATATCCTCCAGCTCCATCCATGTTGTTGCAAATGGTAGGATTTGTTTATTTCTTATGGCTGAATAGTATTCCATTGTGTATATGTACCACCTCTTCTTTATCCATTCTTCTACTGACGGACACTTAGCTTGCTTCCGTATCTTGGCTATTGTAAATAGTGCTGCGATAAATATAGGGGTGCATCTGTCTTTTTGAACCTGAGAAGTTGTTTTCTTTGGGTAAATTCCAAGGAGTGGGATTCCTGGGTCAAATGGTATTTCTATTTTTAGTTTTTTGAGGCACCTTCATATTGCTTTCCACAATGGTTGAACTAGCTTACATTCCCACCAGCGACAAGTTTGATATTTTATACCCCGTGGGTTTTTTGTAAAGAAGCTTCTCTGAGGAGTTATTCACTAATTTAACTTTTTCTCTTTAGTGCGTCATTAATTTCTATTTTATGTTTATAAATTCTGCTTCTCATTACTTGTCTATTTTTAGTTAAGTGGTTGATTTATTTAGTCATCATTTTAAATCAGAATTTAAAATATTTACAATGGATACTTTGTTCTGGGCACGTCCTGGTTCATTCTGTTTTCCCCCAGGTATCCTGCGTGCCTGGGAGTATGTGTCAGGCGGCCTCCTGGCAACGCCTTGAGCTTTGTCTTGTGTCCAAGTACACAGTCATTTTCTGTCCACGTTCATGGAGTCTGGTAAGAAGTCTGCTGCTTTCAGAGTAGACAGGACGATGCACCTCCTCACCATGCAGTGCACGTTCCCCTACAAAGTCACCTGTGTTTTGTCTACTTCACCTCCTGGGATGAGCAATGTGAGGTCAGTGTCCTCTTTGAGGCAGATGTCCCAGGAGCCCAGGCTGCCCTCCGTCCAGCTCCGGAGCCGCCTGCCCCGCGGTGGGTGGTCCCCGAACCTGCAGCGGGGCACCCCTCCCGCACCGGGAGCTCGCCCGTGACTGTAACCTGTAACCTGTAACTGCTCGCCAGCCCCTCACTCCCACTTGCTGGGCTCGCCTCCCACACTGTCCTCTCAACCCCTGCCCCTGGCCCTGCCTCCAGGGACCCAAATGCAGACTGGCTCATGTACATCCCACTACTTACTTTATTTGCTTTGGGTTTTCCTTTATGTTGACCACAAACACCGGTGTTTTCAGGGCACAAGTGCCAGAGCCCCAACGGACCTGTATTCTGTCATCACCGCGTGGCCTTGCTGGCCTGTTGGCCCCTCCGCGTGGACCCCAGCCTTATGCTGCCATTGCAACTCCGCTGTCTCTTGGCGACATTTGTTTCTAAGTCTTTGCCCACAGATTCCTGGTTGCTGTGATCTGGATGGATGTGGCAAATGTGGCCTATACTGGAGTTCAACTGTTCCAGTTAATTAATCTAAGACTTTTGTTTTAATAAGTGAACTGGTCTCATCTACGTTTGTGCAACATATGTGTTTGATCACAGCTCCATTGTGTACATGCGTGTTTGATTACAGCTCTGTGTGTTTTGTTCCATTTTAATCCTCCCATCACTTTCTGTCTTTTCTACTTGGTTTAAAGTTTTTCTGTGTGTTTTCTTCTGATAATTTGAAAAGTTGATTCTTCAGCTTAATTTTCTGGTCGCTGCCTTTGTAACTTTTAATAACGTTTTTAAAAACCCTATTTCTAGATTTATTAACTTTAGATAGTCTATTAACTCCCCACTATATAAAATGAGAAAATCAACTCACCCATATATTCCCCAGATATTGTCATCCCCTCTGATTTTTCTGCTTATTCACTGGCTTAAGACTTTTAGTGGTTATCTTTGCACCTGTAAAAACCTAAAATTTGGTCTATTATCTTTAAGGACTATTTAAAAGTGCCTATACATTAAATAAATCAGGACACTCACACTTCATTTTACCTACTTGTCCTGTGTGTGTCTGCGGGTGGGTGTATGTGTGTGCATATTGTTGTCAAAGTATCAGTGTGTGTGTACACATATGTAAGTTTATATGTACATGCGTATGTGTCACTAACAAATCTCTGGATGTGTCTGGCTTCCCTTTCACACGGAGCTTGCTGTGTTCCTGAATCACTGGCATGGTTAGTTCCTGTCATCAACATTTATCAATTGTCTCCCCTCCATCCTATATCCCATACTCTTCCCTTCCAAGAAGGCCCTTGATTTTTTAAAAATGGCTTTATTGAGAGGTAATTCAAATGCATCTATTTCACCCCTCTAAGGCATACAATTAAGTGGCATTTAGTAAACATGCAGAGTTTTGCAATGACCATCACAATCCAATTTTAGAACATTTCTTCATCCCAAAAAAGAAACCCCATGCCCATTAGCAGAGTCACTTACCATTTCCTCTTGCCTGGGCCTCTGTCAACCACTCATCTGCTTTCTCTCTATATAAATTTGTTCTGAATGTTCAATATGAATGGAGTCATACAATATGTGGTCCTCCAACTGACTTCTTTCACTTAACACATTTTCAAGGTTCATCAATGGTGTAGTCATCACTGTTACATTTTTTTATTGCCAAATAATAGTCACTGTATGGATATGCCACATTTATTTATCCTTTCACCGCTTGATGGCCAGGTGGGTTGTATCAGCTTTTCAGCCATTAATGTTGCTATGAACATTCATGGACACGTTTTTGTGTGTACACAGGTTTTCATTTCTTGTGGATATACGCCAAGGGGTGGAATTAGTGGGCTCTTTGTTTTCTGTAGCTGCCAAACTGTTTTCTACCCAATCAGCAATGCACAAAGGTTCCAATTTCTCCACATTCTTGTCAGTGCTAGTTTTTGTGTGTTTTTTTTTAACCATCTAACTGGATCTGAAAAAGCAATAATTATGGTTTTGATTTTCATTTCCCTAATGACCAAAGATTTTGAGTATCTTTTCAGGTGCTTATTGCATATTTGTAGATCCTCTCTGGAGAAATGCATATTCAAATTAATGCTTAATTGGGTTATTGTCTTATCATTGAGTTTAAAGGGTTCTCTGTATATTCTAGTCAGAAGTCCCTTCCCATATATATCTCAAATATTTTCTCCTGTGAGTTTTCTTCTCACATTTTCATGGTAACTTTGGAAGCATTAAAGTTATAAATTTTAAGGAAATCCAAATTATTATAATTATTTTGTCACTTATAGTTTTGGTGAAGTACCTGTGAAACAATTATGTTACCCAAAGTCACAAAGGTATACTCATATATTTTCTTCTAAGAGCTTATAAGTTTTAACACTTATGTTTATGTCTGGAATTCATTTTGGGTTAATTTTTGTGTGTGGTTTGAGGCAGAGGTTCTACTTCATTATTTTGCACATAGATATCCGAATTAAACCAGTTTTGTTGAAAATAAGGATCACTCATTTCCTATTAAATGTTTTTGGAGACCTTGTTGAAAATCAATCAACCAAAAAAAAAAGAAAAGTAAGGATTTATTTTGCACTCTCAACTGTACTTAGCTGACCTCTATGTCTATCCTTATGACAGTAACTCACTGTCTTGGTTACTGTAGTTTGGTTGTAGGTTTTAAAATTAGAGAATGCAAGTCCTTCTTTCTCAAGAATATTTTAGCTATCACGAGTCCCTTGCACTCCAATATAAAATTTAGTGTCAGCTTCTCATACAAAATCCCTTTCAATAATATTTTCTGTATGCAAATCTTGCATCTCTGTTAACTTTATTCCTTTTTGGTGCTATTGTGCATGGAATTATATTCTTAATTTCATTTTGGGGTTGTCCATTGCTACTATATGGAAATGTAATTCAGTTTTGTATATTGATCTTGTATCCAGCAACATTGTTGAACTCCCTTATAAGTTGCAACTGGGTTTCAGTGAATTCCT
The DNA here is from genome assembly GCA_032199065.1 of Smutsia gigantea. Classification (NCBI taxonomy): domain Eukaryota; kingdom Metazoa; phylum Chordata; class Mammalia; order Pholidota; family Manidae; genus Smutsia; species Smutsia gigantea. The sequence continues at coordinate 36,581 of JAVSCE010022426.1, forward strand.
TATAGTTTGTGTCTAAAATATTTGTCACCTGTAAATAGATATCACTTTACTTCTTTCAAATCTGGATACCATTTATTTCTTGTTCTTGACTTATTTTTATGGCTATATATTCTAGTACAATCCTGAATAAAAGTGGTGATAGCAAGCATCCTTGTTGTGTCCCTGGTCATACAAGGAAAGGGTTCTGTCTTTCCCCATTAAGCATGGTATTATCTGTGGGTTTTTCACAGATGCTTTTTATCTGGTTAAGGAAGTTCCCTTCTCTTACTTATTTATTGAGCCTTCATTCCTCCTTCATTTTTTGATGGATACTTTAGCTTCATATGGAATTCTTGGTTAACAGTCTTTTTTAGCCCTTTAGATATGTCGTCTCCCTGCTTTCTGACCTCCATGGTCTCTCGTGATGTCGGCTATTAATCTCTGCAGGATTGCTGATACATGATGAGTCATTTTTTTCTTGCTGCTTTTAAGGTTCTCTGTCTTTGTCTTTCAACAATGGGACTATCATATATCTAAGAGTAGCTCTCTTTGACTTTATCCTACTTCGAGTTCATTGAGCTTTTGAATGTGTAAATTAATATTTTTCATCAAATCTGAGAAGCTTTTGGCCATTATTACTTCAAGCTTTCTTCCTACCTCTGTCTTTCTGTGCTATTTTTAGGTTTACTGGTATGTTTGATGTTGTCCCACTGGTCTCTGAAATTCTGCTCATTTTTCTTTGCCCTCTCCCTCCCTTTTTCTGTTTATTGGATTAGGTAATAAATAATGACCTACCTTTAAGTTTGCTTGCTCTTTCTTCTGTCAACTCAAACCTACTGCTTAGTCTCAGGAGGACATTTTTCCTTTGAGTTACTGTACTTATCAATTTTGAAATCTTATTTGAAAAATTTTATTTAAAAAATTACATTAAACAATTCCCTTTATCAATAGGCTGTATTTGGTGAGACATCATTCTCATACTTCAATCATTTAGACATGATATCCTTTAGTCCTCTGAAGGTATTGGCGCTACCACATTTAGTCTTTGTCTAGTAAGTCCGAAATAAGGGTTCCTCAGGGACAGTTTCTATTGACTGCTTTTTTTTCTTTTTGTGTATGGGTCTTACTTTTCTGTTTCCTTGCAAGCCTCATAGTTCTTTCTGTTGTTGTTGAATGAGGGACATTTTAGCTAATGTGATTTGGCAGCTCCGGAAATCAGATCCCACCTCCTCCTTGGGGTTTGTTGTTATGGTTTTGTTGGTTTGGTTGGGTTGATAATCTCTTGGCTCAGTGATTGTCTGGACTAATTCTGTAAAGTCTGCATTCTCTGTGGTATTTAGCCACTCAAGTCGCTGCTCATTTAGTTAATGGTCAGCTGGTTAGCTAGTGATTAGACAGAGCTATCCTTCAATGCCATGAGCCAGGTTGCCCCCCAGCCTCTGCCAAGGGTCTGTGTGCACTCAGGACCCCTCAGTGCTTAGGCTGCAGGTTGGCCTTCACTCCGTTTGTGCAGAGCCTCAGATTCCAGACGTAAGAGACCAGGACCTTCCCAGGGATTTCCTAGGCACGTGCAGAACCCTGCACACACACATGGCTATGGTCCACACAAGTAGAATAGATGCTTATAGACTTTCTCCAGATCTTATTTTTAGGTTTTTTGGGCAGGCTCTTCCTTGCCCAAACTTGCATTTCCCCAGTAATTTCCACAATTGTGCTCTTGTCAGGTTCTTGTTGGGTCATATGACAACAGCCCCCAGGAACCCATGAGACAAGCCGAATGACGACACCTCCTTGTGGCCTGGGCTCTGAGGAGCTTCCCGCCTGCCCCCCAAGCAGCTGCTTGTGCTCAGGGCTGCCACAGGGTGGGTAGAGGGCCTCCGGGACAGGGGAAGTGAGTATACTGCAAAGCTCCTGCTCTCACCAGGGCCATCCATTTCTCTTGAAGGTGCACTCCTGGAGGCCTGTGAGCCTTTTGTTAATATGTGGATTTCTGAGCAAGTTGACTTTGCTAAGTATTGCCTGGCTTCTCATTGCTTTGAAGCAGGTTTTGGGGTTTTTACTCTGCTGGTGTCCCACTCAGTTCATTGATTTGGTGGGGGAATATATCACTGTGCTCCCTTTTTCTTGACAAGATCTGATCCCACCTTCAGCTTCAATGAAGCCCTGAATGGATCGAGCTTCCCAGCACCTAGTCCTGGGAAAGCATCTGCTGTGTTTGTGGACAGGTGACCTGCTATAGGGACCTTGACTCCGATGCAGCCCAGGCTGCTCAGCGAGGTGGAAGGCAGCAGGGTTCAGTGTGGGGCTTGGAGGAGCCACAGCCATGTGTCAGGAACACACCTGTGTCCCCAGTGTGACCACGCTGATGCAGCCGGCCCCTCCCACTGCTGCCTGGCCTAGAATGCACATGTGCACAGTTTTAGCCCCACACCACCTTCTGTCCACTGCCCTGAACCAGCTGTGTGGGCAGGAGGCCATTGGCTGAGCTCCTGTCTTTGATTTTGGAGAAACTGGTAGCTTTCCTGGGACCCATAACACATTCTGGCTGCTTCCAGTGATCTTCCACATTAGCCCAAATATCACATGTCAGCACTTTCCCCCATAATCCAAGGCTTGTGGTTGTCTGCGGTTTCACTAAAGATGGGTATTTTTCTTTCTGTTTTATTCCTTTGGTGGGTTGTAGTTGGCTTTCATTGGAAATTGAATAGAAAGCTCTCTGCTCCATTGTGTTACAGCACAAGCACACCCTGACCAGTCTTTAGAAGGATGAAGAGTGATTTTCCAAGAGAAGAGGCTCTGCTGGTTTGCAGGAGGGAGGCGCGTCCATATCCCTGTTCTGCGTCGACTCACCTATTGTGGCAAGTGAACTCAGCATTTTCCATACTCGCTTTTAAAGTCCAAAAAATAGGGATTAAAAAAAAGTTCCAGGTTTAAACAAAATAGGCCACTACTCCAATGCTTGGCACATGGGACCCCTTCATGAAGTGTGCCACTTATTTTTAGCAACAATAAAAATAGGGAGGCATGATGCACACTATCCCAAAACAAACACCAACAGCAGCACTAACTGGAGAGGCAGTGGGGGCTTGCGGTCGGCTGCCCGAAGCAGTGCCGGGTCCTGGAGGTGGGTTGCAAGGGCTGGTCCAGGTGGGGCGTTCTGAGGCTCACTCGGCCTGCACTCAGGCAGCCTGCCTGGCGGGCGGCCTCCGGTCTGGCTGCACCCCTGCAGGTATCCCCCATCACCTCTGCACACCTGTGGGCAGATACCTTCCCCTTTCTCTGGGGGAGTTTGGGTGCCCCAGTGCTGTTTTAAGCATCTGATAGTGAAAGGGGCTGTGGTTGGGGCTGTGGCTCCTGGCCCTGGACCCTCCTGAGAAACCGGGTCCTCATCAGCGCCCGCTTCTCGTGGGTTCCAGGCCGGGTGCGCCGAGTTCTCTCCCAGGCTGGCTCCCAGGTCTCGGCCTCTTTGCCCAGCGTCCTTCCTCCTCACGGCCCCTAAGGCCGCAGGACCCAGGAAAGCTCGGCCTCACCCCGCCCCTCACTGCAGCCTGAGTCACTGGGTCGAGGAGACGTTGGCCCCAGTCCTTTCCCCTGGGTGTTTTCTCAGTCATGTCCTCGTCCTGAGTCTCTGTCGGCTTTCCCGGCCCCTTTGTGTCCTCAGGCACTTTCATTTCCAGACAATCAGGCCCTTCCTTCTGCACGATTCTAGAGGGTCCTCAGGCCAGGTCCACCACCCACCTCAGGGCCAGCCTGCCACAACCCGGCCACGGTTCGGGATGTTGACCCCCTTTTCCCACATGCCATCATTCCCACCCTGGATGATGGGAAACCCTGAGGGATGGAGAAGAGCTGGGTGGGTGGGAGCCGCCTGCTCAGTGCACACTGGTGTGGCACCTACCATGTGCTGCCCGAGGTGTCCAGGGGTGTACCTGCTCTGCCTGCGTGCACCCCATCCCACACCAGGCCCCACTGGGGAGGGAGGGCAGTGGGCCAGGTGCTTGGCCTGCCCAGGTGACCAGCTCATGACCTGGATGGCTAAGGAGCACTGGGCCCTGGGTGAGGACGGGAGACTTCAGGGGAGGTGGGCTGTCCGGAGCTCCTGGGCTCTGGGACATTCTGCAGACTGCCGTCACGCTACACTTATGAAACAGGCTCAGACGCGAATTATTAAGGATCTGAAGATGGCAATGACAGAAGATTGAAGCCTGTGGTGGGCGGGACAGCAGCCCCCGAGTGTCCAGGATTTAATCCCTGGAGTCTGCGAGTGGCCTTACAAAGAGGACTTAACAATGACAGCGAAATAAGGGTGTTGAGATGGGGGCCGTGGATATCTGAAAGGACCCTCAGTGTGACCCCACGTGTCCTTGGCAGAGGGAGGCAAAGGGGGCTTTGCCTGCAGGAGAGGAGACCGCTTGAAGACGGCAGCAGAGGTTGGATGGACTCGGCCACAAGCCAGGCTTGTCCTCAGCCACGGGGATCTGGAGACACTGGGCAGGTTCTCCCCAGAGCCCCCAAGGAGTCAGCATGGCCAACACCATGACTTCAGGTCCATGTACAGCTCTGGGATCCTCTTCTCAAGAACTGAAAGAAGTGCTTTCTTGGTTTAAGCCACCAAGCTTGGGGCAACTTGTTCCCGCAGCCCCAGGACACGAACGTGCCTATGCGGGGCCCTCTGAGTCCTTCCAGCCCTGGTTTCCCTTCCCCCTTCCCCCCCGTCCCTCTCTTTGTTTTTTCCTTCATTTATCCCTTAACTGAACCCAACTGCAACATTCTCCTGTGTGCACCTGTTTTCCTGTCTTCTGCAGCCCCTTTCTGTGGCCCCACAGCTGCATACTCCCAGGTGCAGGTACCCGTCAGTCAGGGCAGACTGACAGATGTGCAGACCATGCACGCTTTCAGGGCACATGGGAGTTTCTGGCTCCACAGGTGTGCTGGGGCCGGGGGCTGCCCACTGTCCCCTGGTCATTCAGAGAGCCAGGCTCCCCCCACCAGGAGGCCAGCCCTCCTCAGGGTCCTGGGAATTCTGTGCACTCAGCCAAGGGGAGGAAAGAGATGGGGCTGAACACCCTGGGGAGGGTCTGGGCCAGGCCTGGGACACCTGGAACAGCAAACCTCCGTCCACGTTCCCCAGGGCGCTGGGACATGCAGCCGAGCTGGGCTGGGGCAGAGAACGGACTGGTGAGCACACCAGAGAGGGACTCAACCAGCCCGAGTGCCTGGGCCTGCCCCCTCGAGCCCCTGGGAGCCCTGCTGTTATTATTTCCATGAGAACTTGCAGCTGCCCTTCAGATGAGCACCTCATTGACAAAGGTCTCATTTCAGTATCTGATATGTTAATGCAAATAATAAAGATTAAACACTGGCAAGGGACCTGCAGGTTACAGAGCAGTTTGGTTTGGAATCTCCTTTAAACATGCTTTATTTGGCCTTGTTAATTCCACCACTTCCGAACCCAGGCGCTTCGGTGAGTCACTCCACAATTCTGAGCGGTGATTCCCAGCAGCCAGTGACGCCTAGCCCCCTGAGGCAGTGCTAGCCCACGTTGGACGAGGGCATGGGGTTCAGGGAAGGTGGGGACTGGCTCCGCCCATGCGGCCAGTGTGGTGCCGGCCCCACGGCTGTGGGCCCAGGGTCCAGGTGCCCAGCAGAGGGTCACCTGCAAGTGAGACTCAGGGGCCCTGCTGGAGCTGGCCATTCTGAGGGGCCCTGAGGCCGGGTGTAGAGGAGTCAGGTGAAGTCGGAGACAGATCTGGGGCAGGAGGCAGAATGGTGACCAATTTCCCCCCAAAGTAAATTGCATTAAAAAAAAACCCCCATGCCCCTAAGAGGGCTTTGTAATAGGGCCATAAATCACCCTGGAAGCAGCCCTCCAAGTGGAGGACTAAGGTCCACTCGCTGAGGAGCAGAAGGAAGGCAGGGCCTAGCCAGGGAGGGTAGCCCCGCCCCAGCTCCCGACGTGGGCCTGGGCGCAGCTGCCACCGGTCAGGAAGGGGCCCTCGCTTCCGAGGGTCAGAGAGCCCCTGCTCCAGCCCAGCTCTGTCTCCAGGCGGCTGGTCTCTCATTTCCGCCCGGATTCGCCAGCACCGGTCATAGACTAGCTACACTGCTCGCCGCTGAGCGTGCCCGGCCTGCACAGTCTGATGGGCAGGGCACCACCCTAGTGAGGGAAGCACGGGAAAGTGCGCGTCTTGCCATAAGCCCCGGGGACTGTGGCCAAGTAAAGGGGGCTTGTCACCCGTGTGGTCCCAGTAGGGCCTCAGCTGTGGTGGGGCAGACAGCCCTCCGCTCTCCAGGAGCCCACTGACAGGTGGGGAGCACAGGCAGAAGGCAGAGAACCACGGTGGCCTTGAGTCTGACAGGAGATGCTGGCTCCGGGGCCCAGATCACAGCCCGTGGGAGTGAGGTCAGGGAAGCCTGCCTGGAGGAGGCAGTGGTTTAGCCGGGAATGAGTGGCTCTGGGGAGGAGGTGAGGAAAGCGTCAAGGCAAGCCCCAGGTGAGCAGAGATCAGAGAGGGGCCTGTGGGCAGTGCCTGGGCTTCGGACTGATGTGGCCACCGGCTCTGAGCTCTCGATGCCTCTGTCAGGAAGCAGAGCCTTTGGGAAGCCGACCCCCCAGGGAGCCAGCACCCCAAGCTGACCAGGGTTTTGCACCGGGGGGGGGGCCACCTTCCATGGCATGGCCTCTGCGCCCTCGGCCCTGGGTGCCCTGAACCTGGGGCTTTGGCAACAGGAGTCCCTGAGGATGGGGGCCTCAGTGCCACCTGTGGGCCCTCGCTGCCCTGCCCACAGCGTGGAGGGGTGAAGCCCTGTCTGTCACCTGGGGCGCTGTGCCCTACGGGGCTGCACACCCCGCCCCTGCCTGGGAGGGACGCACTCCTCCCCCATCTACTCATCTGCAGAAGCCCGGGGGTGGGTGGGGCCCTGCTAGGCACCCCAGCACTGGGCAAAGGGCAGGCCCCACTTGGCCAGCTGTGACCCCCCAGCTGGTGGCACACACCAGGCTCTCTGGAGGGACCAGGTCACCCTTTTGAGGCCCCATGCTCACTGGCGCCTGGGCCTGGCACCTGCTCGCATGCCCAGAAGTGGGGGCCTCAGCCGGGACAGGGACTGTGTAGGGATGTTCACCACACCGGGCAGCCCTGTCACACTCGCCATCTGGCACTGTCACTGCCCTGGGTGGAGCCTGGGCAGGCTTTGTTATTCTCACTTTACAGGTGGGGAAACTGAGGCCCAGGAGGCTAAAGGGCTTGTCCACGGCCACACAGGGAGCAGGTAGCCAGGCTGGGGCTTGCGCCTGGCCATTCCCCTCCCCGAGCTCAGGGCTTGGGGCTGGGGTCCACGCAGGGGTCCAGCCCTGAGGTCGCCCTGAGTCCGAGGGCCGAGGCAAGCAGGGCCCCTGTGTTGTTCCCTGGCAGGTATTTCCAGATGACTGTGTAGGTGGTGCTCAGATTAGCCCCCAAGGCTGGGAGCCCCCATGAGGTTTCTCCAGGGACAACAGGGAACATGGTGTGCTCGTGGTGACGGTGCCCATCTCTGTCCCTGCTGTGTGGTCTGCCAGTGCCCGCCCGCCCAGCTCATCGCCTGGGCCTGCCCGCTTGGCCCGGGTGGCAGAGGCTCCTGCTGCACGTCCGGTGGCCGAGGGAAAGGAAGTGCGTAGCAGGACACACCCACCAGTTGTGCAAGGGAGCTGGTCACTGAGCCTGGGCACACATGGAGCTGGGTGTGTGAGTGTCAGGGTGCACACGGGCTGGGTGTGCATGGGGCTGGGCGGGCCCGGGCTGGGGGCACACGTGCCAGCGCTGCTGCCCTGGTGCTGTTGGTCCGGGGTCCTCCCAGGCTGCGGATCGAACTTCTCTCTGAACTGTCCCCACGGAGTGAGTCATTCAGCGAGACTTAGCCTCGCTGCACATCTGTCGCATTGTGCTCCACTTTGAAAATAAAGGAGATGGAAGCTCTAAATGAGGCCTTGGAAAATTGGGCTGAAATTCTCCCTGATGGATTTTCCCCTGTGGGACACACTCACTCTTCGCATGCCCTCCAGGCCGGGCTGGACCGTCAGGGGACAGAGGCTGATGTTGTGACGTCCTGGAAGCCCCGATGCCTAGCCATCTCCAGGGCTGGTCTGGAGGAACAGGGCTGCTCTCCCACTGCCCTCCACCCCTGCAGGCCCCCCACCCCATAAATCAGCCTCACAGGATGGGTGTCAGCTCCCCTGGGGGTGACATCCAGGAGGTTAGAGACACTATTCTCCTTGGCTGCTTGGGAAAGATGGGCCCCGTGTGGAAGCCCAGGTGGGGCAGGAGGCCAGGCCCTGGGGGCAGCAGGACGGGGTGGCCTACACAGAAATGAGGCTCTTGGGGGAAACGGGGGGCTGGAGGCAGTAAGTGCGGGGCAGAGTTTGGAGGGAAGATGGTCAGGCTGCAGGTGGTGGACACAGGGCTGCCGCCAGACAGCAGGCAGGACAGGGGTGACCTTGGGCAGGTCCCCGACCCTCCAGGGCCTCACGAAGAACCTCCCTGACCAGGCCTGTCTGGGCTGCTAGGACGCAGATCCCCGCCCTCAGGACGCTGCAGCCCCGCGGCCCTGCCGCATCCCGCCCTCCCTGAGTTCACGGGCCAGGCTGACCCCAAAAGGCCACAGGAAATGTGGGGCCCAACCAGGGCTCCCAGCACTTCTGCTGCCACTGTGCATGCCCCGTCCCTGCAGCCTCGCCACAGCTCCCATGCCTGGGCTTTCAGAGGGGCCCCAGGCCCACGTCAGGGGCAGGCACCACCTCACCTGGCCACTCGGGGCTGCTGCCCACCCTGAGCCCCCAGCACAGTCCCTGTAGTTTGGGGCTGCTGCCCAGGTTTGGGGAGAATAAGACAGTGTGGACGACCGGAGTGCAGCCCTGCACATAGTGGCATTCGCGCAGTGCCAGGCCCCGTGCTCTGTCCCTGCACCCCCCGGTCATGGGAGCTCCGTCCTCGGCCCATCCTAATCCCTTCTCTTCTGTCCCCTCTGGTTAATTAACAAACTGCTCCCTCTCAATGTGGAGGGCACCCCAGTGTTCGGGGGTAGGTGGTGATGAGTGAGAAGTGAGGACACAGACCAGGGACAGCCCTCCTGGGCGAGTGTCCCCGGAGGAGCCGCGGATGCAGAAGCGACCTTACTGGCCCCAGGTCACCGGGCTCTGGACCAGAAGGCATCTTCGAAGGACAAATCCTTGACGGAAATCAGTCTCAGCCCAGGCCAGACCTGCGGCCCCATCGATGAGTCTGGGGACACAGGAGTTGTGTTCTGGAATCTTCTGCACGGCTCGGGCCTGTCCATACTGTGCCTCGGAGGTGGTCCCTGCCTTCTCCGGGTCATTTTCTCAGGCTCCTTCCCGGGAGGGGCCTTCTCTCCCCAGCCTGCGCCCTCCTGGCCCCTCTCCTCACACCGGTAACTGCACTGGGAGCTTGTCTTCCTGGAGGCCACCAGCCCCGAGGACGGGCTGTGTGCTGGGCTCTGCCGAATCCTGAACCTGCCCTAGGCCACACGTGGCAAGCTTCATCAACCCTGTGGCGGGTGAAGGGACGAGCATGTGCGTGAGGCAGTGATGGCGGGGAGGTGGGTGCTGCCCTCAACACCCCAGCTTAAATCGGGGGGCTTCTGACCTCGCCACACTGGGAGCCTCCTCTGGTTTTTCTCCAGGGCCAAATGAGACGTGATCTGAGAGTGTCTGTAAGGTCACACGCTCCAGAAAGTGTCCCTCACATGCGGTCACTTGGGCCTGGAACCGCTGCTCCTGAGACAGTCTAGTATGACTGTGTGTGGGAGGTGTCAGCGGGAGCTGTGAGCGGCAGAACAGGCTAGAGCTTCCTGTGACCACAGCAGGGTGGCCCAGCGTCCGACCCACCAGGACAAGGTGCAGCCCCACACGCAAAGGCCAACCTGGCCTACCAGCGCTGAGGGTCCAGGCTCCAGAGGAGGAGGTGTCTGCAGCGCTCCTTCCCCTCGTCCAGCTGGCCATGGGCCTCCCCCAGCTCCGCTGACCTGAACAACCTTCCTGGGCCCAGCAGGAGGGGCCTGGGATTAGAGGGAGGGACACCGAGCCACATGGACAGAAGGCCATGTGACCACAGGGCCGAGACTGGGGTGATGGGCATACAGACCAGGGGCTCCAGGCATCCCCTGGCCCCACGGAGGCGGAGGGGTCCCGTAGTGATACACCCTCACGGCCTCGGAAGGAGCCAGTCCTGCCCACGCCGGGCCTCAGACTCCAGCCTCCAGAATAAATGCCTGGCTGAGCCGTGGCATTGGTAGTAAGGGTTTCCAGCAGCCTGGGGAGGCATCCAGGGCCCCCCATCTCCCCAGCCCCGGAGCTCCTCCTGCACTGAGTGTCGCCAAGCCATGCCGCCTCGTCCCGTGCCTCTGGGAGGGCCGTGCGTGCGCAGCTCCGTCTCTGCTGAGCTTCCCATTGGGGGCGTGTGCCAGAGGTCAGGTTGGAATCCAGCTCAGGTGGAAACCTTGCTCTGCCCTCAGCGTTGGCTTCCTCAGGGAGTCCAGCTCCCTTGTCTTCCCGCCCTCCACCTCCAGCCCCTTTTAAGTGGAATCATCAGCAATCCAAGTGTGAGGCCTTGAGCCCTCCGGGGAGGCTCTGTGAAGGGCCCCGAGATGCATGAGCCCCCCACGAAAGCTGCCTGCTACCTTACGGGCACAACTTCCCCATCCTAGCCCCTCCTTAACGCCGCTGCTGTCCCCAGAGTGGAGAAACTGGGACGAGGAGCTGCTAAGCAGCTGGGAGGCAGCCGCCCAGGCTCCACGGAAGCAGAGCCCCTCCCATGTCTCCCTCTGAGTGGCCCGGCCTACAGCGGGCCGGGAACTGGGAGGGAGGTTGTGCTCCAGTCAGCATGACCAGAGCTGGGAGACGTCGGGACCCAGCTGGCCGACTGACCACCAAGGGGCCGGGGTCTCCAGCCTGGGCAGAGGGGCCGGGCCCAATGGGGAGTCTGAGCTGGGGGAGCAGGCACAGGAGGGCTGAGGTCATGTCAGCATCTCCGGGCTGGCAGGAGGGGTGTCCCCGGATGCCACACAGGAGGGCAGCACTGTTTCAGCCATGCCCAGCTTTGTGGCCAGATGACCCAAGCTTGTGCCCATCAGCTGGCCTGCCTTTCAGCGGATGGCTCCATGGGAATCAGGGTGCAGCCCCTGCGAGGCGGGCCAGCTATGTGCTCCGTCCCTGTGGTCCTGCAGTGGTGTGAGGCGGGCACCGCTGGGGACTCTCAGCATGTAACCAGGACCTCCCGGGGGAGTGGTGGAGCTGGGTCTAAGATGCATGCCCAAACATGGAGCCTTTCTGCCTTCCAGAACCTTGCCTCACGTCCAGAGACCCTCCCCATGAGCCAGCCCTGACCCCCTTCAGGCAGTCCTGCTGTACTGCTGCCCCTGCCGGTCCGGGCCAGACCAGAGGAAGTGTGGTCTTGTGGCCTCACCAGGAGGAACTTCTCAGGGTCCTCAGGTTTGCTCAGGACAGGATCCTCAGCCCAGGCTCTGTGCACCTAGAGGACCACCCCCAGACCAGGCCTGGCTGCCATATGGGGGCGGAGGGGCTTAGGTAGCAGATGTGGAGGGAGGCCAACTTGGACAAGGACCAGTGGGGGCAGAGATGAGAGTGGGTCCTCTATGTTGGGGTCTGGGAAGGGAGCGTCCCATGTCCATCAAGAAGCAGGGGTCTGTCGGCCACCCCGCCCTGCACACTCCAAGGTCTGGGAAGTGTGACCACAGACTGAGCAGTGCATGGACTCCTGCAGACCTGTCCCTTTGCCATTCAGGGATGGCTTCCCAGGGGGCGGCTTGTGCTCAGGAAGCCCCAGCTCAGCGTGAAGCCCTGCTGTCATCCTGAGATTCCTCACAGTTTATCTTCGAGCCTGTGATTTGTCATGAGGTCTGCATGAGAGCTGAGGGGACGGATGCAGTGTATGTGCCCACCGCCCCCATTGCTTCCCTAACAGAGGGTCTATATGATGTGCCTGGAACGTGGACATCTGGGGGGCCTTGGGTGGGCAGGAGCTCAGTGAGACTCAAGGCGAGCGCATCACTAGGGTGTGGAGCGTGGGGGTGCAGACGAGCCCCAAAGGCCGTGCTTTCCTTCAAACCTGAACTTGCTTCAAATCCAGCAAGAGGGCAGAGTTCTGAAAAGCAAGTGGCCCGGGACCCTGCTGGACACTTTCTGACTCCTGAGCTGCACACATATCAAGATGTGAACAAAGACGCTGGGTCTCCTAGCCATGCTCCCGCTGCCCAGCAGGAATGAGACGTGTGTGCACACGTGAGCCATGCTAAAGGGCTGTGTGGTTGGTGAGATGCTCTTACATCTGCATTTCAAACTATGGGCACATCATGCAGATAAACAGTGGAACTCACGCTATTAATGTAAGATTTTAGCTTTTCTTTATCCAGAATGACATTAAATAGCAAATAAACACAGCATGTAAGTGGAGAGGGCATAGAAGAAAGTAAAAGCTCTCCTTCTTAGCATCTTCAGTGGGGCATCCTTCCTGCTTCTGAGTACGGGTCCCACCTTCTCACTTGGCATGTGGCCCTGCACAGTTTCCCTCCCCAGCCACTCTTTCCACCCCTGGTACGTGGGCTTGGGGCTGAGGTGAAGATTGGGTGGCTAGTGTACGTGAGGTTACCTACAACACAGCCTTCAAGTGGAATTTTTAGTAGGTGAGGTGGAAGAGCCTTGGAGGGGACGGAGGACTTGCCCAGGAGCCCATGGGGTAGGTGAGCTGGGGGCAGCCGAGGGGTTCTGACGCCTTGCCCTGCACCCTCCAGCTGGAGCGTCCCGTGCCGGGGATGGGACCTGAAGTCGCTCATCTGGTCCTTGTGGTTCCATCCCTGGGCTTCCCCACTGCAGGGGACACGCTGGAGACGCATGGACCAGTGAGAGGCACAGGAAATGTCCTAATTGAGCAGAGGCTCCAGACTTGGGCAGTGAGGATGGACACGAGCTTGTCAAAAGCTCCTCTGAATGATTCTGAGAAACCGTCCGTGTCCACTCTGTCACCCAGAGAGGGCTCGCTAGTCCGATTAACCCTTTTTGCTAAAGACCCTGCCTTCTGCTCCCCTTGTGAGGAAAGGGAGAGAGAAAAGCAGGGCTGGCAGCGGCAAAGGCAGGCCCGGCTCGAGGCGGGAAAGCGCCAGGGCTCCGGCAACGTCGATGTCTGTCCCTCGCTGGAGGCGGGGCAGCGGGCAGAAAGGAGGGCGCTGCTGGGCCTGTGGAGCCTCACCCGGAAGGCAGTGTTGCTGAGTGACGGCTGACATGGTCCTCGCCTTGGAGGGGCCCCGCTTCCCAGCGCAGGAATTCAAAGTCTGCAGCTGGGGCAGAGGAGCCAATCTATAGCCCATCAGTCAGGGTTTTGACACGTAACTTTGTGCCTGCCATTCGGTTAGTGAGGAATCACTCTCAAATCCTAAGAGGACATTTCCCTACAGAGAAACTCACATGTCTTGGTGAAATTAAGACGACTTTGATAAGGACACATAGCGAATGCTTAATCAAACTTTAACCTTTTATGACTTCAGTGAGGGCAACTGTCGGGCAATTTATCATCGCATTGTCTTAACCTGCAAGATTCGTGACCAGCAGAGGCGCGACGGCTGAGATGTTGATGCTTGGTGCCTCCCCAGCTCAAAATTATGCTGCAAAATCAGGACGGATTCCCGCCCAAGGGCCTTGTAACTCGAGGGCTAGGAACCTGGGTCCCGCTGCCCTTGGTGCCTCAAGGGGGTGCCTGCTTGAGCCCTGCGGTGAGCAATGGGCCCCGGCCCTCGGCGGAAGCAATGGCCCCACCTTGCCGGACATGCCACGTCCAGCCTGTGGGCCAGCTTACCCACAATGGTGCCAGGGCTGCCTCTCTGCCCTGAGCGCTCTTGCTCAAAGTTGTTCTCGCAATTCGGCCTCCCTGCTGAGCACACGTCCAGAATGAAGGAGGGAGCAGGTGGGGGAATGGATGAAGTCAGAGCAGTAAGAAAACTCCGGTCCGTCACTGGAATCACAGAGATGTGGGAAAAAAGGCACCGCTGAGCTGAGTTCACAGGCTGGAGCCACTGACCCGCTATGGGACCGACTCGCCATGTGACCGGCCTGGCTGTCTGGTCTGCCATTGGTTGCTGTTTCATCTTGAAGAGTTGTTTCTACGGCTGTAGGAGCCTCCCCGAGGCCCCAGGGATCCTGAGAAAAGGTGATCTGAGAAAAAGTGGGGATCTGAGATGTGGTTTGTGCAGCAGAGGGTGGGAACAGGCGTCAGGCGCACAGCGGAGGCCACCCCCTCCCTCCTGTCCCCGGGAGAATTACCCATGTGCCCCTCGCCACACTCCCAGGTGCAGGGGGCGAGGACGACAGCCTCTCGCAGAAGGGCGCCTGGCGAGGGTCCCTGTGGGGTCCACCTTGGGGGCCGCTTCCTGTCGGGAACTCTCGACATCTTGGAAGCAAAGCCTTTCGCAGCACCAAAAAGAAGCTCCAGATTTCAACGCCCTACTGTTTTGACACCAAACTCATCATTTAGAGTTTGTATATGTTATTCTCAGTATCCAGTGTGCACAGACTGCAGACGAGACCCACACAAGGTGCACACAGTGCAAATAGGTAGAGGTGCCCAACAGGTTCCAACTGTCACTAGCCAGCGAAACGCAGGCTGGGGTGCAGAGCGCCCCCCCCTAGGCAGCGCTTGCAGGCTGGGTGCAGTTAGCTCATTATTGCTGTCGCCTGGTCTGGGACCCAGTGTGTGCACCAGCGGCGGAGACACATCCCTCCCGGGGCCTCAAGAACGCCCAGGTGCTCCGCCCCTGGGACCGTGGGTCCCTTTGTTACCAGGAGGAGCTGGGCACCCTGGTGATCCATCTACGTAAGCTGAAGTCTTGGCTGCCTCTTGGAATCTGTCGTGGCCTCCCAGACGTCACGGCATTCTGTGTCTGTAACAGCACTCCTCCTCCACTTTGCAACACCCCCGCCCCCGCACACAGGTAGCTGAGGGGAGTGGTCCCCGGACAGAGGCCTCACTGTAAGCCCCCCACGGTGGATGGAGAGCAGGGGTGCTCCGACAGAGTTTAGGGCTTCCCGGGAGATGTTGCAGCGCTAGTACCTCTAGAGCAGAGACTGGGGGTGTGAAGAGTGGTCTGCAAGGAAGCCTCAACCAGGACCCCAGGCAAATCCTGGGGCTGCAGATCTTTGCTGAGGAGCTGACCACTGCCCGCCTGCACCCCTGCCCTGGGCCAGCCCCTGGGGACGCACTGTGAGGAGGGGCGAGCGCCGACTCCCCTCGCCTCATTGCTGGGACAGTCGCAAAGAGATTTGTCCTCCCTAAAGGGACCTGTCTGGACATTTGTCACTGTGGCCATCAAACGGCAATTTCGGATCTGAAAGTGAAATCACAGCCATTTGTCTCCATGGCCATGGCCAGCACATCAGGGCGACACTTACAGGATTGTTTTAGGAAATGGCTCATCGGAAAAATAGTTTCTGCTCAGCTGAAAGTTTTGCTGCTGGGAAACAGTACCTGAACGTGAAATATGGACTCAGGGCGCCCACGCGTGAAGCCTGACCTTTTTCCGACGCAGCTCTCAGGGACATCCTGTAACGTGTCTTCCCATGAAGTCTCTAGAGCTTGTTCTCCCGGCAACATTGCTAACTCGGCGTCGTGCCCGCCGCTCACCCCAGCACCTGTCACCTGGATATTTGCTGGAAGATGGTATTCTGCACCAGAGTGGGTGCGACAGGAACTCTCGTAGGCGCGTCCGCTGGAAACCGGGCCAGTGGTCAGGCTTGGAAGTAGGGTCTTTCCAGGGGTGATTGCTTAAGGATCTTGAGGCAAGTTCATCCCAGATGACCCAGGTGGGCCCCGAATGCCAGGGCGGGTGTCCTTGTAAGAGGCCGAGAAGACACAGGCATATGGGGGACAGCCACATGGAGACAGAGGCAGGGACCTGGGAAATGTGGCCATGAGTCAAGGAGCACCTCTAGTCCCCGGAGCTGAGGGAGACCCCGCCTCCCACCATGAGCCCGCCTCACCCATGTGACCACAGAGGGAGACACATGGAGTTTGGGACTCTGAGAGGAAACCTGGAGCAGCCAATTGAATAGAATATCAGCCAACACGCCCAAAATAAATGCAGGACAAGGGCCTGGGTGGCACGACCCAGTGTTTCAGCGCCTTCCTGGGAGGGAGCTGTTGCCCTCGAGGGCGGCACTGGGGCCGTGCCTGGCCCATGCTGCTCAGACTTGGCCCCGCAGCAGTCTCCCCCCCCCGCCCCCCACCACTCAGGGAGCAGGAGGGCCACCTGCTGTGCTGGGAGCAGAGCTGCGCCACTTGGGGGAGGGGACGCGGCTTCCCCTCGCAGGGCGCTCACCAGCCTGGCAGCAAAGGGTGTGCATTGAACGGAGTCTCTGCCCCGTGCGAGTGCAGCTGGGACACTGTTATTGTCTGTGTGATGGGCACAGCACAACGTGGGTATCTGCTCCAACCCGGCTTAGCTGGGCTGCTCGGACCAGGCGTCGCTGGTGCAGTGGCGAGCAAGGGAGACGTTCTCAGAACCTTGAGTCTGGGGGCGAGCAGGGCGGGTCTTCCTTGCTGAAGCTGCTCCCCTCAGTGTCTTCACATGGCGGAAAGCGCAGCCAGGCCTGTGGGGTCCCTGCTGTCAGACCACTAGTCCCACAGGCCCTCCTCACCAGGAGAGGGGAAGGCCCCCCTCCTGACACTATCGTACGGGGTCAGCCATCCAGTCCGGGTGAGCCTGGGAAAGGCACAGGCTTCGCGAGCAGGGCCTTGGGCACAGGTGGCGGCCAGCTCGCTCCATCCTGTCTGGGCCCCGCCGCCCCACAGCAGGACGACGGGGGCCCCACTGATGAGCCTGCAGTCGTCCGTGTTCACGCGCCTCGTGCTCTCGGGAGCAGCTTGGGTCCCGATCTCATGCCATGGATGCGAGGGCCCTAGAAGGGATGGGGCCACCGCCCACCTGTTGCAGACCAGGAAACAAGGGCCAGGGAAGCCAGCAGCTGGGCAGGGCGTCCGTCCCCAGACCTGGACATGTCAACTCCTCCCTGGAGGCAGTGGAGGGAGGGAGGCTGACCTCGGCCTCAGGCCCAGGGTTCAGTGTGATTTCCTTAGATTATCTTTAAAATTTCACAGCATATGTGAGATTTCCTAACCCATGAGCTTCTGAGAAGAGCATTTGGCTGGCTACGATAAGAGATCATTTGGATAAAAACTGGCTGCATTGGATCGACAAGCTGCAAAGCAAATTAACATTTTCCTATGGGGTCTGAACCCAGCAGGTAAAGAGCCATCCCCTGCAGGCGGAGAGGGCTCACTTAGGTGGTCCTTGGAGCTGCGAGTGGCCCGTCCTGACAGAAAGGGTGCCACGCCCCGTGAACCAGGCATGCAGCTGCCCGGAGCTCTGCTGAGTCACCTCCTCCCAGGCAGACAAGGGCCCGACCAAGCCCCAGGACACTCCCGCAGGGGCTCAGCCCAATCTCTGCAACCGCCCAGGGGAAGGAGCTGCCCACAGCGGAAAGGGCATGGGCCCCAGGAAAGAGGCTCCAACTCCCTCTGCCACCTCGTTTCTGAAGAAGACTTGGTAAGACTCTCGCTCCTAAACCACAGGGTGGTTTCTGTCACTTTCATGGAGATGGGACACCTGGGCTGGGAGTCTTCTGGGGGCCACACTGCCCACATCTCATTGCATCTACACAGATGTGGCTCGGAAGGATTGGCCTCCGGAGCATGCTGCCAGAGTGCCATGGCCTCCATCAAGCCCTGGAACCCCTCTGGGCCGGGGTCTGCCTCCCTCCCCAGTGCCAGCCTGCTCGGGACCCACCACCTGTACTCTGTGCAAGGCCACTGTCCTCACCCCCGGGCTGGGCCCTGGCTGGGGCAGCAGAGAAGACTGTGCTGTTTTGATGCATAAGGCCCACTCTTGGCTCCTTGGAAAATGGAAAAATAAGATCCACTTGAGACTCTGTCCTATGGCCTCTGGGGAGCCACAGCTCCGTATTTCCTTAATGATATCCATGACCTCAAGACCCCGCTTAGCCAGTCTGTGAGTGGATAAATGAGAGGGAGGCTCTCCCTGCCTTCTCTTGCTGCTGTCGGCTGACTGTAAGCTGCCCAGGTGGGGTTTGGCGTTTCCTAGGTCACAACCCACGCGATCCAGGGCTTTGTCACTGCCTCCACAGGCTGTGTCCGTCCTCTTGTTTTCTTGGGTTAGGGTTTCTGATGATCATGAGGCTTTGAAACAAAGTGTGAATGATGTTCTGATTTAGTCCTACAGCAACTGGAGCGACCCAGGCACCAGGGAGGTCTCCTGGGACCATTTAAAACGAGCATGCGTGGGGAACCTACAAACACTTCCTCATAAAGACACATGGCCACAGCAGCAAAGACACATAAATGCAGCCATGCCCGCTCACTCACACATCTGTGGAGGACGACATGCTTTTCCAAGTCACACCAGGGGTTTCTTCTGCCCCGTCGCTTTAGGTTTTGAACAGAGTACATTGCAAATGTGATGTTAAGATTTCTACAAACGAACCAAGCCAGGCAGCCTCCCCTGCCTCAGCCTGGAAACCATACTCAGAGCGTGTGTGGGCAGTGCCAGCGATCATCTCAGTGGGAGCTTCTGGGCAGAGGCTCCAGTGTCAGCCCAGGGACTCATGGGTGGGGAGGGACAGACATCTGTCCCGTCCGTGCCAAGCAACGTCACTTCTGGAAGGATGTCTGGGCACTTCAGCCACAGTGTGCAAGGCGGGGCGGGTCCTCGATCACGCCCCTGGGTGACCTTTTGATGCTTCTCACCCTGGTGACACTACAGAGAGGCTGAGCCTCTCCGGACACCACAGAAGAGATGCACAGATGGGTCTCTGGTCTCCCTGTGGGCCTCCCCAGGGATAGCTAGCCCGGTGGCCTCAACCTCTAGGGCTCTGTCACCTGCCCACGAGACCTCTCCATGGCTGCAGGCTTGTGAAAGCTGGTTCACACCTAACCTCCCCATGATGCCTCCAGACCACGTCCTGCCTGCATCTTGGGGCTCCATCTGGCTGTGCTGTGACTGGGCAGTGTAGCCCACCTTTCTGGGCCCTGGCTGCAGGATGTAAAGGGGCAGACAAACTCCCATGCAGGTTGGGGGATGGATGGGAGGCATCCACTGTTAGATGCTCTGCAGAGGACAGGGTTTCATGATTTCCTGCATCAGCACCGTGGGTCCCAGACGCCTGAAGGCCCCTCCTGACCACACACCCAGGGGTGGGCAGGAGGGAGACCATCCCCTGGCGGGCACAAATCTTGTCCACAGAAGGCCTTGGGCTGGAAGACCCTCACCCTGGCAGGATGCCAGGAACAGTTTTGGTTTGAGTTTCGGTTTTGCAGTCTTATTGTGTCCCCAACTATTTGAATTGTACCCGTCTGGGACGTTTTATTGTTCTGACTTTATCATAAAGGTCTTAAAGGCCTATGTGAGATGGGAACCCACATCTGCTGTTGGGCCCCCATCCAAGGAAATTCCTCCATCAAACTTTGCTTGGTCTCGTCCTGAGCTTGAGGGGTTCCCACACCCAGACCCCGGGGATCCCCAGAACTGGGAGCCTCACCCTGGAGACCAGCTCAACATCTTCCCAGTTCCTCAACCAGAGCCCTCCTGGACCTTGTCCAATGCTGTCCAGTCGTCCTGGGCCCCACCATCCTTCAGACCCTGGCTCGGCTGCCATGACACCACCTCTCAGCACAGCCAGTGTGCCTCCTGGCCTCTCACCACCCAGAAGTGCAGCTCTGTCCTGGTGCTCCCCACGATCCTGTGCACATACATCCCTCAAAGACTGAGACCTGATTGCAGGTGCCGTGAGGGTCCCTTGGCAGAGGCTGACATAGACCAGGCACTCGATCAGCAGAATCTGGGTCAGCGCTGTACACGTTCTGTCACCTTGTAGGATGATATTGGGGTCCATGCCTCATATATTCCACCAGAAAGAAGAACTGTTCAGGGCAGAAAGACTTGCCCCCTGCCCCCATCAGGGGCTGGCCTGAGCACTGGGAGACCCCAGAGAAAACCCAGCCCTGGGAAGCAGGCTGGGTCCAGGCAGGCAGCCTTCCACTGCTCCCTCCTGGGGAGCCGCAGCCCGGCCCATCCCACCGTTCATTTCCTGCTGCCTCGTGCTCCCGCGTAGCACCTCACGGCTTTATCATTGTTTTGTGACACTTGCCATAAGGTGACACATTAGTTCTGCTCGTTATGCAACTTCTCGGGGCTTTGTCGCTGCACGGAAATGCTCTCCACAGCTTCAGGAGGGAGGGTGCTCCGCGGCATGCCTGTTAGCATGGAAGAGTCCGCATCCCCTAATGCGGGGCCCGCACACGCGAGACGTGAGTTTTCACCTTTCGGCGTTAAATGCATCAGTAATCCACAGCTGATTTGCACTGCCAATCACAGAGGTTAGCTGCAGGAGACGTTCTTGCCCTACTAAGGCTTTCAGCATGAGACAACAGCTCCCTCATCTGGGGCGGGTGTCTGAGCATTGGGGGTTCGCTTCAGGAGTCGTCGGACAGCTCAGGGGCGTCCCTCTGCAGCTGCTGCCGGGCAGGTGGCCTCATCCAGGCTGCTTCACCCAAGATGTGAGAAAGATTAGGGTTCTTAGCTGGTTTCTGTTCTTTGCAGTAAAACCCCAGCACACGAGACAGGCTTCTCTAAACAGACCGAGCTCTCCCTGGGAAGAGGTGGGAGCCAAGGTCATGTCTCAGTGACAGTATCTTAGGGGAAAGTCTAAAGCACAGGCTTTCATAAATATTCTCCAGGGAAGGCAGGTGCTACAAGTCTCTTTGAAAATGAGCGCTTGTTTTCCTGAGAATTGTAAGAAGACAAGCCAAAGACATCAGTAGGTTAATTTAACATACAGAAGCATAGAAAAGACAGTGAAACCCATAGACGTTGGTACAATAAAGTACAGGCCGACTGAATCCAAGGAACCGAGGTGATAGGAAACTGAGAGGAAAGACAAACATCTCAGCCAGCCATCAGCACAGCCATTTCTAGTTCTGACAAGAGAAATATGCTTTTTTTCATGGGATATTGTGTTTTCGGTGAGTCTTTTAATGAAATTTTGAGAAACCCAGTGATGTTGATTCAAATTTTAGCTAGGAAGCTTATTATTAAAATTGATAACACCAGCCTAATGCATTATAAGTTATGGGTACAGGAGATGATAAATCTTGAAAATTTCCATTGTATAAAAATGTTTAGTAGATGGTTTTGTAGTCAGGAAGATTAGCTGACTTTTTGATTGGCTGCTACAGTGCAGAAGAATAAAGATAAATGTGTATAATGCATATGTACCTCAAGGGAAGTGTTTGAAATGAGAAATGGCTTTCTTGTACCATTCACAAGCATTTACTTCTAATCATTTAGTACCATTTACTCTGGAATCTGAAGTGCCTGAAGAAGCCCAGGGAGCGTGCCGAGGAGTGGAGCACAGACACCCGTCTCCTGTCTGTCTTCTCCGGCCACGGGAGATACACAGAGTGTGCAAGTTGACAGCTGGAGGGCCAGTTTCCATCTGGGTGATTTTTCACCATTCACACTTGAGAGGTCGGGTCCCGAGACCCACTCACGGGCCCAGTCATGAACTCCCTGTGGAGCCTGGGCACCTGGGTCCCTTCCGCAGGCCCGTTTGTGTACCTCACACTCCTACATGAGTGTGTCCCTTTCCCTGGAAGGAAAACCCTGAGGTTCCAGCCTCCTCAATTGTTCTCCTTTCTCACTGAATGGATGCCGCTGTTTCCCCAGCCACTGTCATCGGGCCATAAATGTGGGGAACATTGCATGCAACGACTGATGTCTGGAAACCAAAGGTGAAATGCTGGTGGAGCTCCCCGTGCTCGGATGACGGGGAAGCAGGGATGGGTACCGGGTGCCCACCCAAATCCCATGCCATCACCCCACCCACCCCACCTGGGCACGGCGCTGGTGCAGAACAGCCTCGGACACCGATGTGCTCCTCTGGGGTCTGCTCAGGAGAGGCCATCAGAGGGGCTTGTCCACCCTTTCATCCCCAAGCCACCTGATCTCCCCCAAAGGAGCTCCCCAGCCCCATGCATGCGTGTGCACGCATTGTCCTGTGCGATCAGAGCCAAAGAGAACAGCAGGAAACGGAAGCCCTCCTGCTTCCCAGGGACCTGGCTGACTCTTCCAGGTACAATGGCTGCAGCCAGTGAGGCGCAGCGGCCACCAGCACAGCTGCCCAGATGGAACTGGACACACCCTGAACCCTCCCCCGCCGGCCCGTCGTCCACACCATCCGCCCTATGGTGCCGTCTTCTCGTTTCCTTTGTTTATAAGAACTACAGTTGTGGGGTGCTTGCGGGTAGCCTGTTGATTCTCTCCCTCTGCCCCCCACCTGAGTGTGAATTCCTGGGGGTGGGCACCCAACTCAGGGCTGGGCTGAGGGCTTTGGGGTGACTGCTAATGGGGTCGGATTTCTTTTTCTGGGTGGTGAATGCTCTAGAATTTGTTAGTGAGAGCAATAGCTCAATTTTGTGAACATACTAAAAATCACTGAACTGTACTTTTAGGTGGTGAATGTTAAGGGGTGTGTGTAATATCAACATTTTCATATACATAATATTTCAAAAAATGTGCAGGTTTCTGGTCCAAATGAACTTGCCCAGCCCCTTTTCTTGCTGCTCTTTTCTGCCAAGCACACTGTACGGTATGAATAGGAGGACGCTGGAGGACTGCAGGGGGCACCAGGGACGGAGGGCAGGAGGGCATTCAGCTGTCTCACACCCTCATCAAGAGAAGAAGGAAACAAGGCCCAGAGACCCAACCCCTCAGGCAGCCACAGAAGCTGGCCAGCGAGGCCAGTCTGGCAGCCAGACACCCCAGGAAGGGTTAACTGGGGCCCCTGCCACACGATCCATCATGGGGCACTCCTTTCTCTGCTGGGTCTGAGACCCCCTTTCATGCCGAGAGAGACAGGCAGGCAAACCAGGCAGGGGTCCCCACTGAACAAAAGGTCCCATCTGGGGAGCCCTTAGTCCCCTTGCCCTGCGGCTGGGGCAGCAGGGGCACAGGTGGGGGCCTCTTGCCCCTTGTCCCCCATGAGACACACCAGGCCTGGCCACTCCTCTCTCAGGCAGCACCCTCAGGAACCAGGGCAGGAACACGCTGGCAGCAAGCAAACCAAGAAGACGAAAATACCATGGCCCAGGTGTGAGAATCCACCTGTTGCAGGACCCAGAGCCCCAAAGCCGCCGAGGAGCCATGCCCAGGCATGAACGGGCGACGCCTGCCTCAGACAAAGGTCTCAGTGGGACTCAGGGCTCCCCAGCATCCTGGAAAATGCCCAGGATGCAATGAGAATCACCCATCATCCAGGAACCAGGAAAACCACAGCCTGAGTAAAAAGACACCGCCGCTGACATGGACACCCAGATGAACTGGACGCTGTGATTATCTGACAAATAACTGTAAACATGCTTCGACAATGTGTACAAATGCTCTTGAAACAAATAAAAGAATAGACAATCTTAGCAACAGAATAGATGTTATAAAAGAAGAGCCAAAGGGAAATTATAGAACTGAAA
This sequence comes from Smutsia gigantea, assembly GCA_032199065.1. Taxonomy (NCBI): domain Eukaryota; kingdom Metazoa; phylum Chordata; class Mammalia; order Pholidota; family Manidae; genus Smutsia; species Smutsia gigantea. The sequence goes on from JAVSCE010022426.1 coordinate 60,154, forward strand.
ATACAAATACAAACACTTGCTGGATGGGCTCAATAGCACTGATAACAGAGAAGAATCAGTGAGCCTGAGGACAGAACAAGAGAATTCGTCCAGTCTGAACAAGACAGAGAGACTGACAGAAGGCAGAGGACAGTGCCTCTGGGATCTGTGGGAAAACAAAAGATCCAGCGTGTTAGCACCATCGTCCCCGAGTCAAGGAAGGAGAGAGTGAGGCTGAAGAGTATTTGGGGAAATAATGGTTGAAAGCTTCCCAAATGTGCCAAAAGACACAATCGTGTAGATTCAAGAGAGCGGTGCAAAGCACGTTGGACCAAAGCCCACACCAAGATATATCATAATTACAATTCTGAAAACCAAAGAAAAAGCAGCACACCTTGCGGTCAGCCAGAGTCGTAATGTGTGTGCACCGCATGGAACAGCAACCTGGGACCGGAGGAAGGGCACACGTGTCAGTGGCTAGCTGTGAGCTCCGAACCTGGCAGAACCACCCTTCAGGAATGAAGGAGAAATGAAAACATTCTCCGATGAAGAAAAACTAGAAGAATTTGTTGCTCCTAGACCTACCCTTGAAGATTGGCCGAGTTCTTCATTCAGAAAGGAAATGGAAGATGAAGGCATCTTGGAGCATCAGGAAGAAATAAAGAACACAGGAAGGGGCAGAAACAAGGGCCCGTACAGCAGAATTTTATAAACCGTGGTTGATGATTAAAACAAAAATGACAACACCATTTAATAGTGAAGGCAATGCTATTTAAAAGTGAACAGGATAAAAAGACCTAAATGGCAGGGAGGTGCCAGCCTCACTTGAAGTGGAAATTGCTGGTGCGGTAGATTTAAAAGTCACTCATGTGTGCTGAAATATGCAGAGAAATGACTCCAAAACTATAAAAAAGCTACATTAACCACTATAAATTAATCAAGACAACATTATAAGATCAAGAATTCAGAGGCAGGCAAGTAAAGAGAAAGAGAAGAATGAGATGAAAAGAAACCAGTAGAAAGTAGCAAAATAGCAAATAGAAAATAATAAAAATAACTTATGTGCCAACCTATCGCTAATCATCTTAAATATAAATGGTTTCCACATTAAAAAGGAGATTTGCAGAATGAATAGACAAAACAAAGCCAAACACACAACACAACTATATTCTGCTTCTTAGAAATTCATTCCATTCAATGGTAAGTGGGAAGGAAAAAGATAGTCCTATACACCATGCAGACATCAGTAAGTTTAAAAAAGCATCAGCTCTATTAATATCTGATAAAATGACTTTGAAAGCAAGAAAATTACTACAGACAAAGAGACATTACATAACAATAAAAGGCTCAGTCTACCAGGAAGACATGACAATCCCAAATGTACATGCACCAAATAATAAAGCTTCAAAATACATGAAACAAAAACTGGTAGTGGTGTGGTTGCTGGGGGGAGGACGAATGGGGAGTTCATGTTTAGTGGGGACAGAGTTTCAGTTTTACAAGGTGAAGAGAGCCATGCTGACGGCTGCACATCATAAGTGCATTTAACACCACTGTGCACTATGAAACGTGCACTCAGAAATGACTAAGATGGTAAAATTTACCTTATGTGTGTTTTACTATAATAAGAAATTGGGGAAAAAAACTGGTGGACAAAGTATGAATCCATAAGTATATTTGGAGACTTTAACATGGGCCTCTTGGCAACTGACAGACTCTAAGACAGAAAATCAATAAGGATACAAGAGATCTGAAATACACAATCAGAATCAAGATCTAACTGACATACACAGAACACTACAGAATACACATTATGTTTCAAGGGTTCAAGGAACTTTCATCAAGACAGATCATATCCTGGGATATAAAACAAACCTCAACAAATTTTATAAGTATTGGTATCATACAAAGTGTGCTCTTTGACCATAAAGGAATTGAACTACAAATCAATAACAAAAACATCTCTGAATACATGAAAATAAACAACACACTTCTGAATAATCCATATGGTAAAGAAGTCTTGAAGGAAGTAAAAAACAAAAACACAATATATCAATTTTTGTGAGTTGCAGTTAAATTAGTGCTGAGAATGAAATTTATAATACTAAATGCTTACATAAGAAATGCCAAAAGGTCTCAAATCAATGATACAAGTAACCCTCAAGGATCTAGAAAATTGAGCAAAATGAATCCAAAAAAGAAGGAAGGAAATAATTAAGAGCAAAAACAATTCACATTGAAAATAGGATAACAATAGAGAAAATCGATTAAACAAAAATAATCATGAAGGGCTACTAACACACAACTTTACTTTCATGCATTTTATAACTTAGAAGATTAACTCCTTGACACTGCAAACCAACAAAACTCAACCAGGAGGAAACAAATAACCGAAATAGTCCTATAACCACTGAAAAAATTGAGTTTGTAATTGAAAAGCTCCTGAAAAAAAATCTCTGAGTCCAAGCAGTTTCATTGGACAATACTTAAAGAACTAATACCAATTTTACACAATATTTTCCAGGAAACAGAGAAGGGACTATGTCCTAACATACATTATGAGGCCAGTATTGCCTTAATATCAAAACCAGACCAGGGCAGTACAAATAAAGAAAACCACAGGCCAATATTTCTCATGAACTTAAATGTAAAAAAAGTCAACTAAATATTAGCAAACTGAATTATTCAATGTATAAAAAATAATTATCCATCATGACCAAGTTGTATTTATTCCATGTATGCAACATCCAAAAATCAAAATAATCCATCATATCAACAAGCTGAAGAAGAAAACAATCATGTGATTACATCAACTGATGCATAAAAGGCATTTGACAAAATACAATGCCTGCTCATGAGAAAAACTCTCAGCAAGAAGAGAGAAGGATTACCTCTTGAGAATGAGCAAGTTCTAAAGGCCTACAGCTGGCACCACATTTAATGGTAAAATACTGAATGTGTTTCCTTTGCAATTGAAAGCAAAGCCAAGATGTCTACTCTCACCACTCTTACTCAATATAAGCATAATACCTGATGTTCTAGGCAATGAAATAAGAAAATAAAATAAAAGGGGCTTACAGGTTGTAAAAGAAGAATTAAAAATATTTCTATCTGCAGATGATATGATTGTCTTTAAATAAAAAAATCCCAAGAAATCAACAAATAAATTCCTAGAATTAATGAGTTCAGTAAAATTATAGAATATAAGATCAACACACAAATATCTTTTGAAAATCCACATACTAACAGGGCATGAGGAAATTTAAATTAAAAACACAATACTATTTACAATCACTTCAAATAAAATGAAATATTTCATTTTAGTGGACACTAAATAAAACGTATACAGTATCAGTATGTTAAAAGATTTTAAACCCCGATGAAAGTATTCAAAGACCTAAATAAATGGAGAGACATACCTTCATCATGGATTGGAAGACTTGACATAATCAAGATGTCAGTTCCTCTCTCCCCCACTGATCTTTAGGTTTAATGATCTTTAATTCCTATCAAAATCCCAGTCATATTTCTTGTAAACATAGACATAATTATCTTCAAATCTGTGTGGAAAAGCACAGGTTTTAGAATAGCTAAAATAATCTTGACAAGGAAAAATAAAGTGGAAGGTATCATTGTACCATCATTATGGCTTACAGTATAGACATGGTAAACAAAGGAGGAGTATTGGCTAAGGGGTAGATGCATAGATCAGTAGAGTACAGTGGAGGGCGCAGAAAGAGATGCACATATGTACGCTCAACGGATTTTGAACAAAGGCAGTTCAATAGAGGATGGATAGGCTTCTCAACAAACAGTCCTGGGGCACGTGGACATCCCTAGGCAAAAATAATGAACCTCTACTTAAACTTCACATTTAAAAAAATTAACTTAAGACATATCATTGACTTAAATGTAAACTACAATTATTTAGGAGAACCACATGGGAAACCTTCAGGATCTGTGGCTATGGGAAAAGTTCTCAGGCTTGACAGCAAAAGCGCTATCCAAAAAGGAAAAATTGATAAACTGAATCTCATCAAAATTAAACATTTTCCTCTGTAAAAATCCACATGGAGAGAATGCAAAGACAAGCTACAAACTGTAAGCTACTTGCAGAAAATACCTGCAAACTGCGTGACAAAGGGCTAGTATCCGGGCTACATAAAGATCTCTCAAAATTTAACATAAGAAACAAACAATCCGATTAGGAAATGGACAGGTGGCTGATAAGCCATTAGCCATCAGGGAAACACAAACTAAAACCACAATGCGAACCACCACACACCCACTGGAGTGGCTAGAATAAAAAGTGGTAACACCAAACGCTGACGAGGGTGCAGACAGAGAAGATCTCTCCCAGGTTTGCTGGCACAGCAGTTTCTTCAAAAACTACATATGCGATTACCACACAACCCCATGACCATGCTCCTGGGCATTTTATCCTGGAGAAATGGAAACCTAATTCACACAAAACAGACACCACCATCCAGAGCAGCTGTATTTATAACAGCCAAAAAGTGGATACAACCCAGATGTCTGTCCTTCAACGGCTCATGGTAGGCGGGCTGTGGTCCAGCCACACCGTGGAGAGCTACTCGGTGGTGGAAAGGCATGAGCAATTAATATACCCAACAACCTGGGTGGACCTCCAGGGAATGGTGCTGAGCAAAAGAGTCCAAATCAGAAATATTGTGACGTACTCTGTGATTCTCCCTATTGAATATATGTGAACGGAAAAACTTTAGGAAAGGAGGACAGATTGGTGGCTGCCAGGGGGTATGGCAGGGAGGGCAGGGGGCTCTGACGGCCGCAGAGGGGGTCTTGGGACAGAGCTGTTCGTGTCCTAGCTGTGGTGGTGAATACACAAGCCTACCCAGGTGATAAGCTTATAAAGAACACATACATACACACAAATATTAGAAACACTGGGGCAGTAAATAAGATTGGTGCAGTGTATTGATATCAATGTTCTATTATGGTTTTGCAAAATGGTGCTGTCTGGCTGAGGGCGCCTGGACCAGCTGTGGCCGGTGCAGGGGCACAGCAGGAAAGGTGGACACAGTGCCCCACAAGACGTGGTTCCTGGGAGAGGCACCCTCCCCTCAGTGCTTAGAAGGCATTTATAGGGCAGCTACTTTTGAGAATTCTTTGTCTTCATGATATTTTGACATAGACGAAAGGCCACCACTCAGGCTCCTGAATAACAGTGGTCGCACCGATGAGCCCCAGACGTGCAGAGACTCTCCCTCCCCATTCACCGTCTTGGTGGAGCCGGGCTCTGACTTGAGAGCTCCGACAGGCTGGGCTGCATTTGCCCTGGAAACATTTGAAGTGAAGATGGGCTAGGACAGAAGCCCAGCATGAAAATGGGGTGACCACAGGGAAATCTTTACAAAAATGTTAAAGGGAAAAATTGTTTTTAAGTATTGCTTTCATTAAAAGCCTCATGCATCACTTTTGAATGCCAGCCTTGACTGTGGTCCCCATCGGGTGGCCCCGAACAGCAGTGGCCTCCTCCCTCAGGCTGCCTGTGTGGTGACACCCAGGACAAGCCTGCCACCTGCAAATGCCTTCTCGGCCAAGGGCAGGTGGGCCTGGGGTCCTGAGCCACGTGGCACTGAAGCTGTGCACATACACAGGCCTGGGGCGCACAGCCCAGGGGGTCACTGTCTCCTGAGTTCCTTTTTGGGGGCCTTGAAGAGTAAAAGTGGAGAAGAGGAGGACCCCATAATTCAGAGAAGCAGAATTGCTCATGACTGCTTGGGCCTGGAAGGGACCTGGTCATCCCCTGGTGTCACTCCATCTCTGAAGACACCTGGGGCTCTGTCCTGTCTGCACCTGGTTCCTGGTCTGGGTGCCAGTCTGTTGAGATGCCCATTCAAGAATGGAGGGGAGGAGCAGGGCAGGTGTGAGGATCTGGGCTTCCCGGCTGAGCTCAGTTGGCCTCCTGCTTGCACAGGGGACCCTCCAGGCTGAGGCCACTGGCAGCAGCTCCCAGCTGCTGGGAAACCACCAGCACCCCTCGGGGAGACCCAGAGTGGGCTTCATTTCCTCCTCAGCCCTGTGATGAGGGCCAGATCAGTGGGTGGGGAGGGGGCACCTGAGAGCGGCCGGCGGTGTCCAGCACAGGCAGTGTCCTCTCTGCCATCCTTCCACAGCTGGGGAGCAGATGCACACAGAGCCAGGTGCCCCCTCTCCAACCCAGGTCTGTCGCCATGAAGACGAGAAGCCATGGCACAGAGCTGTCCAGCGGCCACCTGCACCCGCCACTGTCCAGAGCCATCGGGACCAAGGACAGGAAGCACATAGGCTCCAGACCACACGAGGGTGACTCCGCCTCCTTCGGACAGGGATGTGTGATGTCTTCACAGTGGGAAGGTCCCAGATCTCAGAACAACCACATATATCTGGGCTTGGGATCTTCCTGGAAGGAGGGCTGCCAGGGAGGATATGGAGCAGATAAGTGACCCCCTCTCCTGTCCCATGGTGGAGTGAGCCCTGAGAGAAGCAGGCAGAAATCGCTGTCAGCTTTATGGCTGAAGAGCCGATTGGAGGGATGGGTTTAGGCCCCATCCCGCTGGGCTGACAGCTCCCACCTCCCTTCAGCTTGGCCCTGTGCAGCCCGGGATATGAGGGTCTGCACAGCAGGTGTGGAGACAACCAGCAGAGGCCCCCTGACAACCAGTGTGTGTAAAGAGCCAGCACAGGGTGGGGGAGAGGCCCAGGTGGGGTCTCCCTCTAGGGAAAGTTGCAGAAGAAGCAGCGGGTGGGGATGGGGGTCTTTCCTCCAGGGTAGGAGCTGAGATGGAAGGGCTGCCCCCGCTCACCAACAGCAGAGAGTGCTGGGGTCTGAAAGCCAGGCCCATATCTGCATCGGAAATAGCTGATATGGCACCATTTGTAGGCAGCCACCTTGGGCCAGGAGGTGACATCTACCACTCTAGAGGATGACACTAATCCTTACTTCTCTGGGAAGGGAGGGTCCTTCGCCCCATTTCTGGATGACAAAGCCCAAGGTCGGAGAGGCAAGTAACCAAAATCAGGCTGTGTGCTTCTGGGATGGCAGCGCCACCAGGGCCTGCAGATGCAGCTCCATCCACCTTGTGCAGCGCTCCAGGAGGGGGGCCCTGGGAGGGGCCCTTGCAGTGGTGCCCACCCTCCACCCCGGCCCACGGGGAGCCAAGCCTGGGCCCGGCGCAGCCCCCAGGTGGGGAGGGCAACCTAGGCCCCCCACCAGCGCCTACGGCTTCTTCCCTGTGAGCAGGGACAGGTAAGGAGCGCAATGTGATGAGCAGAGCAAAGCAAAAGCAGCAGGCCAGCCCCATGTGTGCATGTGCACACGTGTGTATGTGTGTGTCTGGGTGTGCATGTGGAGTATGCATTGTATGTGTACATGTGGTGTGCACGTGTGCGTGTGCACACGCATGGGAGTGTGCATGTGGCACATGCGTGTGAATGAGGGCCTGCATGTCCCTAGCGCCCCAGCAAGGTTGCAGGCTGACAACCCCTAGCCGCCGATGCTCCCTCTCTGACCTTTGCCCCCAACAAGGAGCCATGGCATGAGCTCTTGGCCTCTTGATGGGAGCAGCAGGCGGGGGTGGCCGGGCAGGCAGTCTGGCATCTGCGCTGGCGCTCCAGCCTTCCTGTGCCTTCCTTTCCACTGTCCTCACCCCACATCACACCAGAAACAAGGTGAGTCCAGGCCACAGCTCAAGTGAACTGTGACAAATGCAGGGACAGGCCTATGGTCTCACCTGACCCTACCCCAAGACCCAAATCAAACTCTGGAGCACGCCTGGCTGGTGAGGGAGGGGGGGTGCCCCAGGCAAGGCCACGGAGTGGACGAAGGCTGGGCTGGTCCTGGCCCAGGACAGCCGAGCACTGGACGCCCTGCGAAGCTGGGCCTGGGAGCACCTTGTCCCATCAGTGCCCCGTGGAGCCCAGTGGGCCACGTGGCCTCAGGTTTGCTTTCCAACTTCCCTGGCAGTGACCCCAGGACTGAGCATGTTTGGGGCTCCTGTGGTTCCTGGCACAGCCATCTCCTCTCTGAGACCCTCATCATGGACACAGTTCTCTCTGTTCTTAACTACACTTGCACAGGCTTATTAAAGGAAACCCCCCAGCCATGCTGCGGTGAACCACACAGAACGGCAGCTCAAGTGTGAGCTGTGTCAAGGGACCTCCTCGGCCTGTCTTGACGGCCCTACCTGCACCCCAAGGGTGGGAGGGCCAGGGTGGGGTCCCCAGCCACATGTCCTGGGGGCTTGGGGACAGCTTTTGCCACGGGAATCAGTGACCTTCCCTGCCATGTGCAGCAGCCCAGTCTGCCCTCCTCGGGCCTGCAGCAGCCTGCGTCTCCAGCACCCCAAATCTGGAGCACCCTGCCTTCCCATCTGCCCTCCACCCCCGCACAGGAATGTTCTCTGGCCTAGAACACTTAGATGTTTGCAATGCAAATGCACAGCAGAGAAAATTGCATCTCACAGACTAGCTGAACAACAGGGCTTCTCCCCACAAAAATGAAAATTACAACTTGACAGCCAAATGTTTCTTATCTGAAGAAGAGTCGTCACCAGAGGAAGAAATCTCCGTGGGCTGCCTGGGCCTCGGGCCAGGGGCTGGGAGGACCCCGCTGGGGGCTCTGCCTCGCCAGTGCCTGGGGAGGCCCTGCACGGCTGCTCTGGGCCCACAGGCCTTGTTTAAAGGCTCCCTGGGTCCCGGGAAGATCCTATATCTGACGGGGTGGGAGGTCCGAGAGGACCCTGATGCCTCTCCCTAACCAATCCCCCTTCTCTGAGCCCACGCTGGTGGGCTGGGGGCTGGGTGGAGGAAAGACACTCACATTCAGAGGAGACGCAGGTGAACCGCACGTAGGCAGGACGCCGGGACTCAGTGTTGTTGCCACAGGAGAAAGTGACAGGCTATGCCGCACAGTGCACGTGGTGGCTGGCAGGGCCCCAGGCCAGGAGGTGGACAGGCGGCAGCTTGCTGCCTCTGTCCCCCGGCCCCGACCTCGTGCATCCTGTGAAGTCAGGTGGCAGCTGCTGTGCTTTGCTCACGTCACCGTGTCCGTGGCCTGCCATCAGCAGCAGCATTACCATTGGAGAGGGCCGCCACACAGCCTCCGAGACGGGGACGGGGTGCTCAGGTCCAAGCGATCCAGGACCAGGTCAGGGGAATGGCTCCTGGCAGAGGGAGAGGCTGGTGCAGGGGCAGAGGGCCACCTGGGGCCAGTACGGTGGGAGTGGACAGATGAGGATGGGGAGGGCAAGTGAGGATGGGGGAGGGAGGGCAGGTGAGGATGGGGGAGGGGAGGGCAGGTGAGGATGGGGGAGGGGAGAACAAGTGAGGATGGGGAAGGGAGGGCAGGTGAGGATGGGGGAGGGGAGGGCAGGTGAGGGTAGGGGAGGGGAGGACAGGTGAGTGGTCCCTAGTGGGACCTGGACATTATCCTCTTGCAGCCTGCCTTCCACCTTTCCATCCCAACTCCCACCGGTGCCTTGACCCCATGTCCTCTGGAGCCACTCCTGGCCTGGCAGCATTGTCCCTGCCCTGGGGCCATGCCATTCGACAGCTGCTTTGTAGGTCTGATCCATGGGCACCATAATGAGCACCAGGCACACACCTGCTCCCTGCAGCAGAGCCCTAAGCCCAAGGCTCACGCCAGGCCAGCTCCTCAGACTGAGGCCGCCCGCCCCGCTGTGCCAGGGAGCTGCCCTCCCACCGGGGCAGCTGGCAGGTGGGGGCCAGGGGAGTGGCCCTTCTGCCATGCACAGAGGGTCAGCACATCCTGAAACCAAGACCAACAGCGGGAATGTGTGGCCTATGACTGGTGATACAAGCTCCGAATGAGGGAGCCATAGTTCAGCCACGGGCATCACAGAAGTTTCTGGAAGCCTTGACATGTCCCTGGGTCAGGAATGTGCAGCCCCCACAGTCCTATGGTCTCTGTGGAAGGCCCTCTGGTGAGCGCCTGTAGGGTCAGCCTGGCCAGCCCTGGGAGCTCTGACCATCAAGACCCATCCTTGCTCCACGGAAGGCTGTCCTAGTGGCCAGTCCCTCCCACAGAGCTCACTTCACCTGCCCTCATCCTGGAGCTTCTCCTTTGGCCCACTTGGGTCATCGTCTCCTCTTCCATCTTCAGATCCTCCCCTGAATCGACACCCAGACCTCTGCACACCTGTCCTCCCAGATAGGCTGGGGCCAGCAGAGAGCCCGGGTCCTGCCTTCCTGTTGGCATGCTCCCTCCTTGTCCCCCCAAGGCACGTGCCCATGTGAGGTGCCCTGGGCTTTGGGCTCTGATAGGTCTTCCTCTCAGGCTGCTCAGTAAATTGAGCTGCACATAATTCGTCCCTAATATCCTACAGGCCACACCTCATTACTGACCTCACAAGGGCCACCGTGCACATGTGGAGGGCCACACCTGTTACATCTCAGTGTTCAGATTAAGTGTCTGAAACAATTTTTGAGAGAAAGCGTAGAATTGCTTATTTTATTGAGCTGACTAATTAGAACAAGCCAGATCCTTTCATGAAGACATATGCTGAGGGGCTCAGTCAACCTCCCTGTGTCCCCAGAGGGGCCCCCGTTCACAGAACTGGCAGGTTGTCAACATTTGGAAGCTTCTTCAGGAAATTCAAATTTCATTTTCCTCAGTAGGTCAATTTTCCATGATTAGAAAAGAGCAAGGCCATCATTTTAAGTGCTTTCCCCTGTCTTTCCATGGGAATAGAAAGAACATTTGCTCGAAGCACGTGGGCATTTTCTCTTCTTAAACATTAAAAATAGGAGAGGAAAAATGACAAATGGGAAAATAGGAGAAGAGCACGTCTGCTGCCATTTCTGCAAGAATTGCAGCTTTGTTCCCAGACATTCTGAGAATCGGCACTCGCGGCCCAGCCAGGCCGAGGAGGGCCCGGCACACTGCCAAGTCCTGTGGGAGCTTCCCAGCGCTCAGCCAATGAAGGGACGGTTTCTAATTAGTGACATAATTAAAACAAAAGTAGAGAGGGAGATGAGTTAGAAGCAATCTCAGGAAAGGCAGGAGGGCCTGCGGGGACGTGCCAGGGTCACCACAGTCCTCCTGGGGAAGATGCAGAAGCTACTAGAAAGACCAGGTGGAGAAGGCGCTCTGTTTCCCTGCTTGCCCCACCCCCGGCTTCTCCGGAATATTCCAACCAGGAGCAGAGAGGAGAGGTCCCACAGGAGGCTCTGGAGCAAGTGCCTTGGATGAGGCTTTCTACCAGGGAGGCCCGGGCAGCAGAAGCTGGCATGGTGTCCGCACACAGTGGGGCCATGTGGAGAGTCCCCCAGGGAAAAGGCAGCATTCTGAGCTGAGTGGGAGCTCCCAGATGACAAAGTGTGGCCTCACTACCTGGGCAAGAGGACGCTGTGCCTGGGTTCCTGGTGACCTGACTCCCAGGCATGCAACAGCTCTGACACAGCAGGATGTGGAGCAGGCTGTGTGCACAGGGGTGGCCGCACAGTCCTGTGAGCCAGGCAGGTTCCCCGTCCATGTGTATATGTTTCTGCTTCAGCACCCAGGGTCTGTGATGAGAATGCACTCTTGTGCCCACATGACCCCATCATAAAGATGGGTTTGGTGGCAGACACAGAGGCAGACCTCCCCAACCCAGGCACTCTTCAAATGGCCAATACCATTTGAATTGGGCTAATAACAGCTAGCTGTCAGCATGGATGCACAGTCATCAATATGGCTTAACACCAAAAGGTTGATTTTTGGTCATGAGGTGTCTAGTGCAGGCTGGGAGCCATTTTCTGCCTTGTTCCTCTCTGTTCTGAAACATGTCAGAGGGAGGCAAGGGCACCAGCTCCTGCCCAGCCAGGGAGGGGCAGCCATACTGCCCACCACCCACTGACCAGAGCTCAGTACTCCTTTGAAGTGAAAGGCAGTGCCTTGGATGTGGGGTGAGGACATCAATTAATGAAATAGAAAATGAACAAATACTAGAGCAACTCAAGAAAACCAAAAGTTGGGTTTTTGAAAAATAATCTAGTGAACTAGACCCACCTACCCAGGCCATGTGGATGTGCTTGGGGCCCCACCTGCCCAAGGTGCAGATCAGCTGTGTCCTGCATGCCCAGGTGCCTGGGACAAGGTGCCCTCGATAGATCCCATGTGCAGGCAAACACTGTCTCTGTGATGTGCAGGTGGGAAGAAGATTTGTAAGAGCCTTTTTGGAAATAAATGTATAAAACATCACTGAAGGATCAGAAGAAGCCCTTGAGGGCAGAAAAGAGAGCACACAGGCTGACAGATCATGAGAGTCAGTGGAGGACACAGGTGGCACAGTGGAGGGTTGGGGAAGCAGGGCTGGTGATCAGATCAGGGACTTTGTGCTTTTTGAATGGAAAAAAATACTATCTTAAAAAAAACTAGAGAGACTTCTGGGAAGATGGCAGTGTGAGCAGGGCAGTGGAAATCTCCCAAAACCATATATATTTGTGAAAATATAAGAAATACAACTATTCCTAAAAGAGAGACCAGAAGATACAGGACAATAGACAATAGCCAGGCTACATGTACATCTGCGAGAACTCAGTGCCTCACGAAGTGGGGGAGATACAAAGCCACGACCTGGTGGTACCCGAGCACTCCCCCACCCCAGCGCACCGGCAGGAGGAGAGGATTCAGAGCCGGGAGGGAGTGGAAGCACAGGCCCACCAAATAGCCAGCCCTGGTGATCTGCACCGGGACCACAGACACAGATTGCATGGTGTACTGGAGATTAGAGAAACGGAAGGGCAGGATCCGAGAGGGAGACCACAAGCAGGTCCCCTCAGCTGGCTCCCCGGACAAAAGAAAAGTGGGCAATTTCTTAAAAGTCTTAAAGAGACAAGGGCCCAACAGCAGAACAAAATCGTCCCAGCGCACTTGGCCCAGCAGGCTGGGAGTCTTGAGGAATTACGGATCCCTTGGCCGGCGGTCGGGCAAAGAAGCTGCACCGAGGCTTCCCACAGAGATCAGCAGTCCACCATTCCTTCCCCCCGCCTGGCCAGGGCTGCAAAGGGTCCGGGAGCCTCCACTGCTGTGGAACAGCAGAGGGGCAGCAACCCCCCACAGCAACCTCACTGAATGTACTCCTGGCTGGCATGCAGCTAAGCAGGAAGAGCCCCAGAACCAGGTCCAGAAGGCACCAAGGGCACCAGAACGTACCCAGCGTAACTGCAAACCCCCACAGTGCTATAGGCTAGGCTGAGGGCGACGCCGCACACAGGCAGTTCAGGGAATTCTCCCAAAGAAGGCCTCCCGGTGTGCAGGAAACCAGCTCAGCCCACAGAGAAGGGTCAGGAGAACAGCAAGCAGGAAGGGACTTTGTTCCCCCAGCTGACACACGTGGTGCCTAACAGCGACCACTTCTATTGCCATGAAAAGACAGAGGAATATGGTCCAGACTAAAATCAGCCAGACAACCCCTGAGAGAGGGTCTGATGGGATGGACATACACAATGTTCCTGAAAAATAATTTAGAATAAAATTCATAACCATGCTGATGGATCTACAGAGAAATATGCAAGAGCTAAGGGAGGACGTGAGGGAAGTGAGGAAAGACAATGCAGAAATGAGACAAGCGATCGACGGGCTTAGCAGCAGACTGGACAAGATGCAAGAGACTGTTAATGGAATAGAAATCAGAGAACAGGGATACAGAGAAGCTGAGGAAGAGAGAGATAAAAGGATCTCTAGGAATGAAAGAATATTAAGAGAACTGTGTGACCTATCCAAACGGAACAATATTCACATTATAAGCGTACCAGAAGAAGAAGAGAGAGAAAAAGGGATAGAAAGTATCTTTGAAGAAATAATTGCTGAAAACTTTCCCACACTGGGGAAGAAAATAGTCTCGCAGTCCATGGAGGCCCACAGATCTCCCAACACAAGGGACCCAAGGAAGACAACACCAAGACACATAATAATTAAAATGGCAAAGATCAAAGATAAGGACAGAGTATTAAAGGCAGCTAAAGAGAGAAGAAAGATCACCTACAAAGGAAAACCCATCAGACTATCATCAGACTTCTCAAAAGAAACCTTACAGGCAAGAAGAGAATGGCATGATATATTTAACGTCTTGAACCAAGAATATTGTATCCAGCACGATTATCATTTAAATTGGAGAGAGGGATTAAACAATTCCCAGACAAGTGGAAGCTGAGGGAGTTTGCCTCCCATAAACCACTTCTACAGGATATCTTAAAGGCTAAAAAGATGTCACCAGAGAAAATAAAATCATAGCAAAGAAAGCAGACCATCCAAATACTAAAGGCAAAAAGTAAAATCAACTATCCACAAAAACAGTCAAAGGAAACATAAAAGAGTACATAATAAAACACCTAATATGTAAAGAATGGAGGAGAAAGAATAAGAAGGGAGAGAAACAAAGAATCATCAGACTGTGTTTATAATAACAAGAAAGTTAAGTTAGACTGTTAGACAGTAAAGAAGCACCCCTTGAACCTTAGGCAACCACGAATCTAAAGCTGGCAATGGCAATAAATACATATCTATCGATAATCACCCTAAGTGTAAATGGGAAGAATGCACCAATCAAAAGACACAGAGTAATAGAATGGATAAAAAAGCAAGACCCATCTATATGCTGCTTACAAGAGATTCACCTCAAACCCAAAGATATACACAGACTAAAGGTGAAGGGATGGAAAAAGATATTTCATGCAAACAACAAGGAGAAAAAAGCAGGTGTTGCAGTACTTGTATCAGACAAAAGAATTCAAAACGAAGAAAGTAGCAAGAGATAAAGAAGGACATTACATAATGATAAAGGGGTCAATCCAACAAGAGGATATAACCATTTAAAATATATATGCACCCAACACAGGAGCGTTGACATATGTGAAACAAATACTAACAGAACTAAAGGAGGAAATAGAAAGCAATGCATTCATTTTAGGTGACTTCAGCACACCCACCACTCACTCCAAAGGACAGATCAACCAGACAGAAAATAAGTAAAGACACAGAGGCACTGAACAACACACTAGAACAGATGGACCTAACAGACATCTACAGAACTCTACATCCAAAAGCAGCAGGATACACATTCTTCTCAAGTGCACATGGAACATTTTCCAGAATAGACCACATACTAGGCCACAAAAAGAACCTCAGTAAATTAAAAAATATTGAAATTCTACCAACGAACTTCTCAGATCATAAAGGTATAAAGCTAGAAATAAATTGTGCAAAGAAAACAAAAAAGGCTAATTCATGGAGATTTAACACCATGTTCCTAAATAATCAATGGATAAATGACCAAATTTGATGGAGCTAGCTGTCAGCAGTTGAAAGGTTCCTGAAATGTGGGTGCTAGGATGTATTTACAAAGATCACAGGAGGACAATCCATCTTGTGCAGAATGCCAAAGTTTTTATTTAGGGGCCTATATTTATACATCAGCAGGAGGAAGCAGGAAGCTTAAAGGTTAAATTCTCGGACTATTGGCTTTACAACAAAAGCACTTCTTTATCATACAGAGAGTTGTTTTCTTAAACATGTTCCCCTTTCTCTGAGTCAAGGAATGATCATTCTGTTTCAAGGCCTTGATGTCTTCAAAACAACTTTTACAAGAACAAAAGTTAGAGAATAAACAAGTTCTCTTTACAATATGGAGGAAGTTCACAAAATGTCTTCACTTATGTCAAGCAGTAACCAAACACGGCTCCCCACACAAATGAAAACAGAGATCAAACAATATATGGAGACAAATGACAACAACAGCACAAAGCCCCAACTTCTGTGGGATGCAGCAAAGGCAGTTCGAAGAGGAAAGTATATTGCAATCCAGGCCTATTTAAAGAAGGAAGAACAATCTCAAATGAACAGTCAAAAGACACAATTATTGAAATTGAAAAAAGAAAAAATGAGGCCCAAAGTCACCAGAAGGAGGGACATAATAAAGATCAGAGAAGAAATAAATAAAATTGAAACGAATAAAACAATGGAAAAAAATCAATAAAACCAAGAGCTGGTTCTTTGAAAAAATAAACAAAATAGATAAACCCCTAGCCAGACTCATTAAGAGAAAAAAAGAATCTACACACATAAACAGAATCAGAAATGAGAAAGGAAAAATCACGACGGACCCCACAGAAATACAAAGAATTATAGAGAACACTATGAAAATCTATATGCTAACAAGCAGGAAAACCTAGAAGAAATGGACAACTTCTTAGAAAAATACAACCTTCCAAGACTGACCAAGCAAGAAACAGAAAACCTAAACGGACCAATCACCAGCAACGAATTTGAATCGGTAATCAAAAAACTACCCAAGAACAAAACCCCTGGACCAGATGGATTCACCTCTGAATTTTTACCAGACATATAGAGAAGAAATAATACCCATTCTCCTTAAAGTTTTCCAAAAAATAGAAGAGGAGGGAGTACTTACAAACTCATTCTATGAAGCCAGCATCACTCTAATACCAAAACCTGGCAAAGACCTCACCAAAAAAGAAAATTACAGACCAATATCCCTGATGAACGTAGATGCAAAAATACTTAACAAAATATTAGCAAACCGAATTCAAAAATACATCAAGAGGATCATACACCACTATCAAGTGGGATTCATCCCCGGGATGCAAGGATGGTACAACATTCAAAAATCAATCAACATCATCCACCACATCAACAAAAAGAAGAACAAAAACCACATGATCATCTCCATAGATCCTGAAAAAGCATTTGACAAAATTCAGCATCCATTCATGATTAAAACTCTCAACAAAATGGGTATAGATGGCAAGTACCTCAACATCACAAAGGCCATATATGACAAACCCACAGCTAACATCATACTTAATGGCGAGAAGCTGAAAGCTTTTCATTTAAGATCGGGAACAAGACAGGGATGCCCACTCTCTCCATTGTTATTCAACATAGTACTGGAGGTCCTAGCCATGGCAATCAGACAAAAGAAAGAAATACAAGGCATCCAGACAGGTAAAGAAGAAGCCAATTGTCACTATTTGCAGATGACATGATATTGTACATAAAAAACCCTAAAGACTCCACTCCAAAACTACTAGAACTAATATCTGAATTCAGCAAAGTTTCAGGATGCAAAATTAACACAGAAATCTGTTACTTTCCTATACACTAACGATGAGGTAACAGAAAGAGAAATCAGGAAAACAATTCCATTCACAATTACATCAAAAAGAATAAAATACCTAGGAATAAACCTAACGAAGGAAGTGAAGGACCTATACCCTGAAAACTACAAGATATTCCTAAGAGAAATTAAAGAGGACACTAACAAATGGAAATTCATCTCATGCTCTTGGCTAGGTAGAATAAGTATTGTCAAAATCGCTATACTACCTAAAGCAATCTACAGATTCAATGCAATCCCTTTCAAAATACCAACAGCTTTTTTCAGTGAACTGGAACAAATAATTCTAAAATTCATATGGAACCACAAAAGACCGTGAATAGGCAAAGCAATCCTGAGAAGGAGGAATAAAACAGGGGGAATTACACTCCCTGACTTCAAGTTCTACTACAAAGCCACAGTAATCAAGACAATTTGGTATTGACACAAAAACAGACCCACAGACCAGTGGAACAGAATAGAAAATCCAAACATTAACCCAAACATACACAGTCAATTAATACATGATAAAGGAGCCTTGGATATACAATCGGGAGATGACAGCCTCTTCAGCAGCTAGTGTTGGCAAAACTGGACAGCTATATGAAGAGAATGAAACTGGACTACTGTCTAACCCCATACACAAAAGTAAGCTCAAAATGGATCAAAGACCTGAATGTAAGTCATGAAACCATAAAACTCTGAGAAAAAAAACAGGCAAAAATCTCTTGGACATAAACAGGAGCAACTTATTCATGAACATATCTCCCCGGGCAAGGGAAACAAAAGCAAAAATGAACAACTGGGACTATACCAAGCTGCAAAGCTTCTGTACAGCAAAGGACACCATCAGTAGAACAAAAAGACATCCTACAGTATGGGAGAATATATTCATAAGTGACGTATCCGATAAGGGGTTGACATCCAAAATATATAAAGAACTCACATGCCTCAACAAACAAAAAGCAAATAATCCAATTAAGAAATGGGCAGAGGACATGAATAGACACTTCTCCAAAGAAGAAATTCAGATGGCCAACAGGCACATGAAAAGATGCTCCACATCGCTAATCATCAGAGAAATGCAGATTAAAATCACAATGAGATATCACCTCACACTAGTAGGGATGGCCACCATCCAAAACACAAACAACAAATGTTGGCGAGGATGTGGAGAAAGGGGAACCCTCCTACACTGCTGGTGGGAATGCAAATTAGTTCAACCATTGTGGAAAGCAGTATGGAGGTTCCTCAAAAAACTCAAAATAGAAATACCATATGACCCAGAAATTCCACTCCTCGGAATTTACCCTAGGAATGTAGCATCCCAGTTTCAAAAAGACAGATGCAGCCCTATGTTTATCACAGTACTATTTACAATAGCCAAGAAATGGAAGCAACCTAAGTGTCCATCAGTAGATGAATGGATAAAGAAGGTGTGGTACATATACACAATGGAATATTATTCAGCCATAAGAAGAAAACAAATCCTACCATTTGCAACAACATGGATGGAGCTAGAGGGTATTATGCTCAGTGAAATAAGCCAGGCAGAGAAAGACAAGTACCAAATGATTTCACTCATCTGTGGAATAAAGAACAAAGAAAAAATTGAGGGAACAAAACAGCAGCAGACTCAGAGAACCCAAGAATGGACTAACAGTTACCAAAGGGAAAGGGACTGGGGAGGATGGGTGGGAAGGGAGGGACAAGGGGGAAAAGGGGGCATTACGATTAGCAGACATAATGCTGGTGGGGCACGGGGAGGGCTGTACAACTCAGAGAAGACAAGAAGTCATTCTATAGCATCTCACTACGCTGATGGACAGTGACTGTAATGGGTAAGTGGGGGGGACCTGATGAAGTGGGGAGTTTAGTAAACATAATGTTGCACATGTAACTGTAGATGATACCAAAAAAAAAACCTAAATTACCTATGGGTTAAGCACCTATTTTTTTAACTAAAATTTACACCATTTAGAATAAAAGAAGAGATTATATCTCTATGGCCTTAAGTTAGAAAAAAAAATAGGTTAAACAAAACCAAGAAGCCTGAGTCATAAAGGAAATGACTGATTAATTCAACTGCTCTAAACTTTAAATTTCTGTGAAGAGACAGCATGACACTGAAAAGACAGGCCACACAGACTTTGGAAGGTATTGCAGAGCATGCAACTGCTGAAGGGGTGATATTCAGAGTATAAAAACGCTTACAAAGGAGACAAACAGCTGAATAAAACACTGGGCAAAGAATCTGAACAGACAATTGACAGAAAAGGGAAAAAATAAAGGTAAAAAGCATTTAACAATTTCTGAACTCAATAGTAATCAGAAAAATAAAATTTCAGGCAATCTAATATACAGTCCACATTAAGATTATCAAACTGCGGTAGCTGGGTGCATGAGGATGACCCCCAGAAAGGCACTCCTCACCCCAGAGGACAGATAAGTGAGGACATCCACATTGGTGAGAAATCCCTGAGATCTCATGGAAAACGCAGGCATGTGCCCTGTGACCAGAAGCCCTTCTCTAGACTCACCCGGGAAAGCTGTGACGGTGTGACTGACAGGGTGACAATGTGCAGAAGGTAAAGGGTGCAAGCAGCTCAGATGTTTTTGAAAGAACCTAAATGTTCACCGGGTTGAAGTGGGAATGCTATTGAGTGGTGAAAATGAAATCCGAACAGCTACATCCATCAGTACGGCTAAATTTCAAAAACAGTGTGGAGTGAACAGTGCAGAAGGTTCTCAGTTATACCACAAAATGTCATTGTATAAAGTGTGAGATATGCAGGATGGTATTCAGTGCTATGTAGGGGATGTGCCTCCCAAGTTAAAATACAGGCATCAATACACACCTGATTAAGAAGAGTGGTTTACTTCACTTAGAAATAGATTCAGTATCACAAGGCAGAAACCAGTTGAAAGCAGATTCAACAAAATAGGAAACTACTTTTATGTCTTGTAATTATGAAGTCTAAAGGTCAAAAACTCAGGGCTTATGTGTGGCTCCATGGTGACATGAGTGTTATGGTCTCCCATTATTTTTATGCTCCACCATCCTTTCTGAACAGCTTCTATTCTCAAGGTCACCTCATGTTCCAACATAGTTGCCAGTGTTCAAGCAATCACATCGCTACTCCAGCAGGTAACAGGAAGACATGGAAGAAGATGAAAAGACAGAGTCCCTGCCTCGAGGTTACCTCTGAGCATGGAAGGGACTGGAATGGTGGAGAGCCAGAGAGGTTTCATTTATACAGCTATCATATTTTTTTCAAACATAATACTCAGACATAAATGTGAACAAATATTACATTTTGTTAAAGACAATGATAAGTGAAGCATGGTTCTTACACTATTCTCTATGGTTTTATTTGTTTTGAATACTTTGCAGGAAGGAACATGATTAAAATAGGAAATGCATTTAATACATTGATTTCTATCTATGGTACAACATGATTCATTGATTTGTAACAATAATAAATAGCAAGTACGCTATCAAAATTCCCTTCATCCAAAAGGAAGTCAGAGCTGCCAAGGAGATGAGCAGAACTTTCCGCTGAAAGCCTTCCTAGCTCTCAGTTCACTTAATTTGTTCATCTGCCTTCCCAGCCCCATGGGGCCCTCCTTCTCCACCATGCTTCCCTGCAGGCCTTTTCTCATGCTTTCCCCATCAGGAGGAAGTCTTTCCGTCCTTCTGACTGAATGTGACCTTCAGCTACAGCTCATCCACACGCCAGAGCTCTCTGAAGCTAACCATGGGCATAACTTCACCTGTAATACCTGCTTCAAGTGTTCCCCACAAGGGCCTGGGCCCAGGCACCTTGGCTCCAGGGCCCCGTAAGCTCCAGTCAAATGCCTTGTGCACTCTCCCACCCCAGTCTACCCTGAGCCAGTCTGGGAGCAGGGGCTCAGCAAGGTCTGGCTCATCACTGAGCTACTACCTGCGGCTCATGGAGCCCACTGCCGGAGGGAGCCGGCCATGGGGGCAGACTGGTCATCAGGAGTGTGAATAGCAGGTCCCCCCCACGGACCCTGTCCCGCGAGGGAGAGATGACCTACTGGGGCTGCATTTGGATTTCAGCCCGTGAACATGCTAACGGGATGGCCATTTAGAGAGTATTTAGTAGCCCCAAAAGGTGAGCACACCCCACCTCTCGTCCTGCAGCATCTACGGATCCTGGCATCTACTTCGTCTCTTGCTCTTCATCATTATTTGTCTCTTTATTGAGCATATTTTCTCCAAATCTGTTGACTGGCCGTTCATTATGCATTTCTGCCAAAGAGGCCCTTGATTTCTGACTCTTCAAATCATTTCCAAACATGTCACTTGCCACGGGCTTCTGGGACCCTGAGCAGCCTCAGGGAGAGCTTTGTTGAGGGGAGGCGGGGACCTGTGGGTGGGCCCTCACTGATCCTGACCCCCACATGGCTCACTTACATCCACTCTGCCCCCAGGCCTGCCCCCCAACACCTCTGTGGCCCCTTCAGTGATGGAGCGGCAGGTGGCCCAGCAGGGCCCCAGGATCCTCGAGGGATCGGCTGTTCATGTGAGGTCATCTCTGTCCCCGTGCACAGCACAGCCCACCCAGCCTTCCGTGGGGGACATGGTGTGACGTCAGCCAAATGAGGGGCTTTGCATGCCGTGCAGAGATGAACCATTCTCGAGGTTTCCACATCACACGCAGGCGACAGAAGGGCAGGAGAGCCTGAAGCGCCTGGTGCGGTTGCCGCTTAGAGAACTGTTGCCCCAGCCCGGCCACGGTGAGCGACCTCACGCCAAGGGGGGAGCAAATTGGCAGCTGGTTATAAATATCGGACGACAAATAAGGCAACCTGCTGAATTAAAATGCAAAGCATTTCTTCCGGTTCCCTGATAACCACTGAACAGTAAAATCACTAGTCTTTCCATGGAAGAAATTAGCATTAATAAGATAAAACTGTATTTGGAGTAACTGACATTTTGATGAATGTGCCCGGAGGACTGGACGTGAGACTTCTGATGGATAATATTTTGGGCTGCCTCAGGTTGTGTTTAATTGTTCCTTCTCTGTGCTCAGCGTTAGTTACGTGAAATAGAAAACCTCAGCAACGCTGGAATTTATCTTTCAGGAGGCAGATGCGCCAGCCAGCAGCAAACCCCCCGCTGGGAGCAGGGAGCCGGACTTGCTTTCTCTCCGCCTGCGGACTGAGCGCTGCCTGCAGGCCCCAGAGCCACCTGGGGCTCCCCTTCTCTGTCCTGAGAGCGCTCAGCGAGGCACCACCACCCGCAGATGAGGCTGAATGTTCCCCTCAGGGCACGCGTTCAGCTAGACACCCCATTCTCCTAACATTAAAGCCAGGAGAGCCTGTGACCTAACACATCAGGATGTCGCCCCACCCTCAGATCCCTCCTAGAGTGAAGCTGGTGGCCTGAGCCACCTTCTGAGCTTCTCAGGCTGGTTCCTCCTGCCCCTGTCGGGTGCAGACACAGCGGGGCTGGCTGGGACTCACCCCTCCTACAGACGAGCCTTCACAGACCCAGCCCCTCCCTCTGTTCCTCCTGTCCTGCCTCTGGGCTGCCACTCACAAGCCTTCGCCTGCACATGACTGCGCTCCCGGGGTGGACGCCACGCACCCGGCCTATGGAAGGCACTTCGCAAAGATGAGTCAGATGCTCTGGAGTCATCTGGCTCTTTGTCCTTGTTGTCGCCTACATGCGGAACTCTCGGAAGGAAAGAGCCACGTCCACTCGCCCATGTGTCCCCACTCCAAGCACGGGCATAGCCCATTAGAGCCGCTCCACAGGTGCTTGAAGAGACTGTGGGTGCCCGGGAGCAAAGTCTCGGGGCTGCAGGCTCTAGCAGGAGCAAAGGTCACCTCACCAGAAAGGCTGCTGTCACCAAGCTGGATGCCAGCCCATTGGGTCGCCCCAGGAGGCGGCACAGGCGTGAGCACCCATAGAGGACAGGGTTCAGAGAGAATGGGAAACAGGGACCCCTAGATAGGTGCCTGCAGGGAGAGGTGGGATCCTAACATTTTCCTAGAGGATAGAAAGCAAGGTCCGAATGCTTGCACAGGGACAGTGCGGTATTGGATGGAAAGACATAATAAAACAGAAGGTAACAATTTCCCACAAGTTAATATAAACTCTAAGGAAACTCCAAATAAAATTCCAGTGTGTGTGTGTGCATAATTTGAGAAAATGATCTTAAATTCATGTAACAAAACACATGCCTAAAAATGATCAAGAAAACTAAAATCGAGGGCTCTTGCCTCAAAGATATCAAAGCTGTCATGAGGACCACATGTCGAATTCTCCAGAGAATGGAGCAGGGGCTAGAGGAGAGCCCACGTGGCAGGAAAATGAACTGTGGCCAAGGCGGCCCTTCAGCTCTGGCAAAGGATGCTCCCATGATAAATTGTGTCAACTTACGTCCTACCTGCATGCAAGCGGATCAGGCTGGGCTGCTAATTCAACTCAGATTCAGAGATAAACAGCTGCTGTGTCAGATGTTAAAGTATCAAAGAATAAAATCTTAGAAGACAGTGAATACATGTAGAACCTACGGTTCAGGCAAATATTTTTAATGAACACTGGCAACTAAGAAGTTCCTAAAAAAAATTATAAAGAAACATACGGATGGCACAAGAGACCATAATCCAAAAGAAAAATGGTAGGGGAACATTTTGCGATGCAGAGAGCAGTTAGAGAGTTAACAGCTATTATATAGGAAGATCTTTTAAAATGGATTTTAAAAAGACACTCAAGAGACAATTAGGCAGAGTATACAGATAGGCACTTACTAGAAAATTCTCAGATGGCCAAAAACAGTATGAAAACTTCCACATATTCACAGGAGGCCAGAAAATGCAAATTATTTTAATAAAGAGATACCAATTTTCACCTCTCAGACAGGCGAAAATCACAAAGGTAACCCATTTTGGTAGAGATGTAAAGGAAGGAGTTTTCCTATGTCACAGCAGGATGTGAATTATAACTGTAATTTTGGGAGGCCATCCAGAAATACACATATTTAAATCAGAAATACACAGAACTGTGGACCCGGGCCCTCCCATCCTGAATACTCACCCCTGAGAAATAAAAGCAGGCATGAGCGTGGCCCGTGGCCAGTCTCCAGGGCTACATGTGGGTACAGTGGGCTGTCTGGTGAGAGCGGGACAGACAGAAAAACCTGTCTAGGACCCTGGGTTTGTCACCCACCTAAGAGGTGATGCAACCCAGGGGTAGTTATATACACAGTCTTGGATTCGTGGTATGATTCCGTTTAGCAAAATGTTGTGTGGTGTGTGTGCTGCGTTGCATGTGCGTGCTGAGATGTACCAGCATGCACACCGAGGTCCAGGACGCTGTCTCAGGGCTGCATTGGTCCCCACTTCTGGGTGTACCCAGGCTGAGCCCCTGGCCTGAGGAGTCTCCAGGCCCCAGGTCCCCAGCTCTGACCCACTCTGGCTGAGTCCCCGAGGCACACTGCTGCTCTGGGCCAGGACCTGTGCCGGGCACACAGGTGCGAACACAGAGCCAGCCTCTGAGATGCCCCGAAGGAGCCACAGTCAGTCATCGGGGTCAGAAGAGGATGGGGGTCAGGACAAGGGGCCTGAGAGCACACAGCCGGGACCTCAGCAAGTCCGGTGCCATGTGCAGAACAGGCCCCCTGATCTGGAGGCAAAAAGCAGGGCATGGTGGGGAAAGGGAGGTGGGCCGGGTTGGCCCAGCTCCGCCCGCCTTG